>JBAMNC010001124.1:0-345000 GCA_037902135.1 Cetoscarus ocellatus
CAAATCAAATCCATTTTATAATTGATCATGCTGTAGCAGCTAAAAAGGAAGACCAGTTTTTACCTCCGCCAAGGAGGTTTTGGTTTTGCCGGCGTTTATCTGTCTGTCTGTCTGTCTGTCTGTTTGTTTGTTTGTTTGTTTGTTTGTGTTCAAAATAACTTGAAAAGTTCTGAACAGATTTGGATGGAATTTTTAGGAATTGTCGGGAATGGGATATGGAAGAACTAATTAAATTTTGGGGGTGATCCGGATCACCGTCTGGATCCAGGAATTTTTTAAAGAATTCTTGAACATTGCCAGATAGAACCATTTTCGCCAAAGTGGACCGAAGCTGCTTGGCAGAGGTCTGCGCTCTCTGAGTGCTTTTCTAGTTTTTATATATGTCCAAAGAGTTTGTGTTGCAGTATTTGAGTCTCTCCAGTTTCGTTTTTTTTTTGCGAGTACATTGAACCAGGAATAGGAATTTACTTTGCTTATGGTGTGTTGGTTTCTTCAGGGCTTGATATAATGTCTACGGATATATTAAAGCATTGTATTTTTATTTTATTTATTTCCTTTTCTATTATTCATTTATTTGTTTCCTTGTATCATCTATTTTCTTATTTCATTGTATTAGAATTTTTTTTTTGGGGGGGGGTTAAGTGGGCATATGAGGTTGAGAATATTTTGGAGATGATAAATTGTGGAGGCAGTCAAAGTTCTTTGAATGAACTCTGAGTGGAATAAGGTATTTTGTGCCTCCAAATTTTCTATTCATCATTAATTTTTACTTTTTTTCCTTGTCCTACTAAATTAAATGTATATGCCTTATCTGTAAATAATCAAGGGTGAGGAATAATCGACCAATATTAATATTTCCAAACTTTTTTGAGGAGAATAGATCGTCCTAATCAAGGGTTTAGAAATGTAGCCAAGAATACTCTACTATAAGCCAAAGGCGAAGCAAAACAGACAATGACAAGCAAGAACTTCAATAAATACAAATGGCTTGGGGAACCCATTCAAAAGAGTTAAAATTACTAATTACTAATTATTACTAATTCTAAATGCCATTTTCTTAAAGATTCACCTAAACTGTAGGCAGCTATTGTAGGTCGACCCTCAGGGCCCCTCCTTTAGAAAAATCATTCTTTACATCTAAAGGCTCTTTTTAGGATTTTGGATATATTTAGAAATATTAAACATTAAAAAAAATAATAATTTTTGGTCATTAATTCCAGGTTCCAAACGTGAATGAAATGCAAACATAAATTGATTTTATTAATGTTAACCCTCTAAATGCAAGTTTAATTTACATAATGCCACTTTTTTAACAAAAAAAAAAAAAAATATATATATAAATGTGTATATATATATATAATGTATATATACATATTTTCCTATTTGAAGAATGCAAAATAGATTATTTGTGTGGGGATAATCAGTCTGGGAAATGCCAATGATTAGCAACAACTGGTAATTTGAACTTGTTGAAATAATTTTAATCCACTGTCACTGTTGTATCCTATCAGTTCATTCAAGGTAATCATTTCCCACATTGGCCTTTCTGCAAACTGCAGAAAGGGGTTTTAATCTGGCTGGGACTTTTTTTTTTTTTTTTTTGGCTGTGTGTAATATTTTGTCCCTGACAGTAAGTGTTACAGAGGAATTAACAGGGTTAATATTTCTGTATTGCACCAGCAATAGAAAGAAAAAAAATGTTTTGATGAGAGGTCAATGGGGCCAAAAAGGGCTCCAGGGGTAAGACTGTCTGTTTTTGCTACACAGTAAGAAAATGATTTTAAATACAGCGCGGATGCTGTAATTTCAAATTTCATTAAACAGTGAACCTCTTTGTCAGATATCCTCATCTCGACATAAAAATTGCACAAAATGAGAGAAAAAAATAAAAGCTCTGAAAGGGGTCATGGGAGGGGCCTGAAATGTGGGAATACTCAAGAAATGCTGAGCAAATCAAACTGACATAAAGAATTATTTGGGTGACCACAGTAATGGGGGAACAAACGTGGTCACAGTATGGGGTGTAAGAAAAGCAGTCATAAGAGGAAAACTTATTGCAACCACAAGCAACTTTAACAGTCAAAACAATAGCATAAGAAAAAACAGAACTAAAAACACACCAACAAATTAAAGAGGGGAGAAAGGAAATTGCTGAATTGCTTCATTATGAAAGTGAGACAAAAGTAAGATACTAAAACAGGATGATTATGACTCAGGCCCTAAAGCTGCAGAGCTGTTAGCCAGACGATTAACGAGAACAACATGCTGAAGTGATGGTCAGTGAACCTGAGCTTGATCCAAAAACAAAGTCGATAAAATGTGAGCCAAAAGAAATTGAAATTATCTTGAGAGAATCTTATAAGGACTTTTACACTGAACACTTTCCCACAAATCAAAATAAACAAGACATTTCTGAATCCCTCAAACCTGTGAGAACAAAATCAAGTTATAAGAGCAAAGATAACCACAGTGGAAATCGTAAAAACAACAGGAAAAACTAAAATCAAATAAGGCACCAGGTAGTGATGGATTTCAACACGAGTGGTGCAAAAAACTTTGCCAATAAATGTGTTGCCACTTATGAACACATCATTTAACTGAGTCATGGCTAAGGATTATACGTCCCTTCTTGAAGGCAGCAATAATGTCTGTATTAACCCAAAACCTCAAAAACATAAAGAATACTGCCAAAATTATAAAACAACATTGATGTTAAATGTGGGTTATAAAATGTAAACTTCCTTTTTATCAGACAGACTCCAAACATTTATAACAGAGCTGATAAATGATGACCAGACTGGATTTGTGGGAGGTAAAAACATTATTAGAGGGACTCTACAACACCATATAAAAATACTTTAAAATAATCAACCAGTAGCTCTGATCAGTTTAGGCATTTTGATAGATTCAATTGGGAGTCTTCCATCCAAAATTTGAGAAGCTTGGTTCAAGTCCAAAGAAACAATTCAGTGAATTAATAAATCACAATGAACCAACCACAAAAGTAAAAGTAAATGAGACCAGATTTCAGGTAGAAAGAGGAAGCAGACAGGGATGCTGTCTTAGTCCCACTCTCTTCACTCTGCATGTTGAACCGGTAGCTCAAATAGCCGTACAAGAAAATTCAATAACAGGAATTAAAATCACATAATAAGTTTCTTTGCTGATGATATTATACTACTTTTAGGACCTGTGAACTCCTCAATAGAACTTAAGAAGATTCTTTACAAAATGGGCCTGTATTCTGAGTATAAAATAAATAACTCACAAACTCATGTCCTGGTGTGCAGCTCTTTTCCCCTCCCCTTTGGAAACTCTCAGATCTGGTTGGGCAGGGAGGCTACGATCATTTAAGTTCAAAACAAGTTGACAAAACAAAGATGTAGCGCAGTTCACGGTGACACTAAAGGCATTTACTGTTGGTTGATGTGGTCAAATGGCTCATGGCACCTTCCTATTAGGTGCAAAATAAATCAGGAGCCTCATTATGTTAGATAGGCTAACCAACACTCTGGCCCCTATACTTAACCCATCAGGAAGTCCGGCCATTTTAAATTTTCCTGAAAATCAGAGCCAAACAGTTGAATGTTATTTCGTAAAATTCATCATTGGGCTTTCATCCCATTGACTTTGCTTTGTAGCAGATTGAAGGGGAGGCCTTTGTCATCAAAATCCTGTACATAACTCAAAGAATCTAAAAATGACGGCTCCTCAAATTTTGATGTCTGAAAAATGCTCATCTGGATCCGACCAAAAAAAATCCCTAATAATACACAATTGACCAGCTGTAGCTACAAATGCAATGACAACATGCTGAGATTGTCTCCAGCGAACCAACGTAATCAGAGTGGTTTGTGACTGATGGCATTGCCATGGCAATGCAAAACAGGAAGTACTATTTCAAGGACTTCAAACGCTCTTATGGTCACAATTTTTGGTCGACATCAGCCCATTTGAAAAAAGAAAAGCTTCATAGAGTTTATTTCTGTTGGTGTGTTTAAAATGGTTAATTCAGCCCCCTCAGCAGGATTGACATAAATTTCTGAAATTTAATGGGCGTGTGTATCACCTACAGAAAAGCCTCCGGACCCTTATTGTAAAATCAGTGAGAAGTATGCCACTTTGAATGAATTACTTTAAAATTAGTTATGAAATCAGTTATTAAGCCTTAAAAATGCTTGTTCAGCCATGAAATTAAAGTAAACTGTTAGATGGCTTTCATCAGCATGAAATCAGTCAGAGATTGTGAGTTATTGTCAGAGGGCGGAGCTTTGATGACATCTCATATTTCAATATTTACTGTAAATTCTCACCTGATGAACTCAAACATGGTGACTCAGCTGAAAATCAACCTGATCCAGTTGAGATTTTTGGTGCTTATTAAAAGCATTAACCTGGATAACTACACCTGGACCAACTTTTCTTTCAAATGTGACGCCCCCTAGTGGCAGCTTGGGGAAGCAATTTTGTTTTTTCAAAAAAAAAGAGAATATTACACTTTAGTTATATGGTAATCATGTCATGTGACGGAATAATTCATTCTGAAAAGTCTAAAAGTCTATGTGTCATGCTGTTGGCATGGTGACACTCTCTACTCCATAGCAGGGAAAGTATTTTGTTAGAATTCCAGGACATTCACCAAACTTGGTACACGCAGGCTCTGAGGGCAAAATGTACATGATTTATGTTGTTGTTTTCATTGGATATCCAACAAGGCTAAATGAGGCCCCTGACCAAACATTCAAAAATTCTGCCCCAGCAGCAGGAAATGCCACAAAATCTGAAATTAGGCAGCATATGTAGCACACCCTGTGCTGTTAAAAGTTATATTAGATTGGCTTATTCAAGCCAGTTGGAGGTTTTAGTTTGGTCCATACAGATTTTTTAAAATTGGAAATATTAATAACAAATGTTTTTTTTTAGAGACCACAACATTTTTTTTATGTGATCAAGTGATTACTCCTGCCGACCCACTTGCAATAAATTTTCCTTAAGAGTTACAGTTGCATCTTCACACTGACAGACCCTCTTGATGATATTTTATTGGGAGGCTTGCAGAGAGTTCAACAAACTTAAATACATGGTAGTTCCTGCAAACAGCACTTATACATTAGTTTTGCCGTGACAAACAATCATGGATGACCTGCTGCTGTGGACCTGCTCTACTCCATGAGCTCTATCCTGCAACAGAAAAACATCATTTAACATAAATTCATACTTTAGACCAGTTAAACCCAATTTTATGGTAGTTTGACTAGATGCTGCTATATTAATCAACATCTGTCTTCTACTGTTTATACTCATTATAGATCTTCATGTTAATATTAGAATGATCTGGTCCATGGTTGTTATTGATTATACATCCATAGTCACAGTCTTTACAACAGACATGAGGACCATCTTGAAAATGAGATACCTCATCTCAAGGGGTTTACCTTTAATAAGTCTATATACAACAAAGACAAATATGGCGCTATACAGATAAAGACTGATTAATTGAATCAATATTCAGCAGATACAAATGTAATGAGGACAGATTTAGGATGTGGGCGCCTATGGGTTTGTTGCTATTATAAATTCTTATATTATCTCTGGATGGATGGATATATAATATTTTTTGTATATATGTATATATCTATAAAATGAAGAGTATGTCTTCAGCCTGACTAACTGGTGCTATACAAATAAAGATTGACTGAAGTCAATGTGAAAAAATGGCAGCCTAGAAAATATAAGAAAGCTTTTTTTTGCTCAGTGCAAAAGTGTAAAGGCCCCTCATGCAAATATATCTGTCATCTATGCCTTGCAAGAAAAACAAATAGCATAACCTGTGATTAGAGCAAAAAGAGACACTACCTTTATATTGAAGCAACTATTGAAAGAAGATGACAGCCCTTATAAAACCTTTAAACATTAAAAACATTTTTATATTCTATTTTGTGTTTTTTTTTTACCACTACAGAGCAATACATGCACAAATCAAGTTGATGTGAAGCTTTTTCTTATTATTTACATTATTAGGACATCATTATCCATTTATACTATAGATTTTTATCCATATATTTTGAATTCTGTGAGATAAAAAAAACTGTGCCTTTCCTTTGAGGGCTGTGAACATACTATTTTTTTAACAATTCAAGAGCGTTTTCATGTTTGTTTGTGTTTCTCTAAAGACCTGTTAACAGAACAATGACATGCAAATGCTCCTAAATTTGAATAATGGGGTCTCACCTCTGTGGTTGAACCACATAGCAGGTAAAGTCTGGAGGGGAACGACAACAGGGCTGAGCAAACAGACTTCAGCCTGTAGGATCTAATTAGGTTTGATAAAATAGTTCCTGAATGTTTGCATTTCACACAAGCACAAAGGGTTGTGGACTATTAACCCTTATTTAATTGTATGTGATTAGAGACAGATAGCACAACTGTCTGCTTTTCTCTTTTAAAGAAGTCTTAATTGAGCCCCTTCAGGGCCTCAAACTATTTTAAAGATCTTAAGGGGCTTGTATCATGAGACCCATTCTGGAATTGTATGGCAGTAAAGCAGTTTCACTCTGTATGAATCATTAGAACAGGCAACATCAAATAAAGATATTTTTGACTCTTTAATGTATGTTTAATTATCAATTCTTTTTTCTGTAAATGACAGATTATCATGCCATCACCATTTTTAGACAGTTCAAAGATGGATGCTGGAAATTTACAAAGTTCATGATTTGAAAAATGCCAAAACACCTTGAACCTTCATCATATTGGGTCAGCACTGCTGACCAAGAACAGGGGGCTATGTCATATGGGACCAGATTTAAGGGGGAGAGAGAACACATTTGGTATGTGGGGAATCTGAAAATCCATTTTAACCCCTTTAACTTCCACAAAAAATAGCCATGAAAATGTCTTTTTTGACACATTCCAGCACTAATGCAACAATTAAATGTTTTTTTTATACCCTTAATATTTATAAATCATTAACCTCTGACAAATAGTTGAGCTGGGAGTTTATGGACGAAGAAGTATTTCCATTGTTAAAGTGAAATGAGAACAAAAATCAACTCAAATGTCCTTTTTTGAGAAACACTTTTAACTTTTCGATGTCATATTCATTTCATATAGGTCATTTTTGTTTTTATGACTGAATTTATTATAGTAGGTTTACCTATCTGAGAAATCCACCTCTTAAATAAGACATTAATAGGTTATAATGTTTTTTCCGAGCATTATGTTTAACCCCCATGAAGTATAGATGGCTTAAACAGGTTAAAGAAGTTTGATGCATTTATGAATAAGATACAGTTACTCAAAGTTTAGTTTACCAAGCAGTTGATTTGGGAGTTAAAGGGTTAAGACAATACCATTGGTGAGTTTTGTTTGATGACTCTCTGGCTCTAATATCACCAGATATTCAGATTTGGATGTTCAGTCCAGCTTGAACATAAGAGGGAAAACATACTGCAACAATTCAGATCTAGGTGGGAACATTTGTCCAGTTTCAAGTAAAAAAAATCACTACACTGATTCTAAGTTAGTATTTCCTGACATGCCTGCATTAAGAGCTCATTTGAGGATATAACAACTGACAGTAAAGCCTGAGTTGCCTGCAATAAGTAAAAATAATCTGCCAAGAAGACGAGACAGATTTCACTTTAAGGTTGTCATAAAATGAAATTTACTCTGAGGCAGATATTAAGCCTCAATTTGAGACCCTCACTTACTCAAACTTTGTTTCACTGGCAGATATTTTCTTATCAATACAAGCAATTCAATGCCTTTTATTTCCTTTCATTCCTTTAAGTAAGATATTTATCTCGACTAGTTAAGTTTATGTGGATTAGAGTAAGTGTTTCAGATATTTCTGACTTGAAAACAGACAAAAAACACTTGCTTAGATTTGAGTTTTTGCAGTGCTGTCTGGCATCCCTCTATGTTCTGGTAAAGCGGTATTTGTTGTTAAATTGAATTTTATGAATACTGGATTTGGCCAAAAGGTGCTCATCCTCTTAATCCTGCACTTCTGGTGTTGCACACATACTTATGATCTGTTATTCATACCTGCATTTTTTCCATGCTATAAAAAAAATTATCAGAAATGTTTTATTCAACTCCTCGCAGCAGTTTAGGGGAGGAATGGGGAGGTTCCTGGAACGTTTTACACACTGGATAATTAAGCTCCTGACAGCAGAGTGCCAAAAAGCCCAGGCGCATTCCGATTGGCCAGAGCGCACTTTACAATCTTCTCTTGTTTCTAAGCCCAGCCAGGGCAGAGCGCTTTTCCTCCAAACACTGGAAAAGCGAGACGCACGACCGACAAGCCCGAACACAGAGGACTGTGTGTTGACTTTGTCAGAGCATTGATCGATAGGCTAGAGTTCAGCCTGTCTGCACATTTGCGTCTTCTTGTCACCCTCAAGTTTCTACTCGAAGTGACTTTTGAATCGCTTGTCGGAGCCGAGCCGTGCCGTGCCGTGCTGTGCTCACTCTGATGTCACAGAGCCAAAGTATGCGTTTCGCTCTGGGCTCTCTGATGAGGATGATTCGGCTGCTTCTGACAGTGGCGCTCGTATCTTCGAGCAGTGCGTCAGAGTATGAGTACCTCAGCTGGAGGTCGGACTTGTACAACGGCGGTCGCAGCTACAGCAAGCCCCATCAGTGTGTGGAGATCCCGGAGGACCTGCGGCTCTGTCACAACGTAGGCTACAACCAGATGTTGCTGCCGAGCCTCCTGGAGCACGAAACCATGGCCGAGGTGAAGCAGCAGGCCAGCAGCTGGGTGCCATTAGTGCACAAGAACTGTCATCCGGGCACCCAAGTTTTTCTCTGCTCGCTCTTTGCACCGGTGTGCCTGGAGAGGCCCACTTATCCCTGCCGCTGGCTGTGCGAGGCCGTGCGGGACGGGTGCACTCCCATCATGGAGGCTTTCGGTTTCCCTTGGCCGGATATGCTCACTTGTGACAAGTTTCCTCAGGATGATGTGTGCATTGCGATGCCACAGCCGAACGCGACCGAAGCCACCAAGCCCACAGGTAAGCGGTTCTGGACGGTGTTGGTTTGAGTGCACGTTTCCCCTGCAAACGTGCAACATACGTAAGGTAAAACAAACAGACAAGCAGTAAACAAAGTGGATTTGGCCCCATAGCAGTTAGACAGAGCGATGTTAGACTGATTGTTTTATGGAGAGGGATATAATGACGTCACTTTATTCTCTTTCCTATTTTAATGTCTTTATTTGATATTTCCTACTGCTACACTGTGTATAAGAGCAACTAAAACAACCGAATTCTATTTTATATTCCTGATTCTGATCTGCAACACATTAAGATTGTGCATGCAGTTTTACTAAAACTGGTCACTTAATATTTAATTAATTATAAAACAACTTAAACTGAAGCTCAAACATTAACTGAGTGAACAACTTCATGTACATACTCAAGCAAATTTAAGCCTCTGACTTATTATATTTGTTTCCATTCTGTGTGCATAATCACAAACACAAGTATCATACTTACAGGCCCAGATATGGCTGGACCCCTGAAAGGACTGCTCCATGGGCCCTACTCAAATGCCATTTAATAAAATCAGTGTGTTGGAAAGACTTGCAGCTGATGTGTACAGCCCAGTCCTTGAAGTGGTTGGCCTGATTTAAATGTGGCCTGTGGCTTCTTAACTCCATGTCATGCACCACTCTCTCCCCAACTCTATTTCTAATAAAGTCATTCTGGTAATTAAATCAACATTTTCATGATGGATAAATAGTGTTAGTGCTGGGAACAGGGTCTTGGCATGGTCCAATCCAATGGTCCAGACTAAGACATCACAAAAATCATCATGCACTAGTCCAGAGGGGGGGGTTTAAACTCCAAAACAGCCAACCACAAGTCTGCGTTAATGAGAGATTGTGGGTAATTAGTTGTGGAATAACAGGAAATCATGGCTTAAATTTTGGATAAACCACATCCAGGGCCCCGATAACATTGGGCCCGAAAAAGCTATCCCCTTTATCCCTCCTTAGATACACAGCTAGGAGTAAAATGTCATGACAATAAACGTAATATTCACTTAAAAAGCACTTTAATCAGTGGAACTAGCACTGTGTTATTTCAGGAAACAGAACATCTTGAATGAATCACAAACCTCCAAAATTTTTAAGGCAATCAGAGAACATAAGCCCAATGTTTCTACGCCAGGGCTTTAGATGAATATTTGACATTATTCGTTGACTTATGCCCTCATTAAAATACAATTATTGATATGTTACTCTTAAAAAATATTTATAAAAGCAATGTAATAAACTAATGAGCCCCAGCCAGATATATATGTAGTTTACAGCAGCGAACGGAGCACTGACTCTGTTTTCTGTGTAAAACGGTATCTGTTGTGTCTAAATAGAGTTTTTAATGTCACCAATTAATGATTTCCAAACCAAGACAGATTTGCCTCACTTACAGCAAAGCCACCACCTTTGCCAGTGTGCCAAAGCAGACACCTTTGCAGTTAACTGGGATTGGGAATGTTGTTGCAAATGCTAATTCCAAACAAAACAAACACAACCTTTTGGTAGAAGTAGGCTGTGATCCACTTTAACCCCCGTGCTCCTACATCTATGCAGATATGCTGTGCAGTTATTTTCACATGATCTTACATTAAGAGTGAGATGATGCTCACTGTGTACTTGGTTTGATATTGTAAAATTGAGAAGCTCTGGCTTGTTATGTTAGGTTTGTGGTTTGATTTTTGCCGGGTGAGTGAGAAAGTAAATACTGTTGATTACAAACTATTTCTTATGGCATACAAATAACTTATGAAAGCAAATTTGAAAAACAGCTGGTCTAAATACTGTAGAAATGACTTGGAGGAAGCAGAAGGTAATAAAGATTGTAATTATATGCTGCTAGCAAGTAAAAGTCTTAGACTAATCAAGTAATTTAAAAGAACAACCTGAAAATAGGCAATCAAATTAACTGTAATTACCTCCACCAAGGAGGTTGTTTTTGCTGCCATCTGTTTGTCTTTCTGTTAGCAAGATAACTCAGAAAGTTATGAATCGATTTTTTTTTTGGTACAAGGAACAAGTAGATTTCTTTTGGTAGTGATCCAGATCCAAAGCAGGACATTTTTAAAGGATTCAACAATTGCAAGGTAGTTCAGCTTTCTACATTTTGGCTAACAACTCAAAAAGTTCTCAACAGATTTTGATTGATTTTCATGTTGATTAGGGCACAAGGGAGGGTTACTTAGACTCTGGTGGTGATCTGGATCCAGATGTGGTTTCAGGAATCTTTTTAAATATCTGTTTGAGTTGCGAGATAGGGCAGCTGTCCACATCTTGGCCAATAACCCTGCTAAGAATGTCAGAAATGCCTTCGCGGAGGTCTGAGCACTTCTAGTTTAATAGAAACATCTGCCCTTTTCTCACAATCGGTGCTTTTTCTATTGGGAGTTTGAGCAAAATTGTTAAAACAATAATGCAACAATACTTTAAAAAATGGCAATCTAGAGTTGAGTAGAAGTTTTAAGTGGGAGCCATCTGGCCTGACCGTCTTTAACTACAACAAGTACATTTTTCATGGATTAGATAATCACAGGCAGTTGGTCCGGTCTGTGTAAGCACAGTTTTAAGTGTTGGGGGGGGGTTAGCTTGTTGGGCTGCAGCAAAGGGTCTGCAATGGTAAGGTTGTGTTCAAGGCAGATGCAAAAATCTGGCTCAATTCTGCACCTGTGGCTGTTTGGTTTATTTTTCCATAATGCACATTAATGGCTTTAAACTTTGAGGGCCGAGCTGGCCTGAAGACAAACGGCAACAAGTCTCGGAAAGACGAAGCAGAGACGAATAGTTTGGAGCCTTGGCGAATGAGAGCACATGGAATTTACTCACTGAAACCACAAACTGAAGGAGAAATACCATCATCAAATCATAAGTCTTTCCATTTTAACCTGAATGTCAGCTGAAAATTTGGGGAATTTTGACCAGGAATGTGCAATGGTGATGTTCAAGCAACTCATTGGATGTAGGGTGAGCTGCACAGTATGTGAGCGTGGAGGGAGTGGGTGCTGCTGACAGTGGTGTGGACAGATGCCCATTGTTCTGACCCTCTACCCCATCAGTTTTTTTAAAAGAACTAACATATTTTATCGCTAAGACTTCTTACTGTTGGACTGAATGCCAGGTGTCTTAGTGCTAACTGTTTAATTAGAGAGTTATATCTGATCTCGAAACAAAAGGCAGCACAGTCTTCTCCATTATTTCCTCCAAACGGTCGTTAATGTAGGTCAGCTAACTTCTGCTACCTCTAAATACACGCTGATGAGTCCTGGGAAGACCGAGCATTAATGGGCAATTAGATCCTCTGAATCTGTAAGCAGTGTGTGTTTACACAGGCTCTTTACACCTTTGTGTTACTTTCACAAGTTTTTACTAAACATATGTAATTGACAACTGGCAGCAGTGAGAAAACTGTTTGTTTGCCTGTTTATTCACCCCCAGATTCAGCTGGTCTGAAGCCACACAGACTGAAATGCAGTGGATAAATCTAATGCTGTGACACATAGAGCAATATTTAAGTAGTAATACCAGGGTCTGACTTTCAGGGCGGGCTTGGCTCTTACAGAACTCATCACATCCTTTATCGTATGTGTTCAATTCTCTCAATCCAAGAAATATTTCACTATATAGAAGATTTTAAACAGTTGCACTAATGGTGATGTGTAATAACTTGAGTTTTTAGCTGTTACAGATTTTGTGTTGTGTTTTCCCCCAAAAGAACTGATTTGTACAAGTGTTTTCATCATTAAATAATTTTCAGAAAAACATTTTCTGACAGGCAGGCCAATGTAGTGTTCAGACATGTTTAACACATTTTTTCACAATAATAACAACACTTTGGATCCAGAATGTGCCACAATCCAAGTTGACAATTTACGTCATACTCACTTTGTCTAAAGGAAGTTATACAAGTTCCTTTCAAAAAAATGTTTGATTTTAGGTTTCTGTTAAAGGGTTAGTTTGGGTTTTTGAAGTGGGGTTGTTAGATGTCCATGGTACTAGTAACAGTCAGTACCAGTAAGGGGACCTGGAGCACAAACCGATTAAGATCTAACTCCCTAGATATTATTATAAATTAGGGTTGTTGTTTTAAACATGGACATCAGGACTCACCTCTCTGCAGCAACAGAGCGTTGTGTTTGCAGTGCACATTTTACCGATCAGGACTATGACAAACAGCAGCAGTTTGAGGGTTTACCGAAAGGTCCAAGAGAATCTGTGTTACTAAGTCCCATTTGTGACAGCAATAGGCATCTGAGTTGTGGATATGGGCCACCAGGTAACCTGTGATCTGTCCTGCTCCTACTTTCTCCATCCCTCTTTCTACCTGGGACTCTATCTGCTAAAGGTCTTCCTCTGTGAACTCCAGCATGTCATCGTCACTGAAGTCGAAATTTCTAATTTTTAGTTCAGTTTTGGTGAAGTTTGTGTTTGTTGTTTCCTCTGATGACCTCACCAGCTGATGGTTTAGGGATACATAACCCCTACATCCCAACATACAACAGTTCTAAACACAGGGGCTTTGTCATGGAAAAGTTCAATGCTGCGAAGAAGCTTGCTGTAGGGTATTGTCGAGCCACAAAGTTTCTGTTTAGCTCCAATATATAATTGGGTTAATTATGAGGCTTTCACTGACACTATGTACTGTTATGTACCTGCTACAGTCCGACCCCGGATATCACCCCCAGGTTCCTTTATTGGTGCTCGTGTTTATTAGTGCCCTGGACCTCTAGCAACCCCACTTCAAAAACCCGGAACGAACCGTTTGAGTCAAGGGGCCTTGAAACACATTAAAAACAGCAGCTTTTGTATTACTGGCTCCAGGGTTGTTCTACTGTTTGATGAGAAAGAAATTGATTTCTTATCCTTACTTATGTAGGATTATCATTCAGAATTTGAAGTTTATTACAGTTTTATGGGAAACTGGCCATGTTATTATTTTAAAGGGGCTAAGATGGAACTATAGGTTAGGGTCTAAAATGGCCTATGTAATGTTATATTGGTTGATACATGTATTTATTTGCTCTTTGTTCTCAGTGTTTTTTCATTCTGAAGTTTTTCATTTTTACCTTTTTATCATATTAGGACATTCCTCTGGATTGAATGGCATCAAGTTCTTAATATTTCGTTTTGTATTCAAAGGGTTTTTTATCCACATAATGGAGGGCTTTATACTGAGAACTATCTTAATCTAGCAGAGAATGAGTGAGACTGTTTACTGCAGCTGTAGTTATAGCTGGCCGTAAAAGCTAAGGACATTCCTCACTGGGGTCAGGTCAGCAGGGAATACAAAGCACATGAGATTAGGGATCCGACACCAAACATATAAATGATGTCTGCATATAGATAAAGGCTAGGGGTGTGTTTGGTTCTCTGGTGAAATAAATCAAACAGAGATTCAATGAGGGCCTTAAGGACACTGTTTCCTTTAAAGAAAACTTTAATCAGATTTTTCCCTGCTCTTCCTTGTCCTTTCACATTTTATTAAATGCATGCAAGCACTGGCATGGATACTTTCTCTGCTGCAAAGAAAGTTGTACAATTAAAACGCAGGGATATTCAATTCTAATTTCCAATCCCTAGAGAAAAGTTCAGTGCCCACATTGTGTATAATGTTGGGTTGGGTTTTTGTTCTTCTTTGTACCTATTCTATATGAATATATTTTGTATATTTTTAATATATACCCAAGTCAATTTTGCACTATTTTCTACCTGTTTTTATACTTTATTTTGTTCGTCCTGACCCTTAGTTTTATTCTCATTCTAATTATATGTTGATTGTTTTTTCAACAATTTACCAAGTCAGATTTCTTGTAAATGCAAATGCACTTGGCAGTAAATACAATTCTGATTCTGATTTTCCTTCCTTTATATCCAGGTAGCCCTCCTGTATGCCCACCATGTGACAATGAGATGAAAACAGATGCCATGATGGAGCACATGTGTGCCAGCGAGTTTGGTAAGTATCTTCCAAACTTTCTTTAAACAGAACAACTCGCACTTGCAAAGATAAACTCCCACTGTCACGTTCAAATTGACCCTTTTCCCCCTGCACGCCTGTCTCTTGAATTAGATGTTCGAGGTCTTTCCACAAACCAATACAACTTGCGATCCAATTTGATTCTTCAATGATTTCCTTGAGGACTTTCTAGATGGATAATAAGATCGATCTAACAAGGTTTCCAGTGGCAAAAATCTCAAACATGTCACTCCTGATTTCTAACACCATTCTGCGTAGGTGAATAACTCTGCAAGTTCCTGGTGTTTTACCTTCCTGTGTTTTGTGTTTGTCTCTTGGCTGCCATGATTGAGTTTTAATTTCTCTGTCTTATTTTTTACTGACTTCCTCTAATAAGAGATGCTCTTGATTTTCAAGAACAAAGTGGATTCCTTGAGGAAGTTGTCAATTCTCAACTGGAATTGGTTTCAATGCTCATCCCTAGTCTTGATAAAGCTAATCGGATCAGACTTGTTTATGATTAGATTAGATTAGATTAGATAGAAATGCATTAATCCCATGGGAAGACTCCCTTAGGGAAATAAAAATTCCAGCAGCATTATATAGCAGTACACAGGGTATCAAAAAGTAAAAAAAAAGTAAAATTAATTTGCAGATTTAAATAAAAATACAAATAAATATAAATAAAAATATGGCTATGGGCTAGCTACTGCTCCTTTCCATCCTCTGTCTTCCTGTTACTCCTCCTCTCCCCTAGTAAAGAGTTGTACAGTCTGATGGCCTGAGGGACAAAGGAGATGATTTACCTGTTTTGTGGTACACTAAATAACTGTTGGCTGTAAACTTTGCTCTCATTTTTCTCTCCTGGGATCTGCTAGCTCAATTCTCCATTATACAAGTTAATCACTCTGGATAGTCTGCTTCAGAATCTGTAAGCACAATCATAGGTTGCATTCATAAGACTGTGTCCACGTATTATAAATGTAGCTCCCTGTATCACCGGAGTATTTGATTGTGTGTGTTTTTCTTGTTTCTGCATGAACTACCTAAATCAAACAAAGCACAGAATGAGCGCATTATGGTGCTGGAGAAGGCTTGTTGTTGTGCATTCAGTGTGGCTGAAACAGGCTCAGTGAGCTTGTGTTTCAATCTTGCGGATGTCTTCACATAGCAGGATCACTCTTTGTCACTGACTTTTGACTTTGGAGCACGTTTTAAAGGGTTAGTTCGGGTTTTTTGAAGTTAGGTTGCTCGAGGCCCACGGCATCAGTAAATATGAGTGCCAGTAAAGGAACTTGTGAGCTTTGTCCCTTGGGGGAGATATCGGGGTGGATGGTAGCCGGTACATTGCAATACATGGGACCCTAGAAAGCCTCTTAATTAACCCACTTATAGGTTAAAACTACTCAAAGACTACGCTGGCTACAGTAAGCTTCTTTGCAGCGTTGAACTTTTCCTCGACAAAGCTCCTGTGTTGAGAACTGTTTTGGTCAGGTCAGAGTGCTGCAGCGGGGTCAGGTAGAGGTCACTGGTACACAAACTGATTCAAAATTTACTCCCTTGATTTAAGGAAGATTGGCGACTCCTGTATTTATCCCAAATTCATAAAAAAGTAATGCCATAACTCAGAATTCTGTCTCGTGACAAGGGCCTTTGCTAATTTTGGGCATAAGGACTCACCTCTCTGCAGTGACAAAATGTTGTGTTTGCAGTATCCATTTTACTGATCAGGACTACGACACATAACAGCTGTAAGAAGTTACTGAAATTAAAGCGGTCTGATGAAAGGTCCAGGAGAAGCCATGCTACTAGTCCCACTCTTGACATCAATGGTTCCAGATTTCCGCAAGGGGATGAATGAAGTCGTTGTTATTAGAGTAAAAAGCCAAGCAGTTTCAGAGGATATTGACATTCAAGAAAACTTAAATTTTTACTTTACAAAACCTGTAAAAACCCTGTTGTCCCAGTACAAAACCAGTGACAACACAGTTATCACTTAACAAAAACAGTGAAAGCCCAGTTATCACTCTACAAAACCAATGAAAACCCATTTATCACTTAACCAGTGAAAGCCCAGTTATCACTATACAAAACCAATGAAAACCCATTTATCACTTAACAAAACCAGTGAAAGCCCATTTATCACTATACAAAACCAGTGAAAGCCCAGTTATCACTATACAAAACCAATGAAAACCCATTTATCACTTAACAAAACCAGTGAAAGCCCATTTATCACTATACAAAACCAGTGAAAGCCCAGTTATCACTATACAAAACCAATGAAAACCCATTTATCACTTAACAAAACCAGTAAAAGCCCATTTATCACTATGCAAAACCAATGAAAACCCAGTTTTGGCTTTTGGAACTAGTTCAAACCAAGTTATCACTTTTCAAAACCAGTGAAAACACAGTTATCATTTTACAGAACCAGTAAAACCCACATGCTTGTACTTTCGTTTTTAACAGACAAGAGGGTTTTTTCGTTCATACCTTTACATGTTTTGATGGAAATATTCTGTCTTTGTCAGAAGTGTCACCTGACATGTCACACTAACATCAGGTGACACTTCTGACAAAGATGGAAACATATAAAGGTATGACTACAAAACCTTCTTGTCTGTTAAAAAAGAAAGTACAAGAGTATTATCACCATAGACATAATGAACCTTCTTGGACTACTACAGTGAAAACTTAGTTATTATTTTACAAAACCAATGAAAGCCCATTTATCTCACCTGATTTATTTCTTGACTTAGATAGAAAGATTGTACGACTTTAATGTTTTGTTATTTTGGAGCAAAGCTTTACGCAGCTTCAAATCCCAGGTGCCAGGATTTTAAAATGGATGCACTAACTTTCTGTCATGAAAAACCTGAAGATCACTTTTCGTATATTGAGTTTTCTTCTACATTTTTGTTGTTTTGGGCTGTTGAGTTCCCACATAGGTGCATGATTTACTGTAGTTTAATGACACAGAGGCAGCTTTAGCATGGTTGTTGCTTTTTATTGTTGGGAAATGTGGGTTGCGATGGTCAACATTTGATGTCTCACGATGGGTAAACCATCCAGTGTCATCAGGATGGATTAATATTTGTTTTTCTTCTTAAAGTAAAGTCGTTTGCTTTCTCCAGTCACTGCTACAGCAGTTGTATTACGTCAAATAAATCCACCAGATATTGTCTTTATTTTGTCTCGTATAAGCTGAAGGAAATATCAGGATGGAGTGAAGGAGCGTGGACATAGAAAGCAGGAATTTAGAAGCAAATTGTCCTTTTTTAAATATTACAACAAATTACACATGAAATCTTGATTTTTTTATGTGTTCTGAATGGGGAAATGAGCAGAGAAAATTCCAGAAAGTCTTGAGGAATGTGTCAGTGACGCACACTTCAGGCTCAGTTATCCACTTGGATCAAGCATGTGCAAAACATTTTTGGCCACAGCAACCTTCCTTACTGGAAGTTGTAAAAGTTTTGTCCTCATTCTAGTTAAATACGAAGTGCAAAATAGTTTCTGTTGCATGTTTCCCATCAGGTGTGAAAGCAGACTGGACTTTCTTTGTAGTTTGAGCCTGATAGAAGAGGAGACTGCCACTGACTACTGAATCTTATTCATGTATGTCTTGATAGTTTGTCTAAACTGAGGTATATTTTTGTTTGTTTCATCTCGTGCTGATAATGGAATGTACTCTTAACACAACTATTTTTCAACACAATGCAACACACACATGCTGAATAGTTTCCTTTGGCCCAGTCAGTACTTCATGAAATCAAGTGGTGCGCTAAAACATCACGAATGGCATACACAAAAATGTATAAAGAGGAGGGTCTTAAGTATGACAGGCAGAACTGCAAAGGGACGGACCATTTCTGGAAATGTTCCAGAAACGTTCCATTGGAAGTTAAGCTGGGGAATTTTTACAATATTCCAAACTGGAAACTTTACACTGGAATAATAGGAATTTCTGGGAATTAACTGGAAATTGAGGGTCATTTAAATGAACTGTACCATATCCAAACATAAATTTGAACATTTTGTTTTGTCACAGGTAGACATCCATGTAAAATAATACAATTAAAAACATTTATTGATAAGTAGGACTTTGTCAAATTTTAATTATTTTATTGACCAATCAATTTCAGCTTCACTTTATTAAGTCCACTTGCTACAGTGTGTGCTTTCGGTAGTCCAGGGTCCTAGAAATCATCTGTGCACGTGATGGAGGGCTGCGCAGTGCATGTAGGGGGCATGGCCTCAATACCCCTGCAGTTAGCAGTGTGCTGTGTGCTTGTGATTGAGGAATAGAACGGATATTCTCCTGTATACTCACCTGAAATCAGGTTGTTTTAGTCAAGACTATGATAGAATATGTACCCCCTAACTGTATATTAATACCTGTTAAGGGCCGACCTTCAATCTTGTAAATTCCAGGTTTATTCCCATTTGTTCCAATAAATTCCCTTTAATTCCCTTAATACCTATGAAAAATGTCCAGTTCTTAAAATTAGCGTATGTTTATATAGAAGTATACATAATTTGCAACTCCAGTGACAGGATCGGCCACAAAGTTCTGCCACATGGCTCACTCCACAAGACCAGAGTTTTCCATGGTAACTCTATGTGTGATAGTTCCCTGTGAAATCAATCATTTCTCCCTTTTCTGCCTTCCTTCACTGTTGTCATTCACTATAGTCCTTTTCACACATACAGCCCTGATATTATCAGGGTAATGTCCAGGTAGTCTGTCCGGGTAATTCTCTAACATGGTTGTTCAGGTATTTCCTGCTGGTAGATTGGACATGATGTCAAAACTATGCATCCGAGTTCAGTTTTGGTAATATTATGGATAAAGCAGAAGAGCTTTAGGCTTGATCACAACTTACATCCTTACTCTACTAATATGTTAAAAAGTGTAACAGCGGTGTCCAAGAGAGAGTTAAAGAGGAGCGCTGTTGCATGCAGAAGTGAATCTGAAGCAGTGTTACTATGCTTACAATATTACAACGAAAATAACAGAAACTGTGAATCTTAGTCTAAAAATAGACTGAATTGTTTATTTGATGACTGTAGGCAGAGGCAGGCTAACACTACCCTTTGACTCCCAGTGTTTGAGCTAAAGCTAACTAGCAGTGGGTGAGCTCTGCCCGTCTCTTCCTTGTTACTGCACCCTCAGTCGAAAGAATAGTGTCTATATGCTTGCCATGGACTCAGGAGTGAGGCAAGACACACACAAAAAATGTTGGTGTAACCCTTTAAAAAACTACATAAAATAAAAATAGAAATGGGTTGAAGTGAATGTTGTAGAAGCTGCATGTATCCATACTTTGGATTTATAAGTGGCTGGGGCACCATCAGTGTACTTTTCTTCACACTGTTGGTAGACATCTTGGCTCTGTAAACTTGCTCTTCTTCAGCTGCTAATTTCCATTCAGGTTTCACCCATTCAAGTGTGGAGCACCCCCTTGAGGAGCCATCAAGTACCATCTCCAGGAGATAAACCAACAGGGACATACAGCATATTTAGAGCACCATTTCTTTTATTAATTTAAATGTCAATATCTGGCGGCATCAATAATCATATCGCAGGAGGGAGGACAATGATAATTGCCATATTGATTTTTTTGTCCCACCCCTAGTTTGTTAATATCGTGTGGTAGGGCAGTTTTCCACATTTTCAATAATTACTCGGCTGAGAATGTCAGAAATGCCATGACGGAGGTTTGTGCTCTGGAAGCACTTGCAGTTTCTATTACTTTCTTTGTGCTGTTGGAAGTTTAATGTTTAAAGCTAATCAATAGACACCTTTACCTGAAATTTTTAACTGATAATTCAATTTAGCAAATTTCTGTCATAGGCGGCATGGTGGCTCAGCAGGTAGTGCTCGTGACTCACTACAAGAAGGTTGCTGGTTTGATCTGAATGAATGGTTGTTCATCTCTCTATGTGGCCCTGCGATTTGCTGGTGACCGGTTTAGGGTGAACCCCACCTCTCACCCAGTGTCAGCTGGGATAGGCTCCAGCCCCCCGTGACCCTGAAAGGGATAAGAAGTAGATATAATGGATGGAAATTTGTGTTGGACATTATTCGATCTGCTATCTGCTTTCAGGAGAAACTGGAAGACTCAACTGTTTAGGAAGCACTTGTGCACTGAGTTTTAATCTCCTCCTCTGTAGTGCTCAGTGGTAGAACGAGTTAGGTAGGAGTCCTAGGTCTGAAGCCTAACTTAAACCCAAAGGCAAAGTTTCCTCGTCCAACAGAGTTAAAGATTTATCTGTTAGCTTCATGGAGGAATCTTTGGCCTGAGAAGGGACAAGAGAACAAACAAAACTAGACTGAGTGGTTCACAGAGACGTGATCTAAGCTCTGCTGTAAGAACAAAAGAGAGGGGACGGTCAAATGACTTCAGATGAACTAAAAATCAATCAGTTTTTTAGCAATCAATACCATAAAGAGCTTGTAGCGCCAGACTGTAGTCCTCAGTGTTAGGTTTCAGACCTTGGTCTTTGTGAACCACTCAGCACCGAATATGTTTCTGCTAAATATGGTGTTGATGTCAATGACATGGTGATGATACTGATGATATCGAGGTGACTTGACAAGGTTTACTGTCAATTACTTGAAAAGAAATAAAAAGTATTCGCTGCCTCTGGCAGCACCTGTGTCCAGGTTAAGATGTTTGTTGCACTTACCGACGTTGTTCCCTCTGGTCTAGATTCTTGCTTGTGTTGTACGTACTCTCAGATGTTGCTTTGCTAAATGAAATTGTAACACTGTACCGTAATGTGTGTATAGAGGGACAGTTAAACAGCAAAAAAATGGAGCAGCGGGGACAACAGACTCTTGCTCTACAGTGTTGCTGGATTAAGCTGTTAACAACATGATATGATGGGAAGTTTGATTACGTAAAAGGATTATTAAGGATAAGGATTACCTCCAGTTGAGGGTCATGCCATCTCATTTAAGGCTCATTAATTATGAAAGTTATCCTTTATGATTTTAATGGACACTAAGCTTCTCCACAGAGAATATTTGAGTGACTACAGACAAGAGATCAAAGTCTTAAACCCAACCATGTGCACACTCTTAACACAGGAAAACCAAGACAGACAGTCTCCTGTATTGCATGAGAATTGTTGTAAATGTCAGGCACAATTGTTTGAAAAAAAAAATGTGTACAGGTTAAAAAACTGCCTTAGTTAATCTAAAAGGGCAGAGCCATTTTGGCGCCAAAGGCAGTGTTGAGTTGTGGAAAGCAGAAAGGGGAGGAAGTTGACCACCTGGTGGCTGATTTACATTTGGGGCTTTAATCAAGGAATATTGGGATCGCACATATTGGGACGCCCCTATTATCTGCCTCACTTGTTTGGCTGTTTTTTGTGAGTACTTGATGAAGTTGTTTGATCATTTGATGATGATGATAATTTCCATTTTTTGATTTAACAGTGCTAGTCATCACCCTCCGTGTTGGTGAGGGGTTTTATTCATTCATTCATTATCTACATGGCTTAACCCTTTAGGGGTCGCGGGGGGACTGAAGCCTGTCCCAGCTGACATTGGGCAAGAGGCAGGGTATGCCCCGAACCGGTCGCCAACCGATCACAGGGCCACATAGAGAGACAAAAAAACATTCTCATACCTAAGGGCAATTTAGAGTCACCAATCAACCAAATGAGCATGTTTTTGGTCTGTGGGAGGAAGCTGAAGTGCCCGGAGAGAACCCACGCATGCACAGGAAGAACATGCAAACTCCACTCACAAAGGCCCAGCTGGGGGATAGAACCAGCAACCTTCTTGCTGTGAGGCGCATGAACTACCTGCTATGCCACCATGCTGCCTGGGGTTTATATTATTATTTATTATTATTAGAAAGTGTAAAAAAATCCATTTAAAATCCAGCAGTACATTATCAATTTATTAGGGGGTTGAGTTTTTTTCTTCATTTTCTGGAAAGTAGCAATTTTGGAGATGGGAAGTTTGCACTCCTTAACCTCGCAGTTACTAATACCATTGTCAACAATGATTCTTAATAGAAGAAAATGGATTTGTGAGACTGTTTTTGGACTCATGAAATGACTGCATCTATGATAAAATATGTTTTCTAGGAGTGTGAGGAAACAGGCAGTCCATACATGTAGTTCTCAAAGCCTCCACACAATGAACGCTTTTAGGCTTGAAAGTTAAACGTGAGAAAGTATGATCTAGACGGCTTCAAGTCTTATCGGGCTGATACATGTGTTATGGGGGACAGGTGACTCTAGTGTGTGTTTTAAAGATTATGATATATTTTTATGAGTATTTATATGATCAGACAGAGTCTTAATGTTGTAAGTGAGTTGTGTTAGAGTGAACTGGGTCCTTGGCTGTTCCTCAGTCAGCTCGCTTCTACATTCAAGTCACAATTCACAGAGTCATGACTCGGGAGTTGTCGGCTTTCCCCACACACGAGGATTTTTGGTCGTGAATATTGAACAAGTTTAATATTTACGATTGACGGTCCCGACCCGTTTCAGAGCCGATTATCAGGATAAATTCACTCTTGACACACCTCACACCACAGGATAATCTTATAGGATAATCTTGTAAAAAATAAGATAATCTGGCGTTTGCCGTCCTTAGTTGGGACAAAAAAGGCCCGAAAATCTTACTGTGTGTACCCCGCTATTCTTTATGTTCAATCCAAAAGAAAAGAGTCCATCTGGATTTGATTTGATTTGATAATCTTTACTTTGAACATAGGAATACTAAAATATTAAAGTTAAAAAACAAACAAAACAACAAAAAATTAAAATATTATTTACAGAAATTCTTTAAATATTAATGCTGGTCGATGTTTGAAACAGAGTAGGAAGAAGCTTAAAGGTAGAGAGGGTCTGTGCCCCCTGAACCATGATTAGTGAATGATCTCAAAGAAGAGAAGCCTGATAACTGAAGGCCTACCTCCTGTATTACTTTTGGAGACTAGGGGTCATATTCTATGCCTGGAAGCATTTTGGTGTGAAGCACAGGTGTCTTCTCTAATTTCTGCCTGATTCAGGTTTCATTTTCTTTGCCCAGTGCTCACGCTGTTTAGTAGCAAATAACTGTGCTATTAAACAACCTGTTTAGGAGGCCAGGCACAGACCTGGTGCACAAAAATGAGTTTGCTTTAAACACCTTTAACTGTTTCTTATGCTTTAAGTCTGTGGTGCTGTGTGTTTCAGCCATTTGAATGATGCATAAGAGTGATAGGCACATGTCTGCAAGGTCAAAACACACATTTTACTCAGCTTGTTTTACTCACAAAGGAAGCACAACAACATGCCTCTATCATTACATATAAGAGCATTTGTTTAAAGTATCTGTCTTTATGTTTCTAGTGGGACAGGAGGCTGAGAAACTGTGGATTGTTGCAGCACTCCTCAGTGTGCTATTCCTGTGTGCTCCTGCCCACATAATACTCCCAACAACAAGAAAAATATACACATATGATTTAGGATTTTCACACAACACAGATCTACATTTAAAAAGTAACATTTGGATACATACTGGTATATATCTGCGTTATGCTCACAGATAATAAAACAGGCTGTTCAGTGTGTTGTACACACATAATAGGGAACAGAGCCAAGGGTTTTTGCAGGGAAAATTAGAAAATGAAATTGCCCAAAGCCAATGGTTATTTGATGCAGAGTAAAAGGTAGTGTTTCTTTTGTCTTTCTGATCTTTCTTAAGCTCTGGATGCTTCAGTATAAAGAAACACTTCAATCTGAGCATTAACATATTTCATACATTGTTCTGTGTGTGTTCTTTGAGGACAGGGGCAGAGGTGTTATGTAATCATGGCACTGTCCTGCCTCATACTGATTTAAAGGGAATGAGAGCTAACACTCTGATTGGTTTAATCTGTATACACCCTAAACACATTCATGTATAATGAAGGCACATAACTAGCTTTGGTTGCACCCTGCGCCTGATTTGCACCAAGAGTTTGTGTCAACAAAATGGAAAAATAAGGGCTGACAGCCCCCAAACTGCTTTGTGCCACAAGTTTTTAGACAACACATATTATATTGTCAACACATGGCTCTAAGGGTACCACAAGCAGGCCTGTGTTTTATCTTGTGTACTGCATAGCTTCTTCAGAGGCTGACCAGACTGTTTCTAAATTCTTCTTCTCTCTTGACTCTGCTCAGCTTGCCTGGCCAAGCCCCTCTCCCCCTCCTCCCAGAATATGTGAGGCAGCAGATCAACACATACCGAATTTTCATACCTTTCCATTCTCTCAGGACCCATCATTTTCATTGAGGTTAGAAACAGGGCCAGAGCAGTTTTTATTTTTTCCAAATCTGTTTTTGTAATGAATGCAAAACCATGCTCAATAGACATTCAGGACATTTTAGAAACAGCCTGAACAACATAATATGTGATCTATGAATAAGATAGATCTGTAGACAAAGATATACCATGTTATGTGTTGCCACCTGTTGCTTTAAAGCAGCACGTAAATAACCTTGCAGTGCAGCTGGATCTGCCTGATTCAGTGTCTATAATTAGACAGATCCAATTTACCAAGCTCCAAGCTGCAATGATTGTGTTCATGCTCGAAGTGGCACAATCCAATCAGAGCCCTTTAAAACAGGAAGGTGGGAGCTACAAACAAGAGAACAGCAGGAAGTTAGTGATTAGCATAGATGCTTACAGCTTCTTAACCATTTTTTTTTAATGTGATAACCCTCAACTCATTGATTTTTATGTCATGTTTTTTTCTGTTGCCTGCTGTCTGGTGCTGGTCAAAAGGCAGGAACAACATGATCAGAGACATCAACTCACATTTGTTTGTTGACTTGACATAGCAAGCTGTTACTACCAATAATGAGGACAGCACAGTGAATAATGATAAATGCTTTGACACCTATTTTTTTATTGGTTGCTGAACCAAAATTATTCTTCCAAGGGATGCCCCTATCAAGCTTTCTTGCCTGATACTGTTCTCCAATCACCTGTTTGTAAGATCGGAGGAGCAAAGAGCAATGCAACAAGTGTCCTTCAGTAAGGACATCTGAGTGACACAATAAAGAGTCTCATCACTTGTTTTTATCATGGGAAAAAACATAGTTATTTACAGACTGAGTAAAACTATTAATTCAATCCAACAAGCAAAACTTCGCAAATATTTTAAAAAATAAAAGACAATACACTTAAAATTATAAACTCATTAACATAATGTAACTGATTTAATTGTTTCATAGTGACTTCAAAACAAATTTCACCCCCACTCAACTGCATTTATTCAAGGTTCAGCAAAAATCTAAATCCCCAACTGATGATGAACGCGTCATAATGTTTCTGACTGGACCTCAAATGCATCACTAAACATCACATTCAAATATTTTGAAGCCATGTGTCGTTCTTGTAACTCATGGAGCTTAGCTGATTAGCTTTATGCTGTTGATCTCAGTGTGACTTTCAGTACAGACTTATATAAAAGTCTTATTTGTATACGGCCAATATTTTGAACTTAATGGACTCAAGACTTAGTTTTGTAGACTCTGCTAAAGATTCTTTAAAGGGATACGCCAACATTTATTTTGTTTTTGTGTCTTGCCTCACTCTCAAGTCCATGACAAGCAGATAGACACCATTCTTTTGACTGTGTTTGCAGTAACAAGGAAGAGACAGGCAGGGCTCGCCCACTGCTAATTAGCTTAGCTCAAACACTGGGAGTCAATGGATAGTGTTAGCCTGCCTCTGCCCACAGTCATCAGATAAAGTCTTCAGCAACTCTTTGAGGTTTTTTTTTTACAATTAAATCACATGGCATGCCATAAAACAATTAATGTGCGTATCTTTATAATCTTACATTTGGCGTTTAACCTTTGCTGTTATTGTTATTATGCTATCATTTTGTTGGTAGCTTAGCCTGCTGGCTTCCCTCTCATAATGCACAGCACAATGCATAGTTAAAGTAACCCTTTTGCACTGTGCATGTGAAGATGTCAGGCCACCTCTGGCCTTTTGTGTGACTCAGAAAAGAGTTAATGCAACTTCACCTGGACATTGCCCTTTACAAGAAAATGCTGTGTGAACATGAAACAGTCCAAGGGGAATATACAAATTAAAAAAAAAAAAAAAAAATAAATATATATATATATATATATACATATATGTCTGTGTGTGTGTATATATATATATACATATATGTCTGTGTGTGTGTATATATATATATATATATATATATATATATATATATATATATATATATATATATTGTGCTAAATTGGAGCAAAGCAACTAAGCTGTGGATGTGAAAACCACCTTAAACACTGCTCAATAAAAAAGAAACTAGGCATTTGTGAGTTAAGGACCCCACATTGAAGATAGAAAGAAAACTCTCAATTTTATTGAATAAAGATATACATTTTATATAGACCACCTTGAAGAAACAAAAAGAGGTCAAAGTTGGGTATGTGGTATCCTCCAAAGACTGTACAAACTGAACTATATTTAAACCAAAAGAGAAGAATAAAACATGCTACCATCAGCCTTCATCAGAGTTGTTGCTTTGATGGGTAATAGTGATCATTTAGGTTAACATAAAAGGTAGCCATAGCTTGAGCCTAGAATGTAACATGTCCTATCCTTCATGAGCCTCTGTATGAGTCCCTGTCCACACAGAGACATTTTAAGGTTATTTTGGGGTATTTTTAGACCTTTAGGGACAGGAGGGGGACAAAGGGGCTTACCTTTAATGAATTTATGTTCAGCAGAGACAAATATGACGAGGACAGATCTATGATTGGCCCTTGCATCTGTCTTCAATTCTGTCTTCAATTCTTACTTAAGTCCACTTGTCTCTGCCCACCTTCCTTCCTTCGCCCACACAACCAACACCGCTTTGGTATGATGGCTGTTCAACATGAGACTGGATCTGCTCAAGATTTCCAGCAGATAAACAGTTTTTTTTTTTTGCTGCTATTACTATAAGCCCCCTACAGATGCACCTTCCTGTAGTTTGGTTGGCCCAGTGCTGTGCTCATGATGGATTCATATTGAGTTTGGATATATGTATGTGTCTATGTGAGTATATGTGTATTTTATATACTTAAATTTGTATCTATGCATATATGTGTATCTATAAAATGAAGAGTATGGCTTCAGCCTGCTCTATTGTAAAGTATCTTGAGATAACACGTGTTATGAACTGGCACTATACAAATAAAGATTGATTGATTGATTGGTTGGTTGATTGATTGATTGATTGACATGGATCATGCACAGGCATCACACACTATTTTCCATGTCCTCTAGTTAAAGGTGGTCATAGAGGAGCATAAGATTTTGTTATTAAATCTAAAACAAGCTCAGCAGCTTCTGCAGCACCAACAGGGCACTGTATTCTGTCATTGTTTCCATTGTTGTCAGGGTTCACACATGCAGTCTAAAGGTGCATTCGAACCGAACACAACTTGAGCAACAGAGATAGCGTCGCCTGTCCATAAATATCTCATTTGGTCGCCGTTGTGTTGCACAGTCACGTCACGTCCACTCAAGTTTCACCGTAATCATATCATATAATATCATTTAATATCATATAATAGGATGTATTAGCTGTCATTATTCCCACTGTATCCTTTTCACTCACCCACCAACCACAAAACACTGCAGCTGAAGGCCCTGCAGCAGCATTGTCTGTCAGCTGCACCATGAGTTGGGAGTTCTCTAATGTGAGATCTGGTTGCGCCTGGTAGCGGCTGATCACGGCTGTACATTGACTCTGCATGGAGAGTGGTCACCCAGGTCGCTCAAGTCGCGTTTGGTGTGAATGTACCTTTAGTGAGAGATGGAGCTAGGACGACATTGTTTCTGAAGCAATAGTGTACCATGTACACACAGAAGAACAAGGCCGGCGTTTTCAGATTTAGCCAATCTGGGACTTCATTTTCAGGTACCAAAAATGCTGTATCCATGTGGATAAAATGCCTATACGATTAAAAACTTGTGCAGATACTTACACACAGGTACAAATACTGTAGAGACACAATATTAATCAAGTCCACATAATGGTTAGTGTCTTTTATAAGAATGCATCTTAGGGAAGGGGATTTTCAAAAGACTCAAAGGTGCTCACAAAACCACATCATTACTATGGCGTCATGCACAGAAAAACCCATTTTGATGGGCTGAAATACATTTTTTTTTCTGAATTGAAATTTCAGGTGCTACACATTTTTTGGGAAGACACGATAATGCAATCAACAATTTGTTCCATGTGTTTAGGGGGCATCTCTTTGTCTGTTGATGACTACGTGACTGATAATCTGTCACCTTAAAAATGAAGTAACCAGTTTCCCCTTTTCTCAACGACAGCTTTCAAGACCAAGATCAAGGAGGTGACGCGAGAAAACACGGACCGTAAAGTGATCCTGCAGAAGAAGAAGAAGATGTATAAATCTGGAAACCTCAAGAAAAGAGACTTAAAGACCATGGTACTGTACTTAAAAAATGGTGCAGACTGCCCTTGCCAGCAGCTCGATAACTTGAATAACCACTATCTCATCATGGGACGGAAGGTGGATCGCCAGTACCTCCTCACATACATACACAAGTACGAAAAGTCCAACAAAGAATTCAAAAATGCCATCAAGAAACTCAAAAATTACAAATGTCCTTCATTTGATAATGT
This sequence comes from Cetoscarus ocellatus, assembly GCA_037902135.1. NCBI lineage: Eukaryota > Metazoa > Chordata > Actinopteri > Labriformes > Labridae > Cetoscarus > Cetoscarus ocellatus. Next base: position 29,666 of record JBAMNC010001124.1, read on the forward strand.
CTTCAAATAATCAGCCTCCCACCTTAAACACACACACGCACACACACACACTGCATCCTTGATTCCATGTCTTATAATCCAAGAGGATGACTCCTTTTTCATGTTTATACAAATATGTAAAGCTTTGTATTTTTAACAGATATTTTTGAAATGATGGTTTTAAACGTAGTTTATGAAGTGAACTATGACACTCCTCTGCCAAGAGCTTAAGTCTGCCTACAAATCCAGACTTGATGAACATTTACACTCCACTCTCACTTCACACGTCTGCACACGTTAACACTGATTTCAAGATGTTTTGTTTTTCACACCTTCATTATTAAAGAGATGAAGTAAGAGATGAAGTATAGTCAGAAACATAATGTGCAGTCAATAGTTTAGAGGTCCCATGTCCTGGTGTGTTTGACTGTTTCCATCATGTCTTGGGTGTCTATTAAACAAGGATAAGATTGAATGAATGAAAAAAAAAAGAAATATTTTTGTCTCTGTAGAGGATCGGATGCAGCTTTTTTCCCTCCCCCTTGAGTCTGGGGGACAGGAAGTCTATGGGAGCAATGATAATGAGCTCTGTTCTGATTGGCTGCCAAATAATGCCTGATGGAGGGGTGACAGACCGTGGAGTGGACTTTAAAAACAGTCATGGCATCCTACTGTGATGAGCAGAAAACACACATGTAGGTGGAGGCTGTATAGCTATGGCATCATAAACTCCAGCAGCATTGGTGAGGCAAGAGCATTTCTCCACGAACCAAGCTCCCCAAGCCCCCTACATTAGAGCAATTAAAACTGATGTTGCAGGACAAGAGACCTTTAAACAGTTCAGTTAGTTAATCATCAGAAGAGGTGCTGGTAGAATATTCATATAAAAGCATTGCTGTCTTTTTCTAGCATATATTCAACCTGCAGGCAAAAAATCTTGTGGATCCGGAAAAATTTCTGGCAAGTCAAACGACAGGTATACAACTGTTTCCTCTTGACAGGAGAGAATATGGTGAATTATGTTAAAAAATGTATCTCAAGCCGCTGTCACAAATTAAATCTGATAAACAACAACAACACTGAATGTGCACATTCTTTTGTGTTTGTGAGTGAGTGTGTTTGTGTGTGTCAGGGGTTGTTAACCTCCTTAAACAAAAAATGGATGGATGTACAAACAAAACATATTCTGTTTAGATTCTGCCTGCTGTGGACTTTCAGAGCTTTAATAACTACAAATACAACTATTTGGCCTTTCCTTTAGCCCAATTCCATTATGATTACAGTTCCTGATATGAACTTTAGAGAGAGATCAACAAAGTTAAATACATGGTAGTTCCTGCAAGCGGCAAACATATATTAATGTGACCTTTACAGCCTTATATCTGCTGTAAATTACTCTAAAATTATTTATCTATCATGCATTTTATTTCTTTATCTCTTGGTTACCTTGTCAGGCTTCTTTATCCATAAAAATATTGATTTTAATATCTGTTGGTGTGGGCCTTTGGGCCTTTCTTTGTCTGTATGCCCTTTGATTTCAATTAAAAAAATGTAAAATGAACATCAAGAGAATCATATAAATAAATCAGAGGTTGTATTGTTACCTCACTATTACTAGGGGGCGTTAGAACACATATTGTAGATGTATATATATATTTTACATTCATATATTATTAACTATAGTAATATCTATGGTGTGACGGGTCATTTTCGACCCATATATATTTACTTAAAGAAAAAAGCAAAAAAAGTATTTTTTAGCAAGAGAGCTTTATGAGCATGAATATTTGTGAACATTTATGAACATTTATCTGTTTATCTTCACAGATGCACCATGTATGTCGTATATAGACATATATACATCTTGCAAGGCCAAAAAAACAAGTAATCAAGTAAATACCACCAACAGAAATCAATTCCAAAATGATAAAAAACAAAAAGTCTCTGTGTGCAGCATGTTTGTATATGTCGGATCAGCTGCATGTGTGGCAAAAACTCACACTTTTAGTATGTTCTTTGCAAATGTATTTCTTGCACTGGAAGCACATTACATTTGTCTTTCTTTCCTTACTGCTGGGGCAGAGCTGACACCTCTTTCTTTTTGAATCAGGAGGCCTGAGTATCGTTGTGGCATGGTTGCAGCACTTACGATTTCAGTTTTGGCTCTAATTATTGCTTTAAAATCAATTTTTTATAAACCCACCCTCACAACACAGATGACACTATTTCAACAGAGAACTTATAATTTATTGTTTTCATTTTTTCTTTTATTTGTTTTTGTTTGAATAGAGGTTCCTGACAAAGTCAAAAGCCTTGATGCAGTAAACAAATATTAAGTGGTTCTTTTATGCTTTTAAAACCTAAACGGGTTGGTGCTGACCCTAACACAGGAGGAAGGTTAAACCCAATTTAATGGCAGCTCAGCTAGATGCTGCTATGTAAGTCAACATCATTCCTCTTAAGATTATATCCATTATAGATATTAATTTTGATATTAGATTGATCTCTCTATTGATGGTTGTATTGATCCATAGTAACTATCTTTACAACCATATAGTAAAGTAATGAAAATTTTTAAAATGAGATGCCACATCCCAAGAGGCTTACCTTTAATACATTTGTGTTCAACAAGAGACAAATGTGGTGCTATACAGATGAAGATTGATTAATTGAATCTATATTCAGCAGAGACAAATGTGATGAGGACAGATTTATGATCTGGGCGTCCATGGATTTGTTGCTATCATAATTTCTTGATTTTAATCCCTTTATCTCTGCCTGGATGAATTCATATCTAGATGTATTTGTATGTATATATAAATATATATTTATGTATATACATATATATGTATTTGTATATAGGCATATATGTGTATCTATAAAATGAAGATTATGGCTTCATCCTGATCTGTTTTAAAGTGCTTTGAGATAACACTTGTTCTGAACTGCAGCTATACAAAGAAAGATGGATTGATTGATTGAAATTCATACTGCCATCTCCTGGCGAAATATTTACCTCTCTGTGATGTTTTGCCTCCAGTGTGAACGTCCTGGAGGAAGTTCTGGTTCCTTTGAGATCTTTGTGATTTCAGGCTTCTAGGCCTGCACGCTGAGCACGTCATCGGTTGGAGCAAAGCCGCTGCACGGACGCAACACTCCGCAGTCGGACTATGTGGAAATCCAGTCTGCAACTCTTGACTGGGACCTCTTCACCTCAGCTCTTGCAGCCACATGGTAAACTGACCTTTGCAAAAACACTGGACCTTGAATTTATCCTATTACTGTAGCAGCATGATCAATATGTGATCAGTAGTATGTAACTTGTGCCATTGGGCACGTAGGACATTTTGGGTTAGAATCTCTGATCAGCTTCTGAACCGTGGATAAACATGAATTTAACATGCCGTGAACAAGAACTTGGGATCAGAGGACAAGAAAAAACTATCCAAGGTCCATAAATCAAGTCCAAGCACATTTACTGACATGTCTGTTGTTAATTTCCTCAAGTCATTGAGCACAGATTTATTTCTCTTTGGCCCTGTGTCACAAAGGAGCTCATTATCTCTGGCCTACCTTCACTGTTCAGGGGGAGGGGATGTTGAGGGGGAGGGGGTGACTCAGCACACTGCATTACACACAAACTTCTCCCTGGTTTCTGGGATCATAGTCATATTGGCCCACTATTCACATCAATCTTTCAGTTGTTAACCACCCACGGCCTGGGGCTGTTGCCTCTCTCCAGTTAACAGTGTGTGGTTAAAGGGGGCAGCAGCACTCTGTGGGGGGAGAAGTAGAAATAACAGAGACACAATTGTTTTCTTTTTCAACCCGTACCTCAGGGGTGGGAGCTACAACACATGTGGCTGCAGGGTCCATATGTTTTTAAAGAACTGCCATTACTTTTAATAGAATGATGTCATGTGTGTTGTTCCAGTAACTATAATCTAGCACCACTGGATAGGATCCCAGAAATGACTTGGCAATGCATGATTCAGATTCCTAGTAAACCTAGAAGTAAACCATCAGCAATAAACATGCCATGTCGATGACTTAATAACTTCATCATTTATGATCAGATCAGACTTTTGTTACAAAGAATCAGAGACTTTGAGGAGAAAACCAAAAATCAAGCTTTGTACCAGCAAATCTAAGTTGCTTCCACTCAGATTTGCATCATATCATTCCTTTATGAGCAGCCTCTCACTCGGTTCCTACACTCACCTGTGGTCATGAGCTGTGGGAATTCACCGAAAGAACAAGATCACAGGTACAAGCGACTGAAATGAGTTTTCCTCCGCAGGGCTCACATTGGGTGAGAAGCTTGGTCATCTCGGAGTAGAGCCGCTGCTCCTCCATATTGAGGCCACATTTACACGAGAACATTTTCACCAGAAACGGAAAGGTTTTTTCTTTGCATTTTCAAAAACGACCCGCGTTCGGACACATGAGAACAACTGAAAACGCTGTTGTATGCATACCAGGCTAGTAGATGGCATTGTACAACTAAAATAAATTAAAATAAAATTAAAGTAAAACAAAAATGAAAAGAGATGAAATGAGAATGAAAAATTAAGTAAGCATGTTGCAACATGCAGAGCCTTTAAACAATATCAACTTCCTTATGAAGGAAAAAGACTAAAATGAAGTAGAAATGAGATTCCGATTGAGGTCAGGAATACACAGTATTAACAATTAACAATATTTACAATAAGGAAATGAATATATCTGTAACAGCACCATTTGTCCAAAGGTATGACTGACAGTAGGTACAGTTTGTCAGTAAGGATGTTTTCTGGAAATGTTCATCCGGTGAAGACAAACTTTTCACAAACAACATTGGCGAGTGGACGCACTAAGACACAGGAGTTTCTTGTCTATACGACAAATGTGTCTGGATAGTTCTGTCTGGATAACAAACTGAGCCAGGTAAGCAGCACACATGCTGCTCGGTAGATGGCTGAAGCTGTTGTTGTTGTTCCTGTTATGCCATCATGTGAAAGACTACTGCCCATGCGGTGAAGTCAGCGTTTACATGGAGCCGGATAGGGATCTGTTTTCAAAACTTTCCACTCTGGACCCTGGTTTGAAAAGTTTGTGGATTCAGGCACTCCAGGCACCACTCTCATGTAAACAGGAGTTGAAAACACAATGAAAACTCTGTTTCCAGTCGTTTTCATCGCTGTGTAAACAGGCCCTGAGAGGAGTGAGAGGCTTGAGCGTCTAATCAAGACGCCTCCCTGGTGAGGTGTTCAGGACACGTCCCACTGGTAGAAAACCTCAGGGCAGACCCAGGACACACTGGAGGGACTATGTCTCTCAGCTGGCCTGGGAACACCTCGGGATCCCTTGGTGTAACAGCCCAGAGCATACCCCTGGCCCATACTATGCCTGGGATTAAACTGGACTAGCCCAGAGTATACCTGGGGTATACTCTAGGCTAGTCCTCTTTATACCCCAGGGTGTATTCTGGGCTAGGCAAGTGTATAGCCCCTAGTCCAGATTATACCCCCCTAAATATATTTTATTTCAATCAAATCAAATATATGAAAGATCTTACATTTCTCTGACAACTGTTCAGTCACCTCACCAAATTGCAATCAAATCAAATATATCAAAGATGCCACACTGTCAGCTGCTCAGTGAGCCGTGAACAACTCAACATTAAATTTAAAATCAAACTGACATAAAAAAATAAGGTAAGACATCATGGATATACTGTTTAAAAAAAATCTATGTGCTTTGAACATTTTAGGAAACTGTTTTAAAACTGTATTCACTCCTCATATGTTTCAACAGTGGAGTAAAATATATTTAGGGGAGTATGTCCTGACTAGTCCAGAATATACCACGTGGTATAAAGTGGACAAGCCAATAATATACCCCAGGGTATAGTCTGGGCTAGCCCAGTTTAACCAGGGGGAAAATCTTGTGGGGGGGTCAATCTGGCTTGCTACACCTGTAAGAGCTGGATGAAGTGGCCGGGGAGGTGGAAGTCTGGGCTTCTCTGCTTAGGCTGCTGCTGCCCACAGCTAAAAGTGGAGGAAATAACTGAAGATATGTTAGGATACTATACCCCAGATGATGCTGAAAACCACACGATAAAAAAAAAAAAACTTGTGGCAAAGTTAAAGTATGTTTGGAATTGTTAATGCTATAAACCCCTTCTAGCTTTCAGATAATGAGTACTCCTGATCCACCTCTACTCTCATTCATCTAAGATGGTCCTGCCTCTATCTGTGTTTTCACCAAGCAGTCTGGTTTAGTTCAGCCTGGTACAGAAGCATGTACAGGTGTTTCCACTGTCAAATATGAACTAAAGGTATCCAAATAACCAACCCCATGTCATATTTTTTCAAATATATTACTTATATTTATTTTTTTATTTTTGAAAAGAGAAATCTGCATAATGCATGTTTTAATTCTCATCCAGATAACATTTCAATCTCAGTGACATTTTTTTCTTATTTTTCTCTAAATTTACTTATTCAACATCCTTTTCTTTATACAGAAGTGAAGGGAGGGGCTACTGTTATTTATATCTCTGTTATCCCTAAACAGTCTGTCTAACCCTGATTTTTGTAACCAAACAGACATAGCTAGGATCTTATCTAAGTTTAATGTTGATCCTCTGAAGCTTTATTATGGTGACAACAGTAACAGCTACATTGGAAATAAATGTAAGTCTGGCTGTAAGGATTTCTTTAAGGTGGAAACATAATTTTTGCCTCATAGTTTGTGTAACTTCTGGATTGAGTTCATATTGGTAGTGGAGTGTGCATCAGATCCCTCCTGGGTTTGAAGGCACAACAAGCACAAATGAGCAACTGCACTTTTGGAGCAAGCCTAAAAAAACACGACCTGCAACTGCCAATATTTACAAGCAACTTTAAAAAAAAAAAAAAAGCCCAAAGTCGCTTATAATAAGTGGCAGCAAAAATGAAAATACATACCTTGTCATGCTCAAATATTGCTGTACAGAATGTCCACAGAAAACTCTGCTCCATGGAGGTTCAGGGCGCTGTAAGTCCTCCGGTGTTGCTCTTTGTGATCCTCTCCTTCCTGCTCACATCCCTGTGAGTTTCAGAATTCATCAGGTTAAAGTTGGCCCATCAAACTCTATCAAAACGGCTACTTGCAAAGGTTCTCCTCAGGAATGTGTTTTATCTCCTCTGTTATTTATTTTAACCCTTTAACTCCAGCTCAACTGTTTGGCAGAGGTCAGTACATTCAGGAATATTTAATATGTTAAAAAATAACAAGTCATTGTTTCTGTCAATTTTTTAGAATACAGAAAAACTGCAAACAAACCAAAACAGCTGATATTCTCTTTGTGTGGGATTTAAAGGTCCAAAAAGCTAAGAGCTGTTATTATTATTACCATAATTATCATTTTAAATACTTAACCATTTACTGATATGATTTATATATCTAAATCTGTTATTCATCAAAGATATTTTTGTGTTTGTCAAACACTGTATCATCTATTTTAATTTATTTTGACTGCTACTTTATTTACAAACATTTTTGCCTTTTCTGCTGGATTTTGTCCCAAATGCATTTTTATGTCATCACATTATCAAATATTAACTTTTTAAACCTTTAAATCCCACACCAAGAAAATATCTGGTGTTTGGTTTGTTTGTAGTTTCCTCTGTTTTTAAAACAGTAAATATCCCTGAATTTATTGATGACCTCTCAACATGTTGAGCTGGCCGTTAAAGGGTTAATTACAAATTCCTGCACCAGAACTTTTCTGTATTTTTTACCTCAACTGGTGTGACAAGTCAAACCTTCTTCTAAATACCCACAAAGCTAAGGAGATGAGTATTGATTTTAGAAAAACAATGGCCTCAAATCCTACTGCCAGTAATGGGGAACCTATTCCGACTGTCAGTGAATGTAAGTATCTTGACATTGTGCTTGATCACAAACTCAAATGAGACACATGGACTGAAAGGCTGACCACAGAGTCCTGTCTTTTTGCATTATCTGCTGGTTTGGAAATGCAACAGAAGCACAAAAAAGTTCTTCATGAAAATTGTAACAGTGTCCAGTAAACTGTCAGGCGTCCCTTTTGTAAATATGGACTGCATTTATAAACAGAGAACATTAAAAAGGCCTTCAGCATTGTGGGGGATCGTCGATCAGAGACACCCTCTTGCCTCGCCAATCACACTGTCGGTCTCTAGGGGGCGTTATTGTGCTCCTCTGTTCACCAAAAACAGATCCAAATTTTCTTTTGTTCCACAAGTGATCAAATTTTTAATGATAAATGAGAAACAGCCATGTTAAATAAGATCTAGCTGGTCTAGACCCAACTGCCCGTCCATCACTACAAGGTTTCCTTTGCTTTTGTCCTCTGTGTGAATGCACTGTTTGAGTTTTCTAGTGATGTTGATGTGTTTTTATTTTACTTTTTTAACACTGCAATAGTGTTGACATTGTATTTTGTTGCCAAATGTCTGTGATCCCCCAATTTCCCTACGGGGAGAAATAACCAAACTAAATTACTAACTAACTAACAAATGTAGGTACAGCTCGCAGTGGAAATGCAAACAAGATCAGGGTTTACTGCTCCAAACTGTGCTGAACCAAACCAAACCACTCAGTGAAAATGAAGCATTGAAGGCCTCCCTCCTGCTTGGCAAACTCCATTTTGATCTTCTTTGACCTGCTTTATGTTGGTTTGTGTTGTACTGTGTTGATCTGCATGATGAGTCCCACTTGCTGTGAAGATGAAAATGAACAAAAGATATTAAAATACAAATGTTGTGTCTTTACAATTCATCCCATATTCATGCCAATACATGTCTTTGAATTTAATTTGTGTGAATTTAAAATTGATCAAACACAGTAAATGTGTGTAAATTATCAGACTTTAATAAAAGCAGAAAAATTCACATTTAGTTTGTTTACTTTATCTTAGTGTTTATAAAAAATGTCTTAAATGACTGAAAGAACAGACTTTTTATTGTGTGTCTTTGTATGCAAATAAAAGATCTCTTCCAAGTTATTGTTACCTTTTTAGCCTGAGCCCTCATTAAGTAATATGTCTTAGTTTATATCTGAGGGTGCTTTCAGTCATTTGTAGGCCTCAAACAAAAAAGCAAAATTTGTATTTCTCCATTTTTATAGCTGCAATCAGACTATGAAGAAAAGTATTTAAAACTTTTTCAAAGCACAAAACAGATAACTATATGACTGGACATACCCAAACTTGAGCGAGCACGTCTTTTTTATCACTTTTTGTGCTCAATTATAAAACTCAACGTCACTGAAACTTGTCAACGTGTCTGCATGCAAGTTGCAGCTTATGTGAACAATGCATTTGCACCAGACGTGACATCAGATACAAACTGTTTTATGTTCATTTATTTTATACCATCAAATGTTACTATGCACACTGTCGAAAGAATGGTGTCTATCTGCTTGTCATGGACTCAGGAGACACAAAAAGAAAAAAAAGGTGGCGTATCCTTTTACCTACTGAAATAATTTCTATATGATACTTTAATGGACATCATATAATTATCACAACCAAGTTGTTATGTTTAAAGAGCTCATCTTCAAACACTGGAGAGATCACTCTTTAACTGAATATAAGACTATAAATGATAAATCAGACCATATTCTATAAGTAACTTTATTTTTCACTTTTGAGATATATTCCTTCCTGTGAATCTCTGATTGTTTTGACCCTGTCAAACATTTTGAACCTTTACAGATTATATCAAACTTACAATGAAAGCTGTTATTGCAAAGACACAAATATTTCAACATGCCATTAGACACTTGTGTATACATCAAGATGCAGTAAAAATAAAACTAGTATCCTATAATAAGCGTATACATGTTATTTAATGGGAGTTTGGTAGAACCTGAAAAGTACTCTGCAATGAAAAACTTGAAGAAATTGATATTTTTGTCAGTGTGGAGTAAAGAGACAGGACAGGGAGGAAGCTGGAGTGCCCAGAGAGAACCCACACATACCCAGGTAGAACATGCTAACTTCACTCAGAAAGGCTCTGACAGACCCCGGGAATTGAACCAGCAACCCTGTTGCTGTGAGGCATGTGCACTACCACTGTGCTGCCTTCTGTTTACATGGCATTATGTAAAACAATTTAGCATTACAGCAGGCTCAGAATATTGGTGTAACACAGTGTGTCTCAAATGGTGGAGCGGTGCCTTGGGACAAGTACAGATGTGCGTTGGGGTTTCGTACATCCAGAGTGTAATTACAAGGACTAAACACTTTCAATTTCTGTACGATGAAGCAATGTCGGTATTTTTTAAAAATCAGTGTAAACCTTGAAGAGTTTCATCCATATCAAAGGATCAGCATATTTGTTAGAAGCATTTATCTCATTTCGTCATTTTCGCTCTTAAATGTCATTGTTAAGTGAATCCTCATGAATGTCTCTTTATTGGGGTTTAGAAACAAGCCGTTGTCCCCCTCTGATCCTGGGTTATTGTGAGTTATATTTAGCACAACGTGTGAAAAAAATTGTGTAGTCTGACCTCAGCATTAGACTTGCTGAGCTGATTCTTATTGGTCTTCTTCATGTTTTCTGGAGGGTGATGATTATCATATCAGGTGCATTACTGCCCCCCACTGGACTAAAGCACAAAAACTACATTCAACACATCTAAATAATCCAGTTTCTTCTGATTTCTGTTTCTGGTCTTAGAAACAAAAGTAAATGGTAGTCAAGCCAATTAAGAAATCTGAAAGTTGATCCATTTTGATTTCATGATCTTCACAAAGCAGTCATATGTTTGATACAGTATGTAACGTCTATGCAACTGCTTAAAAAAATAAATTTGCAGAGATTTAATTTAGTTTAAAGTGTTCTTATGATGTAAGAGAATTAATGCTGATGATGCTAAGGTCGTTGCCATGCTGCCATAGATACACCCATTGGCATTTTGCATTGTGGGTAACAGCAACAGTACACAAAGTAGACTGGTCCTATGCAGAAAAGGTGGCAACCTCAGGGGCTGTAAATCGAGGCCCATGCAGAAGTGCCAACACCTGTAGTACCCAGAGTGGCCACTTGAGGCAGGCTGCAGTAACCTTACACCTTAATGGTTGCATGCCAGAGGTTTTCACAGCCTTCATGCACATCTTTACAGCCCAGATAAAAAACCAGCTCCATAACATGTGCTCTCACTGTGAGCGGGGGGAATTTTTTATATCGCGCCTCTTATTGTTTATAGGGGATTTATTGAGAATTTCTGGTTTTGGCGTTGCAGCGTTGCTTTTGGTCAGATGACCTTCAGTACCACCTCAACACAGCCTTTGTCTGTGAGCAGATGGAGCGAGGCTTCGGTTGAGATAACATGTGCAGTATAGCAGTGTCCATTAGAGGGCATCAACAGCATTCCCAAGGCTCTAATGACACGGCTTTGTCCAATTCTTTTACAGTCTATGACACATACCAGCAATTATTTCCAGAGCAAGGTCAAGAACAGTTTGTTTTGCAGCTGCAGCAAACAGACAAGATGAAACACTGAGTCTCAAACACAAATAAAACTGAACTCACTCAATAGACACACAGCAGAGGCATCAGGTCACAGGATGTTATTTAGGAGGAAATCAGGGACATCATTGTGCAACAGGTTGCACAATCTGCCTGTTCTTGTGTTTTTACTCCAAGTGTTATTAATGAAACATCCTTGATGAGAGGTTATCTGTGAATAGGACTCTTCGAGCTCGACCAAAGATGATTCACCACATCTCCAACAGCCTCAGCCCTCTCAGAAGGACCATACTTTCTACTCCAGGTTCAAACAACAGCTACATGCAGCTGGATTATTGTGGCCCAGGCTGCAGCCCCTTGGAGCTGCATTCAGCATTAGCACCCTTGTAAGCATGCAGCAGGAAAGCTTTTTGTTTTGCTGCTTTTTGGAGTCAAAGTAGGGATGACAGTATTGATATTGAGTATCAAAGTATCAATACTTTCACAAGTTCACTTTTGGTATCAATTACTTCCCTAAAATATAGATAGCAAAAGATTACCGTAACAGATTGTGTATCTGTGAGGCTCTAAAGTGTTTGTATTTTTACATGTAAAGACAGCACCACTTTCTGTGTCTGTAGAGACCAATCAGACGGATCAGACAGCACTTGTGTTGATATGTAATGCAATACCTAAGAGTGACCAGCAGAGGGAACCATAGGATTACATGACAGGATTTGGGTTAGGAAAGGACACACAAGTTAGAGAAGCTAGAGGTGGCATGACATGTATGATGTTTAAGAATTATGACAGAGTTTGAGCAAAGCTCACTGTGGATCAAACTATGTCTCATCCTTGAAGACACAACCAAGACAGCACTCAGCTGCACCGGGAAGCATGCACACAGAAACTTAATACAGTTTTGTGGCAAAATATTAAGAATCACAGAAATAAAACAAAATTTTATTAATTGTTTCTCCAAACAATATCTTAAAGTCATGTTTTAAATGACAAAAAATCTTTAGTTTACAAGATTTATAAATCAGTTCAACATAGGCTGTCATTAGTATAGTTGTCTCATAATATTAAGTCTTTCATGGTGGCATATCTGCTAGATTTATTTTCTTTGGACTTAGACTTAAAAACTAAACTCCCTGAAAGATCTGATGGTCCACAGTCAGGACAACATATTTCCTTCATGTGAAATTGGTCAATGAAGGACATCAAAAAAATCATAGATATTTTGTCTGCATCGTAGGAGATGATTGGTATTGGTACCAGAAAAACTACAGTAAAAGTATCGGTACTTTATCGATTTGAAAAAGTCTCTCCGACTGTTGAAGAGACTTTTCGTCACACATGCTGCAGTGTTGCTTTGAGAAGGATGAGGGCAGCACTCAGGAATAATCCTGAGAAAAAGCTTCAAAATTCCAGAGCAGAGCAGCTGCTGACCGAGGAGCGAGCTTTAACCGAGGAGGAACACAGAGAGGAGCCGTGACTGCAGGAGAGCACACACACTCGGATGCTGATAGACCACATCAAACACACACAAACACACTCACACATACACCCTCTCTCTCTGCTCAGTCCTGGTGGAGCGCGTGTTTGCAGCTGAATGCACGCTGTAGAGTGAAACAAGCTTCAAGAAAGAAGAAGTCTGGCCAAGGTTCGGCACTCTATGCGTATGTTCCTGGCTGCTCCTTGGCCCAGCTCTAAATCAGATCTTTTCGGAGGAAATCCAGGTGTTGGTGTTTCTGTCTCACAGTCTCACGTATAGGCTATCCACAAAGTCTGCCCGTGGAGCCAAGACCACCCCTGGCCAAACTGGGGCCCTAAGCAGAATTTTATTTTGCGCCCCCCCCCCCCACCAAATGGCTGTATTATGAAATGGCTGTTGGATTTACAACCTTTATTAGTCAGAACAAAGAAGATTCACACATCATTTTCTAGATGCAAAGTCATCAATCAGGTCATCATATGACAGCTGCTGCACCACTTCTGCATTAATACTTATGGTAGACAGGCCACTCAAGCGCTCGTGCGCCTTTGATGAGCAGAGGTATGTTTACACTTTAAATTTCTCCACTGTGGGTCAAATAAAGGATTGTCTTAAATATTTATTCATTCATTCATTTTCTGTACCGACTGTCCCTTTCGGGGTTGCGGGGGGCTGGAGCCTATCCCAGCTCATTGGGCGAAGGCGGGGTACACCCTGAACCGGTCGCCAGGCGATTGCAGGGAAACATAAAGACACGGACCACCATTAACGCTCACACTCATACCTAAGGGCCATTTAGAGCCATCACTTAACCCAAAGAGCATGTTTTTGGTCTGTGGGAGGAAGCCAGAGTGCCCAGAGAGAACCCACACATGCACAGGAAGAACATGCAAACTTCACACAGGCCCTGCCAAACCCGGGGATTGAACCGGCAACTTTGCTGTGAGGCGCGTGCACTACCTGCTGCACCCGATTATCTTAATTAATGTTATTTTTTAAAAATCTTATAGGACTATTATGAATTAAATTCACCTAGAGATAGTGACAATTTACCTCCATAAAAATAGCCCAAAACTTCTATTCAAAGCACAGATTGATAGACCATAAAGGATTTTGGGGCTGATCACCGATTAGTGAGTGATCACAAGAGGGAGCAATATGTATATTTAAATAAGTAAGTCGATCCACTATAGCCGATAAGATCGATGGAAAGCCTGCTATAAACCTGGCCCAACATACGATCACCAACTGGTCAATTATTAACCACTCCTTTTACAACAGAGATGAATGTATATGCAGTTAAATAGACATAAAAGATGATAATCGGAGCCGTGGGGAAATTTGATCTCTAGTCCACATCTAGACAGAATTATCCTCTCTTCTGTCTCAGGATTGCAGGCTAGCAGCTGGGGTGTTTATGCCACAAAGTTGTTTTTTTTTATTTTAACAACATACAAACCCAACTTCCTGTCATGATTCTTGTAGTTCTGCTGGTTTATTATGCCTTTTTCTTGGGTTTTGTTCTCTTACTCATTGTTGTATTTTATTTTGTATTATCTGCTGTTTGTTTTTCTGGTTTTGTCCTCTTGTCTTGTGTCTCCTGTTCACTTGTCGCTCTTCTTGTATCTTTTCCCAACCAGTAGAGACAGCGTTATCAGACATTAACACTCATGATTTAGACCTACCAACTTAGTGCTGATAGGTCAAAATTTTGCATGAGAAATAAAGTGAACAATTTTGGCAAGAAAAGAATTAAAATGGATTTATATTTCCAACAGGATTCTCTAAACAATTGTAAGTAAAAAACTGCACATTTTTTTGAGATTACCATAACCTATTTTACATACACTCAAACATTTTTTTGCCTATTGCATAGTGCCCATGTTACAGTTTGTTAAATTAGACCATGTCCAGGTGCTGTTTACCTGTGCCAAGGAGGTTATGATTTTGGGAGGTTTGTTTGTCTGTCTGTTTGTTAGTTAGCAACGTTACTCAAAAAGTTATGGACGGATATTGATGAAATTTTCAGGGAATGTCTGGATTGGGATAAGGAACAAATGATTAGATTTTGGAAGCGATCCAGATTTCCGTCTCCGTCATTTGGAGATAGGGCCATTTTCGACATTTCTGCATATAACTTCACAATTAATGGTCAGGGCACTTGGGAAAAAAATACAGGACAAGTTTCTAACATGCTCTACAGTATATCAAAGACTGATCCGGATAAAGGAATAATTCTGGATACTATGATCCAGAATATGAAAAAATAGGGGACCTTTGGAATTTTCCTCATAAGAAGAGAACAAATGAAGCTATAAACACGCAACACATTATATAGCCAAGGCATTGTGGAATTTGGAAGGTGCCAACGGAGTTGCTGTATCTTCAAAAGCTAGGGAGCTGGAGCCAGCAGAAAACCGCCATTAAGGAAAATGCGATTTTCGCTTCTCCCAAGGCAAGATCTCCCCGCTGTTCTCCACCTGCTGTGCGCCCTCAACCGCCATCTCTGGCACAATCTTTACGCCTCGATAGCTCCACTGCATCGACGTCCACTCTTTCCTACTTCTACACTGATCATCGGCGACTCAGTAATAATGGACATGCACTTCTTTAATGCAATCACTCGTTGTTTTCCTGGTGCCACCGTCCCTGTCATTCTGGACAATCTGTTGCATTTACTCCCCACACTCCCATTGTCCATCACAAAATTTGTAATCCATGTTGGGTCCAATGACACGTCGCAGCAGGAATCCAAAATTACCAAAAATGTTTTTATCTTCTTTTTAATGCCTTAAAGCAACACTTAAGAACTTTCAGTTTTCGTTGATTATGGCGGCGCCGGTGGACAAAGGTGGTAGTGTTTTGCCTGAAAGAAGACCACACTTCCCATGAGGCCCAGCGCGTAGCGCCGTAAAATCCTGATCTCCCGGTCGCCAGCAGTTGGACTGAACCACATTTCTGTTTCCAGCGGCTGTGTGAAGGATGAATAGCGACGAGGTAATGAATCTAATTGTGGCTAAACAATATCATATGACGATGTTGAAAATAAACGTGTAACTTTGTTTTGTACCGTATCCCCCACCGCCCCCCCCTTACCTGACTCGTCAGCGACTGACGCACTCCTCGTCTTTGAGCTCACGCCAGCGAGTGAAAGCTGGGCCAATGTTAATCCTTGACTGTCCTTTTATCCGGGTAGCCTCCCTCTTTTTTTTTTGTCTCCTCAGACAAAACCTTTCGTTTCTTCAGTTTGTTTTGCAGCTTCTGCCATGATAGCACTAGTTGCGCGTAGGCGTTCGACTCAACTTCCGTCTTTGTAGCGAATGGGGAAAGGGGGAAGTGATGTATGCGGTAAAGCAGTCAGCACATTTGTAGTCTTTTTGTGTGGCAGGTTTCCTGCCACCCTCCTCAAAGTTGCTTAGTGCCAGTGAAAGCGATACAGACCCCCCCAGGCCATGACAGAGGTGTCATTCAACTAGTTGTAAGTCGATGTTTCATCACAAAAGTTATGAAAATATTTTATGAAGGCTGAAAAGTTACTTAGTGTTGGTTTAAAGGCCACCGGAAAACTGTTTTTATCTCAGGTACCATTCCTACCCTGGGCCGAGGAGCTGAGCGTTTTAGCCGTATCCTAAGTTTGCACACCTGGCTCAAATCCGCATGCAGCTCCCACAGGTTATTCTTTGTGGACAATTTTAACCTGTTTTGGGAACATGCTTCATCATTCAAACAAGAAGGAATTCACCCAAACAATCAGGGTAGCCGGATGCTGTCGGCAAAGATCTTGCATGAAGTTGGCTCATGACAATCTCCATTACTGTTTGTGATCAGTAACGCACGTTTTGGAACAGCGCACCGGGACACATTCACCACTGGTTACAAGACTCCCTCTGCGTCACTGTCAGCATCAGGAACACCTATTGGTGTACACAACCCAGCCAGTAATGCACTCCACAATCAGTCAAGCCCTAACAATCATGTCCTCAGCTTCCCATCCTCACTTACCTCCTCTGTTTTTACTACTTCTGTGCGCATAATCAATAATAACAAGAGGAATCGCCAACTCCTTCCCTGCAGAAGTCTTCATAATCATGACAATTTGATTTTAATTGAACCCACGCCATTATCATCTATTAGTATGTTCACCTGTGACTCTGAGCAAATCTTATTCAACCCACAGGTTTTAAATCAAGAACTGGTCTTAGATTTATGCATTTAAATATTAGAAGTCTTTCTGCCCATCTTAAAATGGACAACCTAAAAATTCTTTTATCACAAAGTGACCCTGATATCCTGGTGCTTACAGAAACTTGGCTTAAAAAGAGCATTCATGATTCAGAAATCTCACTGAACAATTACAGTTTGCATAGGAAAGACAGAGATGGGAAAGGAGGTGGTGTTGCTGTTTATGTTAAGACTTGTTTGTCTGTAACTGTCCGGGAGGCTGTCACCATACCTCACACTTTTGAATGTATTGTTTTAAAAGTTAACTTTGCACGCAACTGTTCAATAATTGTGGGCGTTTACAGACCACCATCAGCTTGTGCCAGTGCACTTATTCAGCTGACTGATATACCTTCCCATTATATTCCTAAAGAAATTCGGATTCTAGGGGATTTTAATCTAAACTGCTTAACAGATGACTCCAACAACCTAAAGTAGATGTGTGACAGTCTCAGCCTGCAGCAGCTAATAAATGATCCAACGAGACCAAATTTCCATTAAGTTCAACCCTTATTGATTTAATTTTTACAAATAGAAAGGACAATATTGCAGCCTCTGGAGTTTTTCCTCTAGGGATCAGTGATTACTGCCCTGTAGCCTGTATCAGAAGCACAAAACTTGAGAGATCAAACCCTAGGTTTGTTATCAAAAGAAATTTTAATCACGTCAATGAACAGTATTTCCAGCATGAAATAGCTAATAGTGACATACATCGTACCACCACAATATTAGACATTGATAAAGTACTTGATTATTTTGCCAGTGGTGGCTTGTCAATAGGGGGCGCTGGGGCGCTGCCCCCTCCAAAATTCAACAGAGAAAGTCTACTTCAACACAACATAATTTGTCTTTAAATTATAAAAAATAACGGATAAAAACATTTATTTTTTACCACATAGTAACAGTCTGTCAGCAGCACCTGTCACCATTCAATAAAAGGGGTTTCACAGTGTTTTTACGTAGTAACTCTGTTGTGAATACATAGTTTACGTACAGAGGGGCGCCGGCCTAATGTGTGTCTATGCAAGTCCTTCAACTTTTGCTCAGCATGTGACCTGAGGCGTCTTTGGGATTGGCCGCTTCAACTTTACCTGCAGGGCGCAGGCCGGAGCGCACCGCACACTCCCACTTGGACTGGCAGCGAATCAGTATTGTTTTGGTGTTTCTTTTCCTCCTGTGACTGGACAACGAGCGCTGTCAATCATATCGACACATCACCGCAGCAGATATGATTTACGCATGCGCAAGTATCTCACGTATCCTCATGCGTCCGACTGATGCTCCCATGCACCGAGGATGTGTCTGTCCTAGTAGACATAACATGATTCAAGAGGCAAAGATTTGCATTTTATGTCACACATGGCACTAAACCATAGATCAGGAGCCACAAAATGAGTTTGCCAAGAGGATATAAATGCTTTGTTCAGTAGAACATTATCCTTTTGCAGACTTAAGTTCGCAAAAATCTATATAGTTTTTAATTCTTGCATATTTTTACAAAAACAACATACTTTTAGGAGGAATTGGGGCTTTTATTGGGTGGGTAAGTTTGTTTTTACCCTACTAGAAGTTCATTTTAAATTGAATTGACAAAATTGATGCATTATTTTGATTATAATATTATATTAAGGGACCTATAAAAATATATTTTAAAAATCATGGCAAAGCAGGATCAAGATAGGAGAAACTGTAATACACAAATGCATGCAGATTATTGCAGAGGTTTTATTGCAGTGCTCATTAAATATTTCTGTTACATTGTGTGAAAGCCTTTGAAAAATTACAAAAAGAAGAATTGATAATGCTATCAAGTTATGTGTTGCAGTTTACTGGTGAAAACAGTGGGGTTTTATTAGTCCCAAAAGTGTAAACGTCACAAGTTCTTTACCTCTTAGGTTTATGTCCATCACAGAATTATTTTTTAATCTACTGGAGCTTTCAGATTTGACACTTACCTTGTGCCTTTCCAGCTTGTACCACTGTGAACAGTATAAAATCAATGAAAACAGACCAACAGGATGTATCATCTTGTCTTTAAATGTAATTTTATTATGGCAACTAAACATGTGATAAAAAATAATAAATATCAATATAAATATATATAGTATTGTCATTTTATATAATTGTAAACTATATGTTTAGTTGCTATAATAAAATGTTTTATTTGGATACAAAAATTATACATTCTGTTGGTGTTTTTGCTGACTGAATACTGCACATAACGGTACAAAGTAAAGGTATTCAAAAGCTTTTAGCATATGGAAACAGACTCCTGTAATGTAAAGTTTATTTTTTTGACTTTTTAAAATTTGAAGTAGTTTTGCTGAAAACTATAAATGTCATCCAAACACTGACAGCCTCCATTTCAGTTGTGAGAATCAGTCAGCTGGTGTGAGCCGTCTGCCCTTTGTGCTGCGTGCTTGTATCTGATTTTTTTCTTTTTTTTTTTTTTCTTATTTGTTTTGTTTTGTTCATACTTTTTACAGTTAATCTATACCAAAACTGTATCACATAGTTTTACCTTTAGTTTTAAAGCATCAGTTGAGTGGTACATAAGATTCTGTTTGTGTTTACAATCTTGAGCCATGAGACATCATGTATAAGATAAGACACTGTTCAGGTGACACAAGAAATGTTCATAAAATAGTGAAACTGACATAAATTATAGCTTTATTTTATGGGAGCAGGTTAAACTTTGGCTGTTTTATTGATTTTTTTCAGTAAATACTGATGTTAACTTTTGGTAATAAAATGTGTTTTTCTATGTATTTCTTAATGACAGATTCACACAGTACCACGTCATGTTTCCTGAAGATTCCCTCAGCAGCACCTTGAAGGCCGACCCAGTGCTCAACTAAAGCAAGCTGAAGACAGAGCTCAGTCTTCATCTACAGCAAGGAGGAGTTCAAGGCCTGCTGTGGAGCTGTGGATCTTATCCAGTTGTTCATGGAAAATAATCTTGGAGAGGTATTTTCAGAGACTGTCACTCTGCTAAAGATCCTCATCACCACACCCATGACCACTGCAGAAGCTGAGGTGCTTCTCAGAACTTTCCTCAGAAACACCATGAACCAGGACAGGCTGACTGCACCGGCCATGCTGTCAATGGAAGAGAGACTGGTGACGGATATGATGGACTTCAGTCAGAGGGTCACTGAGAAATTTGCAGCCCCGAAGGAAAGGAGGGCAAAATTTCTGTTCAAATAGTGCATATTTCAAAGTAGGTTGTATTGTGATTATGTTTTGTCTTTAGTTTCTTTTCACTGTAGTATGGAGCGCTTCTTTGGTTTGTTTCCTCCAAAGCTGCGCCCCCCTTAAAATTTTTGGCACCAGCCGCCACTGTAATTTGCAAATACTCTACTTAGAATTATTGACAAACATGCACCCTATAAAAAATTAAGAATAAAGGATTGTTCCAGCCCCTGGTTCTCCACTGAACTATCATTGTTGTTCGGGGAACAAGACAAGGCTTGGACTGTGGCTAGCTGTTCTGGCAGAGCAGATGATTGATTACTTTTAGACAACTTAGAAACAAATGTAAAACATCATCGCAAAAAGCAAAAGCAAATTATTATATGGAAATAATGTTGAGCACCTCATCAAATCCATCAAAATTCTGGAAAGCATTTATACAAGTAAAAATAACCCCTCAAATACAATTCCTCCATTCATAAATGAGAAGACTGCTTGTTAGACAATACTGCAGAAATCTGTCTTGCCTTCAACGAACACTTTGCTGCTGCTGGAAATTAGTTTAACATAATGGGCTCTAATTTTGTAGACCAGGCGCAGGCGGGGCACACCTGCCCTGCGCCGCGCCACGCCGCGCCAACGGGGTGTGTCCAGGGCATTTTGCAAGTTTCGTGCACGGCGCAGTCTGGTGCAGGGAGACGCACCCACGCCTCCGTCTCCCCCATTGGCGCATATGGCAGAGAGGGAGGAGAGTAGGCGTGAGTAGGTTTAACACAGCCGAGTGTAATCTTCACCAATCAAATGAACGCCTCTCCTCGCCTTTAAATGCGCCGCGGGCGAGGCACAGTGCCAATTTCATCTCGGTGGCAAAAAAGGTCAGAGCCGCTGTCACTTTTACAGCAGCTGGGAGAGCGCAGGGGCCAACCGGGCTGCACATCGGAGGACACGATGCGCGTCACACCTGTAGACCACCTCGCGGGACAGATGTAATCTGTTCCTGTGTCATAATATGAGAACAAAATTAAGTGATAATTACATTTAAACCCAGCAGCAGGCTAATCCATTCATCATGCTTGTGATCCACCTGCATTCCTGGTCTGTCATCCCTCATAGCAGAACCTTAGGTGAAAATATATCTCCTCCTCATCCTCCTTGCAATAATGTACTCCATCTTTTTAGATCACGTTATGAATAAAGATTAAAAGAGAGAAATATGGGCAATCACAGGTAAATCCTTAGGACACAGAGTGTGTTACATCCTATTCAGCAAGCGTCTCTCTTTTTTTTTCTTTTCTATTTAATTTCATGAGATGAGAGAAGCCGGATACTCCGTATCGGATGATGTGGCTGTTTGTGGTTGGCTGAGAGATGTGAACTCGTTAGTTATGACAAACGTCTCTGATCTGACATCAGATGTGACGGGACAATTAATATAGATACAAATGTATGTGCTGGTTCAGACGGTTACATTAAATAGTGGTTGTTGTAATTGTTTATTGCATTGAAATGTGCCTGACACTCTGGATACCTGCCTGTGAGGTTTTGGTGACGTGTGCGCCCTGTGCGCCTGTCAGCCAAATAACCACTGCACGGGGTGTGCCTCGCCTGCGCTAAGAATAGACCAGGTTGGAGCTGGCGAGCTTTCAGCGCACGAAAGCTCGCCAGCTTTGGCACGAAATTGTCACTGCAGCAAGCTGAATCTTTCGACACCTCCCCCTGGTGCGTCGTCACACCCATCTCGGTGCAGCCGGTCTACCAAATTGCCAAATTGGCTGTGCACGGCGGTGCGCCGGACGAAATTACCACTGTGCGGGGTGCGCCACCCTGAGTTGCGCCAGAAATTAGAGCCCAATTTATCCAGGAACCTCTATTAGTCATAGGCCTCTCCCTGATGCTAAACCAGTAAATAGTACTTCTTCATTCACATTGCAGGCCCTCTCACCCTCTGCTGTGAGGGATGCTCTTTTAGCTATAGATCACAGGAAAGCAAAAGGAGAGGATGATCTTGAACCATATTTTTTAAAAACTCTGTGCGCCTCTCATTGTTGAACATAAAGAAATTCTGATTCTCGGGGATTTTAATACATAAAGGTGGTGATAGACATTGTTGTAATAGTTATCGGCCAATCTCAAAATTGTCCCGTCTTGCAAAATCCTGGAGTCTTTAATTAATATTCAGCTCAAATTTTTTCTGTCAACAAACTGTATTTTAAGCCCACACCATTCTGGTTTCAAAGCCAAGCACAGCACTGTTTCTGCCACTACATTAGTTGTGAACAACATTGTGTGTGCCATTGATAAGAGGTCAATTCTGTGCTGCTCTGTTTGTTGACCTCACTAAAGCTTTTGACACTGTTGATCATACTGTCCTTCTGCAGAGATTAAGTGATACTGGCTTTGATGACATAGCTTTAAAATGGTTTTGTGACTACCTGTCAAACAGGCAGCAGTGTGTGAGTATGAGAAACGTTCACTGTCCTTATGTAACTCTATCAAAGGGGGTCCCTCAGGGTTCAGTTCTGGGCCCTGTACTCTTCACAATATATTTCAATGACATCACATCTGTTTTTTCACTCTGTAACACCCACCTGTATGCTGATGACACAGTTCTTTACTGCTTCGCTAACACTGCACACTTTGCCACTGACATACTGCAACAAGAGCGTCACAAACTGCAAAATGCACTATTCAATCTAAAATTAATTTGGAACCCAGATAAAACTAAATACATGCTTTTCTCCTGATCCACAGACCCTGCTGATAGTATCACACACATTACAACTCTGGAAGGTCACAATATAGAAAGAGTCACTCAATATCTCGGTATCTGGCTGGATCAATATTTCACATTCAAATTTCACATCAATTCACTTCTAAGACAGAAACAAGGATATTTATACAGAAACAGAACTTCTTTCCCATTTTCCTGTAGAAAACAAATAGTTGAATTCACTTTTTTGTCAGTTTTAGACTATGAAGATGTCATCTATAGGCATGCTACAGCTAGTTCGCTTAAACCCCCAAACTCAGTTTACCACTCTGCCCTAAGATTCATTACTGGTGACAGTTTCTCGACTCATCACTGCACTCTGTACGACAAATTCGGGTGGCCCTCATTATCATCCGGACGAGACAGGCATTGGTTACTTTTTATTTACAAAGCGCTGTCTGGACATCTGCTGTTATATCTCACCTCCTTATTGAACGTGTCCACTAACCATTATCATACTCTCTCAAATGACTGGATAACGCTTGAAGTTCCAAGAGTAAAAACTAAAATTGGAGAAACATCTTTCAGCTACTGTGCAGCTCACAGCTGGAATACTGTACAGCAGACACTAAAACTAAGCTCAGTTATTAACATAAGACAGTTCCAAAATTTGTTAAAGACCAATATGTTCATGTCTGTAACTGTTTTTAAACTGTGCTCTACCTACTCTAAAGGAATTATTTGCACTTTGTTCTTTCCTTCTTTCTCCTTGCTTATTTATGATCTTGCATTTTATGTTTTGCTGTACTCTCGACGTCATTGTAAATGAGAACATGCTCTCAATGGCATCTCAAGATTAAATAAAGGTTGAATGAATGAATAAATTTCTTATTTGTCCAGTTTAGTAATACAATTGGATACTCTTGTGGAGTCACTGGGTCACATGACTTAGAAACTATGGGAAAAAAAATGCAATTATTTTGTAATCATATAATATATGAAGTAATTTAAGACGAATGCTTAATCAGTTTCAAGCGATTTAACATGAGTCTCTGGGTGGTGATCTAATTGATATCCAGCTGCTAACACTGGACAAACCTCAGTGAAGTCACTGCTGGAACCGAAGGAACAAGAGTGAATATCTGCTGAATATCCAACCTTAATATATTGGATGAATGACTCAACAATCCACACATACACACACCTGATGATTTGTTCTGATAGTATATTTAATTAAAGTTTTGTTTATCCATAAATAAGTCAATGTCTGTGAGATTAAGCAAACTGTTACTCAAGCCTGGACCATAATAAGGTTGTCAGTCACTCCTGACGAGTGCACAGCGCTAAGCTGGTAGGTCTAAATAATGAGTGTTAATGTCTGATAACGCTGTCTCTACTGGTTGGGAAAAAGTACAAGAAGAGAGACAAGTGTAACCTTAAAAGCATCAAAAAGACAGAAAAGTTGGCAAAACATTCCCGATTATCGATGTTTATCTCCTTCAGTTTACTTTCTCCATGTGTCCATGCCGTCAGCTCACTGTGGGGGTAGAAGTTGTCCCCCCGTCTCTCTGAGTGAGACTGACCAATCAGGAGGCTTCTTACAGTTTTCAGAGGAGGTCCCACCCATGAGAGTCATGAGGAAACGCAAACAAAACTTTGAGAAACGCAAACAAAACTTTAGGAAACGCAAATGAATCTGTGTGTTCCTAAAGTTGATAGAACCTGTTGTTTCTATCAAGATACAATTTTAATCACAAATATATTTAATTTGCTCATCTGCATGTTTTTGTATTTTTGAAATCATAATTTTGTTTGCAATTTTTTTTTGTTTTCAAATCCATTCTTTTTTATTGCATCATAAAGAAACAAAATTCACACCATACTGCCTGGGGGAACGGGTCGCCACACACTAGAGAGACAATGGAGACACACAGTGCAAGGGGGGGAAGCCTGGGATAAAAGTGGAGGGGTGGGGACGTGTTCCATCCTTCCTCCAGATAAGTGCCCTTCTACTCTCACTACAGCATATACGGAAAAGAACCTGAGATTTTTACTTCTGCTGCTAAACTATATCACTGTAACTTTTGACGTTTAAGTTAAGAAGACATTCACAGAGTCAGACTATCAATAACTCATCAATGAAACAACGTAGTTGCAAACACAAGACCTCTTTTTAATCACTGCCATGAAGATTGTGAGATACAACCTTGTTTACCTCAAAATGAGCTGTCCTCAGAGCCAGACAACTCCAAATGGTTTCAATACACTGCCGGTGTTGGCTTGACGGCGTAGGGACCGTCGGCAAGTTACTGTAACGAAAGAATGCTGTAAAAGAGAATGTATTTAACTTCACCATAGAGAGATGTAACGTCTGCAAACACACAGTACACATAAATGACCTTATGCTATTCATACTGCATTTCATTGTTTGAAACAGTGGCGGCTGGTGCCAAAAATTTTAAGGGGGGCGCAGCTTTGGAGGAAACAAACCAAAGAAGCGCTCCATACTACAGTGAAAAGAAACTAAAGACAAAACATAATCACAATACAACCTACTTTGACATATGCACTATTTGAACAGAAATTTTGCCCTCCTTTCCTTCAGGGCTGCAAATTTCTCAGTGACCCTCTGACTGAAGTCCATCATATCCGTCACCAGTCTCTCTTCCATTGACAGCATGGCCAGTGCATTCAGCCTGTCCTGGTTCATGGTGTTTCTGAGGAAAGTTCTGAGAAGCACCTCAGCTTCTGCAGTGGTCATGGGTGTGGTGATGAGGATCTTTAGCAGAGTGACAGTCTCTGAAAATACCTCTCCAAGATTATTTTCCATCAACAACTGGATAAGATCCACAGCTCCACAGCAGGCCTTGAACTCCTCCTTGCTGTAGATTCAGACTGAGCTCTGTCTTCAGCTTTAGTTGAGCACTGGGTCGGCCTTCAAGGTGCTGCTGAGAGAATCTTCAGGAAACATGGTGTGGTACTGTGTGAATCTGTCATTAAAAAATACATAGAAAAAGCACATTTTATTACCAAAAGTTAACATCAGTATTTACTGAAAAAAATCAATAAAACAGCCAAAGTTTAACCTGCTCCCATAAAATAAAGCTATAATTTATGTCAGTTTCACTATTTTATGAACATTTCTTGTGTCACCTGAACAGTGTCTTATTTTATACATGATGTCTCATGGCTCAAGATTGTAAACACAAACAGAATCTTATGTACCACTAAACTGATGCTTTAAAACTAAAGGTAAAACTATGTGATACAGTTTTGGCATAGATTAACTGTAAAAAGTATGAACAAAACAAAACAAATAAGAAAAAAAAAACAAATAAGAAAAAAAAATCAGATACAAGCATGCAGCACAAAGGGCAGACGGCTCACACCAGCTGACTGATTCTCACAGCTGAAATGGAGGCTGTCAATGTTTGGATGACATTTATAGTTTTCAGCAAAACTACTTCAAATTTTAAAAAGTCAAAAAAAATAAACTTTACATTACAGGAGTCTGTTTCCATCTGCTAAAACTTTTGAATACTTTAACTTTGTACCGTTATGTGCAGTATTCAGTCAGCAAAAACACCAACAGAATGTATAATTTTTGTATCCAAATAAAACATTTTATTATAGCAATTAAACATATGGTATACAATTATATATAATAACAATACTATATATATTTATATTGATATTTATTATTTTTTATCACATGTTTAGTTGCCATAATAAAATTACAACATTTAAAGACAAGATGATACATCCTGTTGGTCTGTTTTCATTGATTTTATACTGTGCACAGTGGTACAAGCTGGAAAGGCACAAGGTAAGTGTCAAATCTAAAAGCTCCAGTAGATTAAAAAATAATTCTGTGATGGACATAAACCTAAGAGGTAAAGAACTTGTGACGTTTACACTTTTGGGACTAATAAAACACCACTGTTTTCACCAGTAAACTGCAACACATAACTTGATAGCATTATCAAGTCTTCTTTTTGTAATTTTTCAAAGGCTTTCACACAATGTAACAGTAATATTTAATGAGCACTGCAATAAAACCTCTGCAATAATCTGCATGCATTTGTGTATTACAGTTACTCCTATCTTGATCCTGCTTTGCCATGATTTTTAAAAATATATTTTTATAGGTCCCTTAATATAATATTATAATCAAAATAATGCATCAATTTTGTCAATTCAATTTAAAATGAACTACTAGTAGGGTAAAAACAAACTTACCCACCCAATAAAAGCCCCAATTCCTCCTAAAAGTATGTTGTTTTTGTAAAAATATGCAAGAATTCAAAACTATATAGATTTTTGAGAACTTAAGTCTGCAAAAGGATAATGTTCTACTGAACAAAGCATTTATATCCTCTTGGCAAACTCATTTTGTGGCTCCTGATCTATGGTTTAGTGCCATGTGTGACATAAAATGCAAAACTTTGCCCCTTGAATTATGTTATGTCTACTAGGACAGACACATCCTAATCTAATCTTCAGTGCAGCAGAGCCTCTTACTGATTTTCTTCTCTAATGCAATCTCACCTCTTCTGTGATCCTCTGACGGATCTCTGGACGACACCTCCTCGGTGCATGGGAGCATCAGTCGGACGCGTGAGGATACGTGAGATACTTGCGCATGCGTAAATCATATCTGCTGCGGTGACGTGTCGATATGATTGACAGCGCTCGTTGTCCAGTCACAGGAGGAAAAGAAACACCAAAACAATACTGATTCGCTGCCAGTCCAAGTGGGAGTGTCCGGGGCGCTCCGGCCTGCGCCCTGCAGGTAAAGTTGAAGCGGCCAATCCCAAAGACGCCTCAGGTCACATGCTGAGCAAAAGTTTAAGGACTTGCATAGACACCCATTAGGCCGGCGCCCCTCTGTACGTAAACTGTGTATTCACAACACAGTTACTACGTAAAAACACTGTGAAACCCCTTTTATTGAATGGTGACAGGTGCTGCTGACAGACTGTTACTATGTGGTAAAAAATAAATGTTTTTATCCGTTATTTTTTATAATTTAAAGACAAATTATGTTGTGTTTAAGTAGACTTTCTCTGTTGAATTTTGGAGGGGGCGGCGCCCCAGCGCCCCCTATTGACAAGCCGCCACTGGTCATTAGTCTGAGGAACAGTTCACATGATCAAAGTGAAGATGAGGAACAAAAATCAGCAGAGATGGTGTGTTGGTGTGATCAGAGAAATGTCCTCCTAAAAACAAAGCTCTGTGGTCCTTCTTCAGATGTCTCAGCAGGCTGTGGGGGCCTCAGGTGGTCTGGGGGGTGTCCCTCAGCTTTGGAGCAGCAGACTGGAGGACCTGATCTCCAGAGTGTGGAGTTTGGAGATGTTTGGTGTTTATGGAGCAGAGGTTTCTGGTGGTGGTCTCTGGGGTGTGTAGGTTCTTCAGGTATGAGGGAGCGTGTCCATGGATGCCCTGAGGGGTGAGCAGAGGGATTTTAGGTTCAGTCTGGAGATGTTCAGGGGGCCAGAGAAGAGTCTGAAGGATGGCTGTGATGTCCTACATGGTTCCTCTCATCAGGATCCTCTCACTGCTGGTCTGAGCTCTCTGGAGCTTGTGGAGGTCCTTGCTGGAGATCCTGATGAGAGGTGCACTGCAGTAGTCCAGCCTGGAGGAAATAAAGGTGTGAACAAGTTCTTCTGGCCCTGAGAGAGAGAGGGGAGTGAGTGAGGTTTAGCTCTGCTCCTGAGATGGAGGACAGAGATCCTGCTCAGGTGTTTGATGAAGGTTTCTAAGGAGGAGCAGGGTACAGTCTGAGCTACCAGGTTGGAGACTGGAGGGAAGAATGAAGTTCTATTTCAGGAGCTTTAATAGACCACATGTTTGACTACGGTGTTACATGTGTGCATCATTAGCTCAGGTCCTCTTCTCTGGTCCAGACTAAAGACCGTGGTGGTTCAGGTCTGGTTCGTGTCCACATTGGAGCTTTTACAAATGGACCAAACTGAGATGTGGAGGAGAAATGCTCCTCATTGGTCAAGATCTCTGGAGAGACTAATGACTCGTCTGCTGCAGCTGCTCCAACATGTTAGAAAACAGTCTGATTATTAAATCTATTGATTCTAGATCTATACTGACTATCAGTCATGAGCACGTTTGAGTTTGTGAGCAGCCTGATTCAATAAAAAAACTTTATTCAAAGAATGATTTTGATTGTTTACTCAACTCTTGTTCATATGATTTGATTCTCTATTGGAATTTTTTTTCTTCTCCAGTCAAAACCATCAATCTGTTCAGTTTTTCTACGTGTTGACCTGAGATCTGATTGGACAGCAGCTGAGTCATGTGAGGACGAAGCTTCATGTTTAATCTGTCAGATAGAGCAGGATTTAAAGCAGCAGCTCAGAGTTTCAGAGGACATTGTGTCCATAAAAGTCTAAAGTTGTCTAAAATCTGAAGCGTCTTCTGTCCAAACTCTGACTGATTTGAGCGTCAAATGTGTGAACTGTAAACTGTAGAGTGTGCTGTCTCTTAAACAGACTGATTCTGTCTCAGTTCAACTCCTGTCATGTGTTTTAGGCACTAAAGTGTCCCAGCACAGCCGTCCTCTCATTACATGAAGACCTCCATACTGTTCATTCTCAGCCTAAAATCAGAGCACTGATGTGAGAACTAAGGAGAGAAGATCTGTGGAGACTGCTGTCCTCACTCTAGGAGAGCTTCACACTGATTATTGACGGCAGAACTGAGATCAGCTCTGATTATCAGCTGATGAAGGATTCTTGGAGCTGAAACGTGTCTCACTGCTTTAATCAAACAGAGTTTTCTGTCTTTTTGTGAATGAACTTGTTGTTTTGGATCATCCTGTTAAATCCCGTCTCCTGCTGTTGAATGAAAATGCAGTTTGATGAAGACAATGTCCTCTGAAACTCTGAGCTGCTGCTTTAAATCCTGCTCTATCTGACAGATTAAACATGAAGCTTCGTCCTCACATGACTCAGCTGCTGTCCAATCAGATCTCAGCTGAACACGTATGAAAACTGAACGTGGACGATTGAGCCACAAACACACAAATCAAACTTGTTCAGATAGAAAGATGGAGCAGAGTTTGGGGTCAGAGGTCAAACATGGCCGACTCAGCAGGAGATAAAAGCTAAAACCATCAGAGCTGACTCTGAACCCTCAGGCTGATGGAGCGTCAGCTCAGATGATTGTAGATGATCAGATGATGACCTGCTGCTGTGATGTTTCTCCTTCTCTCCATCAGACGCCTGTGAGCTGGAGGTGGACACAAACACAGTGAGCAGAAGACTGAGACTGTCTGAAGACAACAGGACGGTGACACGTGTGAGAGAGCTTCAGTCATATCCTGATCATCCAGACAGATTTGATGGTGTTTGTCCTCAGCTGCTGTGCAGGTCTGCTCTGAGCGGTCGCTGTTACTGGGAGGTCCAGTGGAGAGGACATGTTGATGTATCAGTGAGTTACAGAAGAGTCGGGAGGACAGGAGACGGATATTGATCTTGGTTCGGACGTAATGATCAGTCCTGGAGTCTGAACTGCTCTGGTGATGGTTACTCTGTCCTTCACAATGACAGAGAAACATCCATCTCCTCCTCCTCCTCTTCATCCTCTGGTAGAGTAGGGGTGTATGTGGACTGTCCTGCTGGATCTCTGTCCTTCTATAAAGTCTCCTCTGATGGACTGATCCACCTCCACACCACACAGACCACATTCACTGAGCCCCTCTATCCTGGGTTTGGGTTTTGGTCTCCTGGTTCCTCAGTGTCTCTGTGTCCTCTGGAGTCCAAACCTGCAGATGATTCAAAGACCTGAGACGTCTTGTCCTCTGCAGCGTCCCCTGAAGAGACGTCTGTTTGTGCTGACAGGAAACAGCTGATCATCAGTCAGCTGATGTCACCTATGAACAGCTGATTGTTCTGAACAAAAACAGACTGAAATAATTCAAATAAAATAAAGAAAATAAATGTTTCATGTCTTTATTTACCTGATGAAGAACATCTGAACACCAAGAACCAGCTGCAGACTGATCAATATATTTAAAAAACTAACAAACATAGTTATCAAACTGATACAAAATATTTATTAAACATATGAATATATTATTAAACTGATAAATGCATTTATTAAACAGATAAATAATTAGCACAGAGATAAATAATTTATTAAATTGAAATATATATATTTTTTAAGCTTATAGATTCATTTATAAAATATGAACTAAACTAAATATATTATTAAAGTATTTAAACAATTTACAACACTGATAAATGCATTTATCAGATAAAATATTTATTCAGATGTTGAATAAAAATTATCTGGTATGTATATTCATAAATCAGATAAATTCATTTATTTAAGTGATTAATACATCTATCAAACTAATATATATATATTTATTAAACTGAAAATGTTTTGTTAAAATTGTTTTAATATTTAGTTTGATCTTTATGTTACACTGTTTTATCAAATTATAGATTATTATTATAGAGACACAGAGACGAGCGAGTCCGCACTTTACAACACTAATAAATATATTCATTCAACTGATCAATAAATTTATTACACTGATTAATATTTATTTTTATTACATTTATGTTCAAAATTGAAATCAGAAAAAATAAATACATTATTTATCAATAATCGTCTTTGAAATAATGTTTATTTTTTATTACAATAAACATGTTCAAAATCTCCATCCATCCATCTTCTTCCACTTATCCGTGGTCGGGGCAGCAGCCTCAGCAGGGAAGCCCAGACTTCCCTCTCTGCAGCCACTTCATCCAGCTCTTCCTGGGGGATCCTGAGGTGTTTCCAGGCCAGCTGAGAGACATAGTCCCTCCAGCGTGTCCTGGGTCTTCCCCGAGGCTGCCTAATGGTGGGATGTGCCCGGACCACCTCAGCAGGGAGGCGTCCAGGAGGTGTCCTGATTAGATGCCCGAGCCACCTCATCTGTCCAAAATCTAATTAATAAAACTGAACAGACAGACAAAAATTAAGATCGAACCAAGTTTGAAGGTTAAATAAAAACATTTGACTTTGACATCTGAAAAACATGAAATATTAATCATTTAACTCCCAAACTGAGGAATACATTTGCAACAAATTATTTGTTGGTAAAATTGTTTTCTTTCCTCTTCGTTCAGCAACATTTCAGGTTTTATTTTTCAAATTACCCGATCAGGAAGCAGATATGTTGGTCAACCAGCGGGTTGGCTTGCCTGATAAGGGTTATCTTGGCCATGAATGGATTTCTTTCATTTCTGGAACGAAATTTGTCTTTTTTCATATGAAAACATCACAGAGAGCAGAATTTAGACATTTAGCGGTTGACCAACTTTTCTGAGGAATCACAGATACATTTTTTATCCTAAAATTTATTTCCTACAACTAAATTATGATTGTTAGAGGATCTGGATATGTGTGAAAAGATGTTTACTTACTCTGATATATGCTCTTGTTGTTAGATTTCTGAGGAGCAATGATTCACTTCCGATTTTTCTAGTTTTCAAACAATTATATTCATGTACAGCAGCACCATCCATTGGATACAAACTGGTATTACAAACATTATTAAGAGAAAAAATTAAATAAAGAATAACAGACAACTTCCTAATAAAAATATAAATAAATATTAATTGATGCCAGTTATATTAAACAGTTTTATTAAATTAATATGGTAATAATAATAATTAATAATATACATCAAAATACGGTAAGTATCCAAAATATTAGGTACCCTCGTATGTTCAGCATCCAGACACCACTCCCAAAACAACAAGAGCAGGGGACAAAAAAAGAGGAAAAACAAACAAACAAACATACAAACAAACAAACAATCAAAGAATCAGAGCAGATAGGGATGTATCATGCAGGACATCATTCTCCAACAAGAACCTCCTCAAGGACTCTTCACAGCCCGGACACACTCTGTCTGAGCTGCTGTCCTCAGGTAGATGGTACAGATCAATCCAAACAAGGAGCAACAGATTTAAGAAGGGTTTTTATCCCACAGCAGTCACCACAGTCAGTGCTGCTAAAATCATCATCCAGGTGAACACAGGCTTTAAGGATCAGAGCAGTACTGACAGAACGTGTGTTTGGTTGTGTGGGCATGGTTCCTGCT
The DNA here is from genome assembly GCA_037902135.1 of Cetoscarus ocellatus. Taxonomy (NCBI): domain Eukaryota; kingdom Metazoa; phylum Chordata; class Actinopteri; order Labriformes; family Labridae; genus Cetoscarus; species Cetoscarus ocellatus. Next base: position 62,842 of record JBAMNC010001124.1, read on the forward strand.
TCTTTATGGAGTGATTTTAACCATTTATGTGTTATTTTAGCTGTTTTATAATTTATTTAAGCTATTTTATAATTTATTTTAGTTGTTTTACAATTACTTTAAATTATATCCATATGCATGGTGAACTGATGGGATGGATTCAGTATTGAAAGAATGTGTGCTTGGTTGTGTGTGCCTGGTTCCTCTTTGTTTATGGAGTTATTTTAGCCGTTTTACGATTTATTTTAGCCATTTTATTATCCATTTTAAACATTCTTAATTCATTTTACCCATTTTAACATTTCTTTTAGATGTTTTATAATTTATTTTACCTGGTTTATTGTTTATTTTGGCCATTTTATAATTAGTGTAGCCAGTTTATAATTAGGGTCCTCGCCCAAAGGAAAGGACCTCTCTAGCTGAAGCTAGAGAGGTCCTTGCCCTTTGGGCAAGGACCCTATTGTTCCTGTAGCGTTTCTTTCTTTCTTTCTTTCTTTCTTTCTTCTTATTATTTTTCCAACGGGCAAATAAACCTTAATTTGACTGCCTAAACACGCTCAAAAACTCACCAAAATCGGCACACACCTCAGAATCGGCGAAAAATTTTATAAAATGAAAAAATTAACCCCCAACATGCCAAAATGAGCTCTCTAGCGCCACCCAGGCACACTACCGCAGAGAGATCAAACCAACGCCCAAACGATCGTCTAATCAAGACCCACAAATCACGCGCTGACACCCCTGACCTATCTCAAACAGGAGCTCACCGGATCATCCCCACTTCGCACCGTGATTTCACACCCTTAACAGGCTCATAGCCATGCCAAAACTGACACACACGCCCCATGGTGTACAAAATTTCAGAAAACGAAAACATTAACCCAAAAAATGCCAAAAACAGCTCTCTAGCGCCACCGAGGTGCAAAATGGAGCACAAAAATGGTTGCCACGGCAACAAGGAATGTTGTACAGAGGTCAAACCAATGTCAAAACGTTCGTCTCATCGAGACCCAAAAATCACGTGCTGACACCCCTGACCTATCTCAAACAGGAAGTCGGCAATTTGCCCTTCAAAGTAAAATTACAACCCTCCAGAAAAAAATTATCTCCTCCGAGGCCGTAAGTAGTATCAGCTTGAAACCCGGACAGATGACAGAGGAGGCCATGCTGATCAAAAGTTATGTAGGATTTTGTTGTTTCTCAAACAGTTTCTGAATGGCAAGCCGTCAAAGTTGGTGAACCTCAAAGAAGCCCTCCAAGCTCCCCCCATTCAAATGAATGGGGAGTGAAAATACACCTCTGGACAACCTGTGGAAGATCAGCCTCTACAGAAAAAAACAGAAGTCCTACAGCTCTGAAAATTACATGGATGGATTCCTGACAACATTTCCAGTTCACTCATATAACTTTTCGAGAGATTTGGTCAAAATTGTGGCAGTGGTGAGGAAATGTTTCTAGACTTCTGGTTGCTGTGCTGCTTGGCTGCAGTTTGAATCTGTATGAGGCAGCAGATGATGTCATTCACTCACTGATTGGCAGCAGCTGGTCATGTGACTCACTGAGTGTGTAATACACACTCATTATAAAGACTGAGGCCACTGACAGAGCTGCAGCTACACACCTCAGTCTAATTTACAGCACTTCAAAGTGATAAAAAAAGGGATGAAACATGCAAATGGAGGTCAAACGGGCATGAGGGACCTGCGAGCGAGGACCCGTCCAATGCTGCTTGCAGCTTTAATTTGTTTTAAACATGTTGCACTGCAAACTCGATGTTCTGCAAACACGGTTTGAAACTGAATTATTTTGAGCTCAGAAATATCAGGACGGCTTTAAAAAGCTTCACAGTGTTTCTGTCATGAAAAGCACAGGTCCAAGAGACTGAGCCAGACATTCTTTCACTCACCAGACATTTTATTAGGTACACTACATTCAAAACTGTCTGATAATTCTAATCACCTAATCACATGGCAGCAACTCAGTGCACTTAGACATTTAGACTCAGTCAAGACGACCTGCTGGAGGTCAAACTGAGCATCAAAATGGAGAAGAAAGGTGATTAAAGTGATTTTGATGGTTGCTGGTCTGTCAGAAACTGTTAATCTTCTGGGATTTTCACACACAACCATCTTTATAAATAACAGCGAGCGGTCTGAAAAAGAGAAAATATTCAGTGAGCAGCTGAAAATGTGTTGTTGATGCCAGAGGTCAGAGGACAATGGTCAGAGTGGTTGGAGATGATGGAAAGGAAACAGGAACTCAAATCTTGTTACAGCCAAGGTCTGCAGAAGAGCACAAACTTTGAGAGAGGTCAAATATTAAACATGTGAAACCAAATGATTTGTTTTACCTTCAGAGCTCCTCAATTCTTCAAGGTGCTGGAACATCCCTCAGAGATTTTGGTCCATGTCTCCATGATGGAGTACCATGGCTGATTTATTGTCTGCACATCATTTATTCAAATGTTTTAAATCATATATGATTTTATTAGGGCTGGACAATTTACCAAGGTCTGATCTCACTCACAATTTCTGCCTTCCACTATTATAGGAGCAAACTAATGTGTTTAAAAGATTACTGAGCCACATGACAATGCCTTTGTCTTTATCCATTATTATTATTATTATTATTATTATTATAAGAATTATTTTGGGGTATTTGTATTTTTACACATATATTTCTATGTGCTGCACGTCCTTTATTGTTTAAAATGATGGTGTCAGAATCATTAATGTTCAATAAAAGCATGTGATGTATGTTTTAAAGTCAGTGATTTGTTAAATAATCAGGATCTTTTAAAATAATAATAAAAATTGATTCAAATCAGTCATAAACAGTGATTTTTTTTTGTCATAATTGAGCAGCTACAGAAGAGGATTAGGGCCACTGAAAATGTTAATTTTTTTTGTCTGAAAATAGTCAGGATTGTAAGATTAAACTCAGAATCCAGATTTTTTTTAATTTAATTTTTTTTTTACAGATTTTATATGTATGTATATATATGTTCATTTATTTATATATATATTTTTCAGTGGTCCTAATCGTCCTCTGTAGGCAGCCCTAAGTAGTACAGACATTTGATTTTTCTCCTGATGTTTCCTGTGTTGTGTATTTTGTTGGGGCTCGTCCAATGAAATGAAGATCTGTCTTTCCAAAATGGCTGCCATGTCAACCAGCTTTTTTTATGGGCACAAGAAAAGTAAGTTATACAGTTTGTCCAGATATTGTGTTTTAAATGGTAAAAAAAGATGATATGGCTCCTTTGTTGCAAAAACATGATTTCAAATATGACAGCAGCAGGATGATGAAGCAGACGGGTGGTGGCAGAATCTGGTTGGCTCAAAGCTAAAGTGAGTGTACGCCCCTAATCAGCTGATGATTTGTTGATATTTTGTTACTTTCATTCAATCTTTCAAAGAATAGTTTATAATAAATTTTGCTTTTATTAGACGTAACAGTCAAATGGTATCTCCCACCATCAATCTTTAATCCATTTCTATCACTCTCCAGATTCAATTGCTTATATGTGAAGTGAAATAAAATTATATTAGGGAAAATCATATATATCATAATCATTTTATATTACGTACATGAAATGTACAAATAATACTACTGAAATAATAATTTAAAACCTTTCCAAGATGGTGGCATGGCACAATATAAGTGACTACAAAATTTCAAAAAGGGAGCAATCAATTTACAAAGTATTTTATTTGAAAAAGATATTACAAAATTTAAAAAAAAATGACAAAACAAAAGGATGCCGAGGTCCAGTGAAACAGAACAAATGATTTGTTGTCACTGGAGCAGGAGCTGAAGGTCTTGAGCAGTTTAGCAAACTTGTTGTTTCACACTCACACTCTGCAGCTACATATATCTGAGCTCACAAACCCTGGTTTGTGTGTTACACTATTTTACATACATACCGAAAACTGGACCAACATTTCAATTTATTTAATTAACTTTGTTATGCATTTCAACATAAATATGGTGGTGGCTGAATGATGATAGAGATAAAAAATTGAAATCCCACAGTCAGGCATGTGTCAGAAATTCATCCCTGCTGAAGCTGTTCATCTGCATTCCTTCTAACATGCAAAGATGGGAATGAAAGCAGGGTTAGAGAACAACTCCCGCCAAGAATCAAAACCCAAATGTGGGTACATATTTGATTTGGAGTGTAACATTTCAGAACCCCACAGGCACTTTTTTCAGTCTGCGGCTGCAGTTTCCTTTTTGGCACATTTGTCATGATGAATATGTAATCTGGGGCGTTTCTGTCACTGGGAGCAAAACACTGAGAGGAGATGCTGTTAATGACTTTCTTTAGTACGCACAATGCAATCAACCAAGCCGGGAAATGTCTGCAGTCTTTAATTTTGCATTTTTATTGAACTCGTTTGAAAATGACGTATAAATCCACCTGCACAGCAGATCACTTCTTTTTTAGAAGGCACAAAATCACTCAAATCAGTTTTTTGAAAATGTCTGTTCACGAGATTTGTTCACCAAATCATTTAGTGCTTGGCATACTGCGTAATCCCTCCCTCTGAACTGCTAAAAGGAGGAGGGATTCATTACCGTGAGTCGCACACGAATCACTCACCAAATGTACACATTTTCTTCTCTGATCTTTATTAATTTAGTTTATATTCCAACAGCATGAAGCAGAAATGACCTCACTCATATGAAATTAGAGCTGATATGGCGCAGCTTGGCTCAGGACCAGAGCACATAGTTCATTCACAGTGTGTCAGTACACTCAAAGGTGCAAACAGAGGGTCTCAGTATATGAACTGGGGCTGCTTGGATTGTGAATGTGGCTCAGCACACAGTGAGGCCTTTGCTGTGTGTCCCAGTCAGAGGTTGCGTTAACCGATTATTCTCTGTCTTTGACAGATTTTTTTGAGCAATGACGGAAAAATCTGAAGGCTGTCCGTCATTTTGACGGATTACAAACCCCGAGGGCGATCCAGTCAATCACTTTCATAGTCACACAACCATTCATTAATCACATATAGCATCTGCAGTAGAACCCCTGTCCAGTTGGTGGCGAGCATTATTAATTATGTATTGTGTTTTCCTGTTTATCTCACGTTCTTTGTGCTTGTTGGCATTGTTTGGCACCGCTACCGGCCCGCGAAATGTCGAAGCAACTGAGTGTGCAGAGTTTTTTCAGTAAGTCCAGTAACTTGAATATTGATGGCGAGAGACGTGGCAAAAAACGGGGAACTGATGAAGTGGAGGAGGCTGAAAAAACGCACGATAATGATAATAATCAGCCACAGGAATTCCTGTGTAATTTTTTATTATTGCTTTTTATCACCATTGTTTTGAGTTTTTATATTTTGCACTATTTTATCTACTCATATTTTATGGCTAAGTGTGAATTGGTTACCAAGTACATTTTTATCTTATTTCATACGTTTGATTTTTGTTCACTACCAAGGTAGAAGGAAGGTAAATAATTTTCCAGGACAATTCAGGCTTTTCCAGGACATTTTACTTTTTCCTCATTTTCCATGTTTTCCATGACTGGAAAATTGGTCAATCATTTTCCAGATTTTCCAGGTTTTCCAGGACGTGTGGGAACCCTGCAGCACTGACCTTTAACATTGGTGACAGATCTTACTGGGATCAGCTGTACTGGCTGTGCACAGACCACTCTGGCTTACCATGAAGCGGACTGCTCCCTCACCCCACTGTTCACCTGCTGGATGAAACCCACTACATTCTCCTCTATATCTCCACGAGTCCTACACTCATGGTCATCACTGTGGATCAACATGTAGTAATCTGCTCAAGTAGAAACGTTCACTGCTGTCTTAACTTCATGTACATTCTTAAGTTCTTCAGCTGCTCTCAAGCAATCAGATCATATAATGCATCATATGTGCCAACGTCCAGTGAATTATACTCAATGGTTAAAATTAGTAAGACCAGTCTTGTTGAGTGCCTCAGACACCAGCTGGTAAGCCTTTAACACTGCAGTTTTAAAAGACGAATAGATTTTATTCTGAGCCTCACTATGCCATGAGTGCCTTCAGTGCCTTCCCTGTCAAATCACATTGCATAAGTAATTTATCACCCTGCATCGGACCAATCTCTTTTCTCTGCCCCATGCTCAAAAAGTAAGAAAAATTTATCAGAGTCGTGTTACAAAACTGTGGAACCAAACATAGTTCAATCAGGAAAGACTAATGAATCATGAGAAGACGGAATGAATGCATGAGATTTATTGAGTACAGAGAATGTCTTTGGCGCTTAGACCCCACAGGAAGTAAATCATCTTAGGAAGCCGCAGGATGAATAAGATGCTCCCCAAGAAAGAAGACTTCCCCGGAGCCTAAAACCCTGGTGGTGGTGAAGAATTGTAATGCTTCGTGAAGATGGTCTTTTGATGGGAGGTTTCATGGAAGTTGACCAATATCCTGAAGAGGTGGCGAAAGGGGTGGTGGTGGGTTGGCCGAACTCCGCGGGCTGGATGACAGCTGAATGAGTAGAGAGAGGAAGCATTTTTAAATTTGACAGCTAAGACTGATTGGTTAGGAGGGAGAGTGTGGCCGATCGTGATTGGATGAAAAGGGATGCTGAGATTGGAGCGTGAGGGATAGCGGGAAATTGAATGAGACTTAGAGAGCATGCATGAAGAGATAGTCTTCCTGACTGAACTTTCGCTAAGCTTCATTTCAATCAGGAAAGACTAATGAATCATTAGAAGACGGAATGAATGCATGAGATTTATTGAGTACAGAGAATGTCTTTGGCGCTTAGACCCCACAGGAAGTAAATCATCTTAGGAAGCCGCAGGATGAATAAGATGCTCCCCAAGAAAGAAGACTTCCCCCCAAAATAAAGGTATACCATACCTGGTGAGGCGACACTAAATCAGCAGGGGAAATTAAAAGAAAGTATTAATGAAGCTTGCATTAGATGCACAGAATAGAGAACAAAAGAACAAAAAATAGCATCCATAGAGATAAAGATAAAGTGAGAGCTAAAGGGGTCAAGCGCATAGAAATCTTTTGCAAATAGCTTAGCAAAAGAAACCTAGAACTGAAAGCACGAAATGTGCAGGATGCTGAAAGGCCATAGAAGCAGAGGATTTAGATATTGGGCGAAGCCATAAAGCAAGGATTGCTGTCAAACAATGAAGAATAAAAGAGGGGAAACCTATGAAGAAGAGAGAAAGGTTAATGACTGCAGATGAATTATCATGATGCAGTGAATTGGATAAAGCAGGAGAAACGATGTAATAAAGGAATAGTTAAGAGGTTAAAATAGCTATTTAAGCAGGGGAAAAAGTGCACAAAGAAATGGCTAGGATGCAAGTTGAATGACAGTAAAATGCAGAAAATGCTTGATGAGCAGATAAAGCAAGAGCAAAGAAGCAGGGGAAAGCTTGCATGAGCAAAATAGCTTGGATACTGATGCAGGGCAAGCTTTAAGAGAAGTAAAGTATGGGGTTGAATACTGCATCAGGGAAATAGTAAAATGAAGCAGATAAATTGCTTGTATAAAGATGCAGGGGAATTAGGTGAAGCTGAAATTGCTTGGACGTTGATGCAGGGGGATAATAGATGAAGCAGAGAATGAGCGTTGCAGATGCAGGGGAATGCTTAAAAGAAGCAGAAAATGGGGTACAATGATGCAGGGGAATTAAGTAAAGCTGAAATTGCTTGGACTTTGATGCAAGGGAATATTAGATGAAGCAGAGAAGGAGCGTTGCAATGCAGGGGAATGCTTAAAAGAAACAGAAATTGGGGTATAATGATGCAGGGGATGCTGAAGAAGTTATGAAGCAGGAAAATGCTTATGAGCTGATGCAGGGGATAAGAACGGGAAGAACAGGTAAACAGCAAGTGTAATGAAGAAAGCGAATGTTTAGTATGAAGCAGAAAACTTAAGAAAAGAGATGTAGAAGATTGAAAACCACCACCAGAGATATGCATGACTTACGAGGATCAGGGTTTCAAAGATCTTTGAGCAGCCAGTATGAAGGCAGAATCTGGACGGATATAGGAGGAATAAGCTGAAGAAGACCAGCATCCCAGTTGTTGCAGCGAAGCAGACGAGATGCCTTGAGTGGCAGCTGAAGTGGCAGCTCCTATCCTAAATGAATGACTTGAATATTGACTAGGCGAGAGATTACACTGAACTAAGACCTTATTAAAATGCTGAATGAACCATGATCTTGACATAGATTTGTTGCCTGAAATAAGAAAAAGAGGAGGAGCTACGAAGGAAGATCTCATCCGTAGGTATTTAATCATGGCTTTGAAAGGGCACAAGGAGGAATCTGTGCGTGCTATGATGATAGAACAAGCTCCTTTCGCCTTAGAATGTTTTATAAATAAACTGTAATGGTTTGAGTAGAAAGTCAGATCGGAAAAGGAAATATCTTTATCGGGATCAAAAATTTTTTTTGAAGAAGTAAATTCACTGATTCTAAGAAAACCATAGAAAGCTAAGAAAAACACACTGATCAGAAGGGTATCGATATAAGGGGTAAATAAACCTTTGCGCAAAACAGATATCATGTTATGTAATAAAGAAAGAGTGATAGGGCATCTATTATCAAGCACAGGAGGGAAGCATTTAGAAATCCCTTTGATTAACAACTTTACAGATGGATTAGCAAAAAGACTGGGAAAAGAGGGATCATAGCATCTGATATTAAACTGTATGCCAGCTAGTAAGCCACGAATGTACTGTGGCTTAAAATGACGGACGTCAATACAATAGGTAATGAAAGCACAAATAGTTTTAATAAGGACAGGTTTTAGATCGATGTTCATAGAAGCGCAGAAAGAAGCAAACATAACCCAAGCAAAATCATAAGTTTTAAGAGTTGAGTCAGCTAAACCTTTCCTCATGTAAAACCTGGCTGATTCTAAATAACTATGGAGCTGAGTGTTTTCTAATACAGGGCGATCTCGCAGAGAGGAGGGACAGGTGTGGGATGAATGCTGGCGTCTGGGCAGAGATTCCGGAAAACCTGAAATTTAAAGTGGGAAAGGGAGTCAGCAATGATGTTAAAATGGCCGGGAACGTGACGAGCGGAGATGATGAAATTGTGTTTGACTGATAGCCATGTGATGCGCCTCATGAATGGCATGATGGCGCTACAAGAGGAGCGACCTTTATTAATGATTTCGACCACAGCGCTGTTGTTGCAGAGTACTGCAATTCTTTTGCGCTTCCAGTGCTGACCCCAAACGTGGCAGGCGGCTGCAATAGGGTAAATCTCGTAAAGGGCAGAAGAGTGATCTACATCTGAAAGCACGGGAGGCCAATGACTGGCGAACCACTGGCCTTGGAAAAATCCCCAAAACCCACGGATGGAGCCGCATCCGTGAAAAATTGTAAGGAGTCGGAGGAGTGCACTATGTCATTATAGAAGAAAGAAATACCATTCCACTGCTCTAACAGCTGCGACCAGAAATTTAAATCAGAGCGGCAGCCTTCATCTAGCTGTATAAGGTCGTGCAGGTTGGGTACGGAGGAGGCCAGATCGAGCAACCTGGAAATGAAAGAGCGGCCTTGTGGAATAACTCGCATGGCAAAATTAAGGTGACCTAAGAGAGACAGTAGTTGCTGTTTTGAGATGCGATCAGCTGAATTGAAAGACTGGCTGATATTACGGATCCTCTGCAACTTCTCTTCTGGGAGAGAAGCTCTCATGTTAACGGTGTCGAGAAGGATGCCTAAGAATTCTAATGTTGTAGCGGGGCCGACCGTTTTCTCATCGGAAAGAGGCACCCCGAGCTGGCGGAACAAACATCTTAATTTTGACAGTGAGGAACCTGAGCTGTCAGAAGGGGAGTCAATGAGTAGGAAATCATCCAGAAGATGAAGCACTGCTGGAAGTTTGGTATTGTTAAGAAGGATCCAGCAAAGGGCCTCAGACACCATATTAAATATGCAGGGACTACTCCTGCATCCAAAAGTAAGTCTAACGGCAAAATAAAACTTAGAGTCCCATTTTAAGCCGAAAAGATGCCAATGGGAAGGATGGATGGGGACAATTTTAAAGGCGTCCGTTATGTCTGCTTTTGACAACCAGGCGCCTTGACCAGCTATTTTTATGAGCTTTATCGCGTTATCTACAGAAGAATAATGGAGTGAGAAAGGAACGGGGGGAATGAGGCTGTTAATGCTCATAACGGGGCCTGATCTAGGAGCTGATAAGTCAAATATTAATCTTTTCTTACCAGAATATTTTCTGGTAGCAATGCCAAGAGGACTCGTGCGAAACACTGAGAAGGGAGGAGAATTGAAAGGGCCAATAAGGTAGCCTTTGTTAACTTCTTTCCCTAATAGCTGAGATACTAGCTCTGGCTCTTTGAGTGCTGACTGAAGATTTTTGGATACAAAACTTGAATCTGGCAAGTAAGTAACTCCCACTTGAAAACCTTGAGAAAGTACAGTAAGTAGATGATTAGTGAAAACAGAGTCTGGATGACCTGACAATTCAGATGCCTACGCTTGAATATTTATTAGTGTAGATGGGTGGACAGTCAGGATGTTTTTGAGCCGCGCTGGCTCATCTGTCGAGCGCGAGCCAGACGGGCAGGGATCAGACGGCGAGGGCACACAGACCTGGGGTGTGCGTCCTTGCACGCGCTGCAAATGTGAAGAAAAATGCAGCTTGGATAAGTACAAACGTTCTCATTGAAATGACTGCAAATAGGAATGTTGTTAAACAGCTCCACCTTTCTGCCGCGGCAGTCGGTCATAGTGGGAGATGGAGGTAGGTCGAATAGAGGTGGCTTTTCTGTTTTATTTGCTGGCGGCAGAAAAGGAATCTGGGGACACAGAGAATCGGAATGCCCTGCATTGCCGCACGTGTTGCAGGAGACTACCTGAGACCCCCGATAAGCATGATGAGGATTTCGGAGTCCAGAACTGACCAGTTTATGCGGATATTAGATTGAGAAATGTAAAGGGCTGCCTTATTAGAAAACGCCTTGTGATACTGATTAAAAATATTTTTTCCGTATCTAAGATTGAGATCCCCGATCAATGCTAAGTAGGCATCTAATTCGACTCTCCGTTCCGGATGCACAGAACAGATTACATCTCTGAAAATTCCAAAGGCTACGAGAAACTCGCCTATTGAAAGATCTCTCGTTAGGCGAGGATCGGCAGATTTAATAATGGTAGTGATATTCTCTGAAGATGACACTTGCTTATCACATTCTGGGGAAGGAAGGATGAGGCTGATTAAATTTACACTTTTGCCTTGAAGGATTTTTTGCTTTAATCGGGGAGAAATATTAGCTGCTGAAGGAGTATAGGGCCTACCTAGGAGGGGTGCAGGTACAGCAGAAGCCAGAGTGTGAGAGTGGGGCGCTGCTGAGGCGCTTACGGAAGGCAAAGGTAAGAGGCTAAGATGAGGCATCGGGGCTGAGGCATTTTCTAATGACTGAAGACGAGAGTCAATTACTTGGACAGATCTCACCAATGATTGAATGTTTGATAGCAGAATGTCGTGAGATAGAGTGGAAGAAGCAGCGGCAGGAGGCGGGGCAGCAGCAGCAGCTACGGCTGGGACGGTGAAGACAGCAGGAAGGGCAGCGGCGGCGGCAGCAGATACGGCAGGAGCGGTGATGATGGCAGGAGCAGCGGCGGCGGCAGCAGCAGGTACAGCAGGAGCGGTGATGATGACAGGAGCAGCGGCGGCGGCAGCAGCAGGTACGGCAGGAGCGGTGATGATGGCAGGAGCAGCGGCGGCGGCAGCAGCAGGTACGGCAGGAGCGGTGGCAGGAGGAGCAGCGGCGGTAAAAGCGGCAGCAGAGGTAGAAACAGTTCGTGTGGAGGATTTAGATGAAGGCGTTCTCTTTTTTGCACGAGAAGCACCGAGTGATCTGGTCCTTTTATGCCCTTCTTTGGGATTCTGCAGGCCCTGGTGCTTCTTCTGCGGAGGCTTGAGAAACACTGGGGGAGTCACTGACAATGACGAGACTTGCCAGTTCCTGGAGCTGGGACAACTGAAGCCCTGGGGCAGGAGGAACGCCATGGGCCCTCAGCTGGAACAATAATGACTCATGTTCTGAGGGAATAGGCCTGGAGGCAATGCGAGCGCTTCTACGTTGCGCCAGAGGAGTATGAGCCGCCTCTAGCGACAACTCGCCGCTGGGATTAAAGTCCTCCAAAATGTGATCAGAGTCATAATCCGACATATTTAGGCGAGCAACGAAGAGGCAGAGAAAAAGCAGTAGTTTAAAAACGCCATACAGGTAGGACAGCACATCAACTCCGTGGGCTGGATGACAGCTGAATGAGTAGAGAGAGGAAGCATTTTTAAATTTGACAGCTAAGACTGATTGGTTAGGAGGGAGAGTGTGGCCGATCGTGATTGGATGAAAAGGGATGCTGAGATTGGAGCGTGAGGGATAGCGGGAAATTGAATGAGACTTAGAGAGCATGCGTGAAGAGATAGTCTTCCTGACTGAACTTTCGCTAAGCTTCATATTGTTGCCAACATCATAGGACTTTAAGGACCCATCTGACACAGGAATCTGGCCACCAAAACTCTGCAGGCTCAACCTGTGCTCTTCTGGCTCAAGCTTCCTCCCTGTTTCAAGCCAAATGGATTTATCTCACAACAACAACGACTTCTTGGGCTGCTCGACAGTTAAGTCTGAACAAATGCCTCCCAGCCTGGAGGCGTCTGCAGCCACAGCATGTCTTGCAGACTGGGGAAAACCCTTTACAAATTGTGACGGGTGATGGATAAGTTAGAGGTACAAAGCCCGACAACGCCACCCAGGGGAATTTCACCCCTGGGAATATACCTTTAATTAGACAGAACTTATTCAAGGGCAACACAGGTTCACCACAAACACAGGGCAGAGACGAGATTCACATATAAAAATTTATCCTTTATTTCTAATTTAAAATACAATGTTGCTTTTCTTTATTAAAAAAAGGCAGGGGCACACAGAGGCAACCAAACCAGTTCAGGGCTGGGGCTTACCACGGCGGCAGGGAAACCAGGGGTAAAAATCCAACTCAAACACCACCCGTGAAGCAAACCAAATACTGAACTGTGAAAAACACCACCACCAGGGAAGGGGACTGCTGCTCGCTTTGGCCCGCAGCGCCTGTAACACACGAAAATTATTACTAGTTATGTTGCCTCTTGTGAACATACAATTTAAATTAAATACAAAACAGCACCCCAAATCATAAGAAAATCCAAGGAACAACCCAATTTAATTAACTCAATCATACCAATTAATCAAAATGAAGTAGAGAAAAGAACCATGAACCCAAGTGGAATAATTATTCAAAGTATGTGTCCCGACCCCCTAAAAGCATGTAGGGTGGCAGCCCGCCTGACCCCAGAACCTACACACACAGAAAAACAAAACCTCCCGGCCTGAAATGAAATAGGATAAATACAAAAAAATAAATAAAGACAATAACAAAATAACTAACCAAGAAATCGAATTTACAACTAAAGTTCCTCAATAAACAACAAACAAAATAAACGTAACCAAAGCAAACGAAATAAAGATTAATGATTAATAAAGCCAAAACTACAGAAATGTAACGGATTCAAAGTGAAATCAAAAGCAGGGGAATTAAGAATGCCTAACCATATGAATTTAACAGAACTATAACTAACTACAACCAAACTAAATCAAAAGGAAACCTAGGGGAACGAAAACTGAAATAAACTAAACCATAACAGAAATCATAACCGCAGCAGCGGTGCAGCTTAAAACACAGTCCAGTAAAACAGCAGTGCCCGTCTCCTGATGGCTGTTTAGAGCTACGTCCCCCCCACAGCTGATGCCAAGGTGGATGAATAATAGAACCAGGAAAGCTGCACCTTGAGAAGAGGAGGAATCTGCAGGTACAGCAGGAAAAGGAGGGTGAGTCAGTTCGATGTCAGCATGCTTTTACGCAAGAGCGAGACTAATGAGTTGGCTTACCCACGGCCACGCCGCTCCGGGCACACACCCACGGGAGGACGAAGCCCAAATCCAAAGCGTGGCACACGCATCACCCCGCCAGCCACGCTAACCACAGCGACCAGGTTCCCGTTTGCAGCACGCCAACTTGCTCCCCCCCGCAGCCACACCAGCTGTGCTGCACAGGGACAAACAGATCAGGGGCTAAGCAAGTTGCCCCATGAACAATCAGGCAGGTGGGGAAAGCAGGCCACTTACCTTTCTTTTACTGGAAAGAAGCTCAGGCCAAGCTGCGCTCACACCAGCTCCATCACTGCCCCACGCCAAACACAGCCGCCTCGAGCACGCCACACACGCTCACTGCCAGGACCAGGGAAAAGGGGCCCGTTTTGGTGACGACACCCTTTTAAAGGCACGGACCGACCAGCACCTCAAGTCCCCGGCGCAGCACCACACAATGGCTCGGGGTGCCCCAAAGGGCATCCGGTCACAAAATTTTCTGTTTCAAGTTCACCTTCAACTGCTTATCCTCAACATCCATCTCAAAATGTTCAGCAATTTTAACAACTGCTACCATGAACAACGGTCGAACTACTCTTCAGATGGAGAACACAGGGAGTCCTCAGCTGTCATCATGACTAAAAAACAAAACTCATGCTACCTGTCAGGGTTAAACAAACTAAACTGGGTGTACAGCTTCCCTTCACAAAGCAAAGGTTAAACCGGAAGAAACAACAACAATCTAACAACAAACTTCCCCAGATCCTAAGTAATCCCACTATGCCAACTGTCCTCTGGAGTGTGCCGGGCTTGAGGCGTTTTGAAAGGCTGAACTTCAGCAGCCTACCCCCAACATAGAAATCCATCTCCATCCAGGACTTAAACTGACAAACCACAAGGCTAGACAACAAAAAACAACCTTTGAGAACAGTAACCACCAGCATAACAATACAGAACGGTTGTCACACTCACAGATTCATAGCAAGCAGATCAGGCTTTAATCAACTAAAAAAGACACACTGAGCAGAGACCTCATGTTCAAGTCTGCCAATCAAATGCTCAGAGGAAGTGAGAAACGCTGCTCTCTTTGGCACTCTCTAAAGATCCATGAGTAAATGTTTCAAAATTAAAGATTTTTCTGAACCAGCAGTATCATTTTTTTGGTGGGAAAAACGCATCTGTTTCCAATGTTGGGGGTTACATGACCTCTGCATGTGAAGATACTGTATAACCACAAACCAGGGGTCAAGATACAGCTGCCAGACAAGGTGATGCCACTATAGGTGTCTGCTTTTATCTTTACTGAAGAGTTGTTGATGCTACTTGTGATCAAAAATAATAAGTATGCTAAACAAACATGGAGTCACATCCACAGCTCCTCACTGAAAATCTGTCTGTACGAATCAAAGTTATTTGTTTTCCATTGCTCTTGGAAGCTAAAAAACTCTCCCAGGTCCTCATTTCCTTCTTCCCAAAACACCTGTGTCTGAGATGTCCATAATGTATCTCTTGTCTGCATTAATATCACTTCACTTACTTGAGTCACACATAATTGATCACTAGTACTGTCTTTTTCCCCCTTTCCTATCAAACCAAAATATGCTCCAAGTGTAGGCCTATTTTTTGACAGATCACTAAGAATTTTATTAGTCACATGACTTTTCAAATATCCCTGAACATCCGTTGTACTCACCCATGTATCAGCCAGTGACAGGGCATGTCACTGGTCAGATGCCTTAAAAAAATGTTGATGGTCATGAATTACACAAATGTTACTCTCTATTAAAAGCTAAAGGTTAAAGTTATTTAAAAAAGGTGGTCATGGAGTTTTAGTCATGAATTTATAGAATTTTAGATCAGCATCAAAATTAAAACCCAAGTTTGGCATCATCACGTGGAGTTGAACAGAGGAGGGTCTGTTGTCTCAGAGTCTTTGGACCCACTAAAATCACATCACACGTGGACTCTAGTATCCTTAAGCATCATTGGCCATGTTTAGACCTGGTATTAACATCCAGCCTTTGTGATCAGATCACAAGTGGACAGCTGTAAGTACATCTGTTCACACATGGCAATAAATGAGTCCTCAGTGCGTCTCAACAGACCTCTTGTGATGGGTTCTCACTCCCCCGCTCTACAGGCAAATAAAACACACTTTAGCCCTTTGGCAAACACCAAGTATGGTGTTGTTTTAAAGAACTGTTGAGGGGCAGCAGTCTACAAAAATGTGATGTCTGTGCTTTGTTGGTTAGATCCTTTTGATTACCAAGTGGCAACAAACAAGTGAGGGGTGCAATCAGAGCTGGCATGACATCACCCAGGCTTTTGCTTGAGTGAGGAATATTGTATCGCTATGCTCCACGGTGCATCTGTTCTGATGTTTCCACAGGCAAACAAGTACTGACTTTCACCTGCTGAGGAGGCTTAGATGTAGGGCATGGCATTAATTTGACACAGAAGTATAAACCAGACTTTAACCTGGAACTTAACCTTTTTTCTTGCTAGCGTTAGCTGTAATTCCCCTTGATAGAGGTTAAAAAGGTTAGGTTTAGGCATAAAACTTCTTGGTTAAGGTTAGACACAAAGGTTGGGTTTAGGCACCAAACTAACCTTTATAAAATCTCCAGTGTTTTGTATAGAGAGTAATCACACAGCTGACTCATCTCCAGTGTATCCACACACTACAGCCACACCTGAATTAGAAGGATACGGTAGAATTATCAGGACCTTCCAGCAGACAGCCAATCAGAAGCTCAGGATAATACACACTGTGTGAATATTCATGAGGTCCTGCTATTACACACGCCTACCATAGGGGGCGCTATGGTGATACACAGATTATACACAAAATTAGGTTTTATGTGTATTAAACAGTCTTCCGTTTTTTTTTTGTTTGTTTGTTTTTTGCATTTTTAAGGTCTACGGACCAATAGAAACACTTCTACATCTTTAGAATTTTCTCAAAATTAGCAGGCCACTGCCCCTGTAATGTTAAATCAAATGTCCTTCCAGTGTGGTGTGTATTCTGATCAATTGTCCTGCTAATACACATTTACCAACACAAACACCCACACAGACACACACCCACGGTAGCAATTTTAAAGTTGGTAGCGGTAAATCTACAAGATTTGGCTGTGAAGTTATTAATTAAAGTGAATTAATAATTCAGGAGATTATTCTCGTTGGGGCACCAGCCTTCTTTAGTAAGGCAAATCTTAATTTAATTAACTGATTACCTAGTTAACTTATAATTATAATTACTTAAATAATGCAATTTAATCAGATCAAGTTTTATCAATCTCAAATCTCAAGACAGAGTTCTCGTTTCAGGGACGCTTCTGAAGGACACTAACAGACAGAGAATTTAAAAGCAATAATCACAAATTTATTAAAATGAATACTCTTACAGTGCATAAAATAAATAGTCTTACAATGCATAAAATAAATGGCAAAGGTTATGGATAAAATTGCAATGATATTATCAGGTTTGAATGAACACAATGGTTCAAGTAAATCTTGAAATGATGGTGAGTGAGTGTATGTCTATAATAAATGAACCGTTAACTACTGAAACTCTGAAAAGAATTAAGAGAAATTTTGGATTAAACCAATTAAGGATTGGAACACCTTATTAAGTCTAAGAGTTCATCAAACCTCCTTTTAAACACAGAATAACTGGACGTTTGCCTTCTTGGTCGAGGACGATTCTCATGTTGTTTCTCCAAGGCTAGGGAAGGTCCAGGCTACAGGTGGAAGTCCGTATCTCACACCAGCGCCCCGTGGATCCCTCTCAACAGCTCTCTTTGGAGAATCTTCTGGAAAACGTAGGTTTGGACGGTGGTTGCGTCTCAAAGCTCTCAAAGTGTTGTTAACAAAAAAATTAATGACAGATTTGATTTGTGCAGGTCTCTTAAAACACAGCTGCTGGCCAGAACAATGATGTGTTGCAGAAAAACTGTGCAAAACCAAAAAGAAGAAAAATTCAGGAATAATGATATGCAGGCTTTTGTTGAAGAGCTTGGAATATTTAGATTCTTAAGGAGGAATCTAAATGAAAGACTTGTTCAAGTCGAGGATCAAAAATTGATGAACTGAAAAAACTGTGAGAAGCTTGTGGAGGCACATCTAAAACGTTTGACCCAAGTCATACAGTTTAAAGGCAATGCAGCCAAATACTAATGAAATGTATGTAAACTTCTGACTCTCAAGAAAATAATAAAAAATGTCTAAAAAAGGATCTCTCTCATTATTCTGGCAATGAGCAAATAGAAATAATTTTAGTTATCCTAATTTACCAAAAGCAGGAAAAGTTTAATCTGGTTTAATGTTAGACGGTGAAAAAAAAAAGTTTACGTGGCTTTTTATATAGTGTACGTAAACTTCTGGTTTCAACTGTAGGTCTATTGGGGAGAAGTCCAGATGCCACTGATATTTTGTTTTGTGCATAGAAGCTACAGCCTGTCATGATATTCCTGCTTTTATGACCTGCTTTATGTTGGTTTGTGTTGTACTGTGTTGATCTGCATCGGCCACTGATGAGTCCCACTTGCTGTGAAGATGAAAATGAACAAAAAATATTAAAATACAAATGTTGTGTCTTTACAATTCACCCAATAAATGTCTTTGATAATTACACACATTTACTGTATTTGGTCAATTTTAAATGCAAACAAATTAAATTCAGACTTTAATAAATGTGCAGAAAAATTCACGTTTATTTTGTTTTCTTTATCTATTCACATTCATAAAAATGTCTTAAAATGACTGAAAGAACAGATTTTTTCATCCTCTATCTTTGTATGCAAATAAAAGATCTCTTCCAAGTCATTGTTACCTTTTTAGCCTGAGCCCTCATTAAGTAATATATCTCTTAGTTTATATCTGAGGGTGCTTTCAGTCATTTGTAGGCCTCAAACAAATAACCACAACTTGTTTTTCTCCATTTTTATAGCTGCAATCAAACTATGAATAAAAGTATTTAAAACTTTTTTAATGCACAAAACAGATAACTATATGACTGGACATACACAAACTTGACGGAGTATGTCTTCTTTATCACCTTTTGTCCTCAATAATAAAACTCAATGTCACTGAAACTTGTTAACATGTCTGCATGCAAGTTTCAACTTATATAAAAACCAATGCATTTGCACCAGACGTGATATCAGATATAAACTGTTTTATGTTCATTTATTTTATACCATTTCATACATAGAACTGCACTTTTTATCATTTTCATACATCTATGTTCTTCTACTCTGCATCAATTTGCTTCAACTCAAGACAAGTTGGAACATTTTGAGGGTCTTGAATGTAAAACATGTCCTGAGGTCCTTCAGGCAATCTTAAAGAACAAGACTCTATAAGGGTGACTCTGTTCTCTCTCAGCCCCTTGTTTGCATCCTAAATAGTCAGCTTAAAGGGATATGCCTACATTTTTTTTTCTTGTCGTGTCTTACCTCACTCCTGAGTCCATGACAAGCAGATAGACACCATTCTTTTGACTGTGTGCAGTAACAAGGGAGAGACGGGCAAAGCTCACCCACCTCTAATTAGCTTAGCTCAAACACTGGGAGTCAACAGGCAGTGTTAGCCTGCCTCTGCCTACAGTCATCAGATAAACTCTCCAGCAACTCTAAACTGTCCTGTGTGCTTGTTGTGTTTTTTTTTTTTTACCGCGTTGTTACGTTATCTATTTTTAGACTAAAATAAGCACTTTATGTAATTTTCAAAAGAAATACATACGAAACTAAACTGCAGGTGTACTTATAAGTAGGTCAGCAAAACAAAACCTCTGTTTACGCATTAAAGAAGATCGGTACTAAGGATTATGGCCGACTTTGTAAGAGATGATGAGGATGATAACTCACTAATTCTTCCTTATTTAGATTACTGTACAGAGGCATGGGGGAAAACTTCACTACAACCACTATTTATTCTGCAAAAAAAGAGCAATCAGAATCATTCATAATGTTGGATTTCAGGTACATACAAATGATTTCTTTTATAAATCTAAAACCCTTAAATTTAAACTACTTTACAAGGCGAGGAATAATATGCTCCCGAAAAACATTCAGAACTTGTTTTATGAAAGAGAGGGGGGTTATAATTTAAGAGAAAATCTAAATCTAAATGTTAGAAATGTGCAAACAACATTGAAAAGTTCCTGTACCAGTGTTACTGGAGTTAAACTGTGGAACAGATTGAGTACAAAACTAAAGCAAATTCCAAGCATAAAACTGTTCAACAAGAGGCATAGAGAAATGATTTTCCAGAGATACGTAGATGAGTAAATACCACAGGATGAATGTATTTTTTCTTTATTTTCTGGGTAAATTTAAGACAGTGTTATGATTTCAGTTAGGAAGTAAAGTAAGATTTAAGGGGGTAGTATTCGATAAGTTTACACTTCTTCCTGCTCCTTTTCGCTCATGTAAGATGAGAGGCTTTAAAAAAATGCAGATTCAGCTACTGTCTTGTTTCATTTTCTTGTTTTTTTTCTGATTATCACTTATTTGTATTTTAACTGTTTTTAAGTTGTCATTTACATAATCAAAATAAAGATATCAATCAATCAATCAATCAATCAACCTTAAAAGTACTCTGCAATGAAAAACGTTAAGAACATGAAGAAAACTATATTTTTGATAGTGTGGAGTAAAGAGACATTTCAACATCTATGACAAAATGTGGCTAGCACTCAGGTTATATATCCATCAATCCATTATCTATTCTGTTTGTCCTTTTGGGTCATGGTGGGCTGGAGCCTGCCACCAGTCAACCTAATGAGAATGTGTTTGGTCTGTGAGAGGATACTGGAGTGCCCAGAGAGACCATGCAAACTTCACACAGAAAGGCTCTGACCGACCCTGGGAACTGAACCAGCGACCCTATTGCTGTGAGGAATGTGTACTACCTGCTGCACCACTGTGCTGCCTTCTGTTTATATGGCATTATGTAAAACAATTTAGCATTACAATTCTTCCATTAATTTGACAGCAGGTTCAGAATATTTGGTGAAACACAGTGTGTCTCAAATGGTGGAGCGGTGCCTTGGGATGAGCCTAGATGTGCGTTGGGACTTTGTACATCCAGAGTGTTATTACTGGAGCTAAACAGCAGCTGATGGTTTTAGTTTTTGAAACAGTCTTTTACTACAATATAAGCTTTAATTTCTGTCTCATGAAGCAATGTCAGTATTTTTTAAAAATCAGTGTAAACCTTGAAGAGTCTTATCCATAGAATTGGTTTTGATGCCTCACTATGGGATGCGCCTCCCTGCATATTGTGAGTTATATTTAGCACAACAAGTGAAAAAAAATATGTAGTCTGACCTCAGCATTAGACTTGCTGAGCTGATTCTTATTGGTCTTCTTCATGTTGTCTGGAGGGTTATGATTATCATAAAAGGTGCATTACTGCCCCCCACTGGACTAAAGCACAAAAACTACATTTAACACATCTAAATACTCCAGTTTCTTTAATTAAGTGAACAAAGCTTTGTTCTTTCCCTTCCCAATCCAACAATTTGTCTGATTTCTGTTTCTGGTCTCAGAAACAAAAGTAATTGGAAGACCAGCCAAACAGTAGCTCTACTGAGTTAAATATCTTAAAGGTGATACAGTTTGATTTCATGGTCTTCACAAAACATTTACATCTTAGATACAGTGTGTAACATCTATGCAACTGCTCAAGAATCATTTTGCAAAAATTTTATTCACTGTAGTACAGATTTCTCTTGAAGAGAAGAGAAATCAACATAAAGCGTGTTTTAATTTTCGTCTGCATTACATTTTAATTTCACAGTGCTAAGCAACTTTTAAAAAAAGCGCTTTTAATAAGCGGACCTGGCAACTATGGCTCTGGCACATGCACCATGTGAGTGAATGTGTTTGGAGGCGGGTGCGATAACCAGGAAGCGAGGAAGTAGAAAGGACAAACTACCTACCGACTCACGAGATTTGCAAGCAACTTCAGAGAAAAACAGGCCCAAAGACGCTTATAATGAGTGGAATTGGCAACGCTGCTCATGTCTAATGCAGGCAGCTGAGAAGGCAGCATCGGTGTCAGATCTGTCTGTGGGAAAAGTAACGTTGCACAGAAGTTAAAAAGAAACTATGTTTCGTTACCACATTTTCAGTAGTAGTGCGTTACTTTGCTTTTTACCCAAAAAAGTAGTTTGGAACACACAACAATTGTGGGTAACAGCAACAGTACACAAAGTAGACACTCACTCAATAGACACGCAGCAGAGGCATCAGGTAACAGGATGTTATTTAGGAGGAAATCAGGGACATACTGCAGATCACAAATGTACTAGCATTACATTTTGGCGCAATGAACTCAAGAGACAAAAGACAAGATACAAGAAAGTTTGTCATTGTGCAACAGGTTGCACAATCTGCCTGTTCTTGTGTTTTTACTCCAAGTGTTTTTGACGAAACATCCCTGATGAGAAGTTATCTGTGAATAGGACTCTTCGAGCTCGACCAAAGATGATTCACCACATCTCCAACAGCCTCAGTCCTCTCAGAAGGACCATACTTTCTACTCCAGGTTCAAACAACAGCTACATGCAGCTGGATTATTGTGGCCCAGGCTGCAGCCCCTTGGAGCTGCATTCAGCATTAGCACCCTTGTAAGCATGCAACAGGAAAGCTTTTTGTTTTGCTGCTTTTTGGAGTCAAAGTAGGGATGACAGTATTGATATTGAGTATCAAAGTATCAATACTTTCACAAGTTCTCTTTTGGTATCAATTACTTCCCTAAAATATAGATAGCAAAAGATTACCCGTAACAGATTGTGTATCTGTGAAGCTCTAAAGTGTTTGTGTTTTTACATGTAAAGACAGCACCACTTTCTGTCTGTAGAGACCAATCAGACGGATCAGACAGCACTTGTATTGATATGTAATGCAATACCTAAGAGTGACCAGCAGAGGGAACCATAGGATTACATGACAGGATTTGGGTTAGGAAAGGACACACAAGTTAGAGAAGCTGGAGGTGGCATGACATGTATGATGTTTAAGAATTATGACAGAGTTTGAGCAAAGCTCACTGTGGATCAAACTATGTCTCATCCTTGAAGACACAACCAAGACAGCACTCAGCTGCACCGGGAAGCATGCACACAGAAACTTAATACAGTTTTGTGGCAAAATATTAAGAATCACAGAAATAAAACAAAATTTTATTAATTGTTTCTCCAAACAATAGCTTAAAGTCATGTTTTAAATGACAAAAAATATTTAGTTTACAAGATTTATGAATCAGTGCAACATAGGCCGTCATTAATATAGTTGTCTCATTTGTGTTTGTATTTATGGAACAAAAATCAACTCATCCAAAAAAAATATAGGCCTATATTAAGTCTTTCATGGTGGCATGTCTGCTAGATTTATTTTCTTTGGACTTAGACTTAAAAACTAAACTCCCTGAAAGATCTGATGGTCCAGAGTCAAGAAAACATATTTCCTTCATGTGAATTTGGCCAATGAAAAACATTAAAAAAATCATAGATATTTTGTCTGCATCGTAGGAGATGATTGGTATTGGTACCAGATAAACCACAGTAAAAGTATCGGTACTTTATCGATTTGAAAAAGTCTCTCCGCCTGTTGAAGAGACTTTTCGTCACACATGTTGCAGTGTTGCTTTGAGAAGGATGAGGGCAGCACTCAGGAATAATCCTGAGAAAAAGCTTCAAAATTCCAGAGCAGAGCAGCTGCTGACCGAGGAGCGAGCTTTAACCAAGGAGGAACACAGAGAGGAGCTGTGACTGCAGGAGAGCACACACACTCGGATGCTGATAGACCACATCAAACACACACAAACACCCTGTCTCTCTGCTCAGTCCTGTTGGAGCACATGCTTGCTGAATGCGCGCTGTAGAGTGAAATAAGCTTCAAGAAAGAAGAAGTCTGTGAGATCCCCGCGCTTCACGCCATGCCAAGGTTCGGCACGCTATGTGTCTGTTCCTGGCTGCTCCTCGGCCCGGCTCTAAATCAGATCTTCTCAGAGGAAATCCAGATGTTCACACGTCTGATCAATGGAAAGCCTGCTATAAACCTGGTCCAACATACGATCACCAACTGGTCAATTATTAAAAAATCTTTTTACAACAGAGATGAATGTATACACAAAAGTTATGAAAATATTTTATGAAGGCTGAAAAGTTACTTAGTGTTGGTTTAACTTATAACATTAAAGAAAACAATAAATTCTTGTATTAACTATAGATACTCAGATATGTGGGATTATTCTTATATCATGGAGAACAAGTGATCCAGGATACCTCAGGATGAATGTATCATTTAGAAAACAGTGTGTGAGTGAAAACAAAAGCTGGACTGCTGAAGAATGTTTGCAGAAAGTTTTGATTAACCAGACAGCTGACTCGTCATTTTGAAAGTCTGTGTTCACTTAAACCGGGCACATGAGCTATAGAGACACTGTTTGAATTATAAAATCACACAAAGTGACTGATGATCCCTAACTGTCCCTGCGATGATCGTCTATCTGCATCTTTATGCTCACCGGCACACGGAGGAGCGCGCGTGTGCCCCATGAATCATGGGGCCCTATGCAAAGCGTGTGTTTTGTGTATAGGGAGGGGCGATGCTGCGTGGTGCATCACATCAGGCAGCGTCTGTTTCCTAAACCACTGGGGGTGTATTAAAAGCCCTGTGCAGCAGAGTGCAGGGCTAAAAGTTTGAAAGATGAGATCATAAAGATCACAAAAGAACTACCATTTCATGAGGTAGTTACCTCCGCCAAGGAACTGCTGTCAAGCCAGTTGTGGTTCACGTTTGCTTGGTCAAATCAGTTGTATGTTTTTTTTCTAGCGTGCAAATCTACTACCATTACAATCATAATGAAACCACTCTGAGGAGCTGCTGGTAGTGACCGGGATGGTGCGGTTCCGGCGGTTGGTTTTGTTTAACACTGGACCCAGTTCAGCGCAGAGATCCAAGAGCACTGCTCTGGGGAATCTAAATCAGCTTATTAGCCAGTCATCATCATGGACCAGGAAATCTTCATGGTTCCAAAAACTCTCTCCATCCTGGTCCACAGTCTGTGTGATCTTCAAGCAGTACCAGCGCATCCATTGTGCAGCATTACGCACGAGTGTCACTGCACTATTTATATGCTTACTCAGCAATTAGGCTGATTGTTACACACCTTGTCACAGCTAATGCTAATCAATCAGTGTTATCCACCGCTCTACACACACATCACACTCATTTGAAGGTGGAAGTATGATATATGAACATTGAACATGAGACATGGAGCTGCTGGAAGTCTCCATCAGAAGATGATCCACTGTGGTCACAGAGGGATGGACATGGTCAGCTACAGGTGGGCTATGGGGTTTGAACCAGGCTCAGTTGGTACTAAGGGGCCCAAAGTGTGCCAAGAAAAATATCCCCAACTGCATGGCAGCAGCAGCAGCCTGAACTGTTGATCCAAGGCAGGATGGATCCATGCTTTCACATGGCACAATCTGATGGCACAATCACTCTGATTTCTCCTCATCAAACAATAAACTTCCTGCAGTAAAATGGAGACTTTGACCTTTGATTGGCTTTGGACACAGTAATAAATGGACTTTGGTTTTTTCCTGGTGTGTTTTTCTTCTTTGACTGACTGCTGTTGAGTCACAGATCTGTCCCTGCTGTTGAAGGTTTGGTGAGAAACGTTTTAATGTTTTTAAGACCTTAACATGATGTTGGGGGGTGAGTTTGGGGGTTTGCTGAGGCTTCATTCAAACATGACAACAGTGCTAATGCTACTGGTGCTAATGTTTACAGTTCAGATGTTAACAGTGCTTATGCTAACAGGTCTAATGCTAAAAGGGCTAAAGCTAACAGTAGGCTGCAGAGTCAGGGAGAGGCAGACTCCTCACCAGGCCTTACCTTGTAGATTACAGTAATTAAAATGAGCACATATGTGTGAGTGTGGTTTCTATGTTGGTTTGGAGTCTGTGTCTGTGGAGAAGAAGAGGGTGTGACTGGGGACATGAAGGCTTTTGTTTTTATTAACAAACAGGTGGATTATGATGAATTGGATTACGAATTATTAAGGGGATTTTGGAGAGGGGGTCAATCAAGTGGTCCATGTCTTCTGTTATTCTGGGGGACCCTGAACCACGGTCACTGATATTGGGACAGCCAACAGAACAACAGATGGGACCACCCAAGTCTCAGGAGGCTTGTGGATCTTGGGGAGCAGATGTAAGAGGTGGAGTCTGAAATTCATCTGGACCGTCCAGGTCTTGTTTTTGTGTTGCAGTGATGTTTTTGTGTCTATTAAGTGTGCCTAGCTAGTGCCTGTGTCTCTAAGTGTAGTGGATGTGGGCGGGTTTGTTGTTTGTGTGTTAGAGTCCTGATCTTGAATGAATACCCCTCCCTCCACCACCTGTTGATGATGTATGTTACTGGAAGACACCACTAGAGGGCGCAAACACCTCAGCCTGCTTTATCTACCTGTTGTGCTAGAACTGAACTGCAAACATGACCTTAATTCTGCGAGAAGTAACAGTAAACACCAATAATCTATATCAGCATCAAATATTTGTGAACAACTGATAAGCATTGGTCAGACCGTCGTAGTCCTCTGAACTCTGTTTTTCTGATATTTTTAGAGTAGTCTGTATGGTTGACGAGAACCATGTTAATTGACCCTTTGCTAAGCCCCTCCCACAAATGGCTACTGTCCAATCTTATGTTAGTAACCGTAGCTATGCACAAGATGCAGTGTGCATATGGGACCAGGAAGTCCAACAGTTGATATCTGAGAAGTTTGGAGGGTGGTGTTAATTTTTTTTTGCCTTCCACAAGCCCAAGACGCAAGAAGAAAGATGCCGGGTGCGAATAAAGCACAAGAACACCTGTATTTGTTCTAAAGTAAGGTGCTAACTAACGTTAGCTAACCATAGCTCTGTGTGTTCGGTAAGATAACATTAGCAAACAAAGATGTCTCTGTAGTAGGTTACTTCTGTTAAACCTTGAGCCGCTGGGTAATATTTGAGCAAAAGATATACTAACAGATCGAGAGAAGTTCTGACATACTGGTATCTTTTAGCATTTAGTCAATGGACGCCCTAGAAATGGGGAAGCACAACGATAATGAAAGCTAACAACATTAACTTAAATTTAAACCATATATGTCGACTTACCCTGCTGTACAAGAATATTGTTGTTCTTGTATGTGATTATTTTTAACGTGAAAGTAAAACACATCGGGTGCTTGACGCTTGCATTGAGATCTGTGTGCTCTCCCTCTATTTCAATGTCCTCTTCATTTGGACTCTGACAACATTTGATTTTGGTGAGTGCATCTCTCAGAACCATGCTGGAGACCTTTCTGTCTGCTTCTTCCTGATATCGCGAAGAATTTGTCCAGAAATTTACAGATATTTCTTCAGGAATATCACTAACCTCTACCACTTAAAACTCCATATTTCTCATTCTAGGATGGAAAGCTTGACAGGAGTAGCAACAGTAACCAAGGGGGGCGGGGCTTAGCAAAGGGTCAACTGATGACTTACAAGAGGGTGTTCAGTGCTTCACTTCTATTAATCATTGTATCAGGGGCGCGGCTAGCTGCTGACCCTGTGCTCGCCGTCTGTATGTCTGCGTTTTTAAATTTGTTTGTTTTAACGTATAATCTTAAGCAGTCCATCGGTCTTGATGTGCTTTTGACTTTCTTAACTTTCACTGCACTGTGCACTTTATTGTCGAAATGAACGTTGCGCTGCTTTGGGTAGTTTTCTGCCTATCTGCGTTTGTGCATGGGAACTGCCACACAAACCGGCAAGGCTTCCTTACCTACACCGGAGAACACTTTCTGTCCTTCATTCTTCCTGTGGAGCTCCTTCAGTCTGTCTACCCGCGGACTGCCAGGAAATCCAACGGCCTCTTAAAAATCTGGGGAGGAGGAAAAAGCGTGGCTCGAAGGGAGGTGTGAGACACCGACTCTGGAGACGCCGTAGCAGATTCCCGTTGCCTGTCATCATTCTGTGTAATGTCCGCTCAGTAAATAACAACCTTGATGAACTTGCGCTAAGAGTTGAGAATGACTGTGAATTTAGACAGAGCAATCTGGTGTGTCTGACGGAAACATGGCTTAAGGATCAACATGATACACCAAGCCTCTCAGGCTACACCACTGTCAGAGCGGACAGGAACGAGCACACTGCACATAAATCCATGGGAGGGGTGCTGTGTTTGTTCGTGGATAACAGCTGGGCCACACAATACAGCATATGAGAGCAAGTGTGCACACCTGACTACGAGATACTAACAGTATCTTTTAGACACTTTTATCCTCCGCGGGAGTTTGGACAGATCACAGTCATCCTCGCATACGTGCCTGGTCCAAATGATGAAGCAGCAGGGGAGAGAATCACAGAGAGCTATAATAATGCACTCGCTCGCTCTGCTGACCAGCCTGTCTTCGTTCTGGGGGACTTTAACTCCTGCAACCTGTCTGACCACTTGCCAACTCTACAGCAATATGTGGACTGTCCCACACATCGAAATCAGATGCTTGATCGTTGCTTTGGCAACATCCCTGAGGCTTATAAAGTGGTATGCAGACCGCCTCTTGAGAAATCTGACCACTTCATCTGACTAATTCATCTCTTACCTAAATACAAGGCTGTGGTCAAAAGAATGAAAACTGTACAGAAGCAAATACAGGTGTGGTCTGACAAAAGTAGAGAGCAACTTAGAGACTGCTTTGATGACACAAATTGGGACATTTCTTTGAATCCTGTCGGGATGAACTCACTGACACTATCACATCTTACATTAAATTTTGTGAGGACTATGTGTCAGAAACCAAGTCTTTGAAAATATTTCCAAATAACAAACCCTGGGTATCTACGCAATTGAAAATCTGTCTTAATGAAAAGAAGGCAGCTTTCTGCTCTGGTGATGTGGAATTAATGCAGGAAAAGAGGAGGCAATTGAGAGGGAACATAGCCAAGGCAAAAATTGCTAACAAGAGCAAAGTAGAAAGTAAGTATTTTAGTGGCAACATAAAACAAGCCTGGGAGGGTCTAAATACATTGATGGGCAGAACCAACAACAAATGTGATACTCCTCCAAGCATCAATCAATGTTTTGTTGATGAGTTAAATCATTTTTTCATTAGGTTTGACAAAGTGGATGATAAACAGGAATGTGATGAGATCTGTGAAAAATCTCCCTGAAGGAGCACCCACAGTCATCACAGAAGAGGCTGTGGCTAAAAGTCTTGTTAAACTGAAGCGAAACAAGGCCACAGGCCCAGACGGTCTGAAAGCCCGTCTACTCAAAGACTGCGCTCCTCAACTAAAAGGAGTCTTCACAAAACTGTTCAATTCCCTTGTGCCCAAATCCTGGAAATTCTCCATAATAAGGCCCATACCAAAGAAGCCAGAGGCAAGCAAACCAGAAGATTTTCGGCCCATTGCCATAACCTCTATACTATGCAAAAATATGGAGAGAGTTTTAGTTGATTTCTTGACCACCATAGTGGCTGGTGAACTCGACCCTCTACAGTTTGCATATAAGAGGGAAAGAGGTACTGATGACTGTCTTAACCTTGCTAGACACGATCTCAAAACAGCCTTCACTTGCTAAAGCATACACTAGGGTTTTGTTTATAGACTTCAGCGCAACTTTTAATTCTATGAAATTACACATTCTTCTGAAGAGACTGGCAGACTTGAATATGAAAAGGGCTTGATGCTATGGATCAGAGACTTTCTCTCTTGCCGCCCTCAAAGGGTTTGTGCCAATGACATTCTGTTTGGTGAGCTCATCATAAGCACTGGCTGCCCACAGGGTAGCGTCCTTTAACCTTTGCTCTTTTCTCTTTTTACAAATGAATTTACACAAAATGATAAAAACTTTAAATTGATAAAATATGCGGATGACATGGCCCTGCTCGGCCTATTACAAAAATCTGACTCTTCTGGGGAGGCCTCCTATCTTGCCCACACTAAGGCCCTTGAAGCTTGGTGCCGTGAAAGCCAGCTAGAAATAAATGTGTCTAAAACAAAGGAGCTTGTCTTTTACAAAAAGCAAGAACTGACAATAGAGCCAGTTTCACTTGATGGCCAGCTTGTTGAAACTGTTGAAACCTTCAAAAATCTCGGAACAGTTCTTGACAGTCATTTGAGCTTTTCTGAAAACACGGATTTTATCTTTAAGAAATGCTCACAGCGACTGAGTCTTCTTAGAAAATTAAGCTGTCTTGGTGTCAGTCCACAGATTTTAGAGCTTGTGTATTCTGCACATATTGAGAGTGTCCTGACATTTCACCTTTGTGCCTGGTTTGGTCACTTGAGCTGCAAGTGTAAAGTCAAGCTTGATAAAATTGTAAAAATGGCTGGTAAAATCGTGGGAAAACCCCAAAAGCCTCTGGCCAACATTTACACCGACAGGACAAGGAGAAAAGCCCAGAGAATCCTGGCAGACAGCTCCCATCACCTGTCCTGTAAGTTTGAGCCTCTGAGGTCTGGGAGGTGCTACAGAGTTCCTCTGGCCAAAGGTCCTTTTAAAAAGTCTTTTATACCAAACACCATCGCCATCTTGAATTCAACAAAGTGACCAACCCACACAAATGACCCGAACTGCTCCACTATGTTTTATGTATTTTATTAGATCATGTTTTTATCCCTGCTTTTATTCCGTTTAATTTCTTTTATTATACCTCTGTTTTTGTTCTGTCTAATATATGTTGTTTTTTTATGTTGTTGTTTTTTTTATGTATGACAATGTTTGTACTTTAGTGTTGTCTGTCTCATGTGCTGGTGAGCCAAAGAAAATTTTCCACTTCGGTGGACAGTAAAGAATTATTCTATTCTATTCTATTCTACTTCATAAGTTTAAAGGTGAGAAAATACAGCCAAAGAAACCAAGCTCACACAAACATATCAACTAACAAAGTCAGCCATGACGTCAACTCAAAGTCCCCAATGCACATCATCACCAGCTGAATTACTACACTGAACTTATTTCCTTGCTTCTTGACTTCTAAAGGAGAATTTATCTGCTGTCAGCTGGATGATCAATCATGTTTGTGTCTGTTCAGTCTCATTATTCACATGTTGAAGACTGTGGTCTTGATTTATCAGTTTTCAAGGTCATACAAATACAGTTTTAAAAAATACAGTCATAGAAATACAGATATTGGAATATAATCATAGAAAAAAATAGATAACTAATAAGATTATATAAATATGACCATAGATATAAGATCATGTCTTCAGACCATCAGAGTTTGTTGTTGACGCTCTGCTCTCTGACTCCTTCATCACAGCTGACAGACAGCAGGGGGCGCTCTGCCATGGACCAGACTGAAGAACCAGAGGAGGGGGTCCCTCCATCTAAAACCTCTCTGAGTGAAGAAGACCAGGGTCTGAGGTGAGATGAAGATCTGCAGCCATCACACTCTGACACAATCATCATCGTTGTCGTCTTCATCAGTCCATTATAGATAAATGTATTAATTACACAGTATTGATTTAGAGTTCAGTTCAATAGCAGCTCACTGTGTCTGATGATGATGATGTTTGTTTGTATCAGGATGAAGAGACCAGAGTCTCCTGAGCCCAGCGGTGTGTCCATGAGGAGTGACCGGTCCAAAGTTCATCCTATTCTCTTTAAGGTGGATCGACCTGCTGTGGACAGGTGAGAATTCAGAGAAAAACGAACTTTGACCTCCATGTTTTAGGGTACACTCAAACAAAGGCCACTGATCAATGACCACTTAAAGAGTGCCTGGTCAGCCCACTCTCACATTGTCTCTTTCTGAATCATACCTGGGCACGCATACGTCCCTCCTCAAGACTACAAGACACATCCTCACAGCTGCCACGACCCTTTAGGGTCATTTTAATGAATCAGCCGTTCCGCTCTGCCATTTCAGCTTTATTACCTGTAGGTGTGTCTCACCTGAGCAGCTGGATGAAGATAAATAACAGAAAGGTGTCCACTGACCTTCTCTTGTTAATTCACTTAAAATAACTGATTTCTTTTATTACATATGAACCGTTACAGTTGTTATATTTAGAGTTGTCTATGACTGATGTTGTTGGTGTGTTTGCCTCTCTCTCTCTGTCTCTCTTATTTTGGATCACTGTGTTTTTACTCATCAACAATAACCCTCATCCACACTCGGATCAGCTGTTGTGAAAGCTGAATATTTAGTGACACACAGAGTTGTAATCTGCCTGTTCATGTGAATTACAAAATAATAAAGCTGTAAAACATTAACAGATGATCAGACTCTGGTAAAACAGCAGCAGGAACATAACTTGTGGACCAACACTTATTTAATTCAGAGAAAAACAAACTTTAAATGACCTGTACACGGAAAATGATTTTTTTTCATCACAGACTCAAACACACCCTCAGTTTTCTCAAGCAAAAAGAAGCAAACAGACGTCACAGAAAGGAGAAAAAAATATCACAGGATATCTGCGGTTTAGGACTGGGTTACTTTATCACAGGACCACTGTGAGAGGAAATGTGACTGCCCTCAATTTTTTTTATTCTATTTTATATTTTCCCGTCACAGGCTCAAAAACACAAACCTCCTTTGAAACACATGATCAGATCTTCAGTGATGAGCTGTCACTGTGAGGAGCAGTCTCACCTGTGCATGTGCTCATGCCTGAGCAGGCGGTCACGCCAAAACCCACCTCCTCCAAGCGGGCCAGGGAAGTGAATCACACTTAAGCACAGCAAGGAATGACTAGTGTACGTACACCCTAAGTTACTCAGAGGTGATGATGAGGACTCCAGGATGAAGACCTCCTCAGCATCAGACTGTCTTAACCCTTTAGCTCCCAGTTTGATGGTCAAATGTTTCTAACCCTTCATGAACAGCCTGAGGAAAACCAACTGAGTCTATTAAGGACTTGAAAGCAGGGCTCAAGCTTTCAATGTCTTTATCAACATGGATATTAAAATCACCTACAATAAATATTTTATCAGAGCTAAGGACCAAGTTTGATATTAACTGAGAGAATTATAATAAGAATTCACAATAAGGGCCTGAAGGACGATAAATTATCACAAATTAGACTGACAGGCAGGAATTTGAATCAGTATGAGATAAGCTTAGACCAAGTCTTTCAACAACAGAGTAAATAGCCTTTGGTCTAGGATTGATAAGGAGACAAGAATGGTAAACACCATCACTACGGCCTGTGTCTACTGGTTCATGAGTATTAAAATGACTGGGAGGAGTGAATTCACTTAAACTGACATATTCATCCTGACACAGCCATGTTTCAGTTAAACAAAATAAATCAATGTGATTTTCTGATATCAGATCATTCACCAGTAAAGATCTGGATGTCAGTGATCTCATATTTAAGAGACCACATCTAATTATCTGATGTTTTGGTTTTTCTACATTTGAGCTTTTGATTTTAATCAGATTTCTATGACTGACACCTCTTTTATTTGTTCTTGTGTGAACAGCTCTGGGAGGTTTGGGTCGGGGGACAGACGCAGTGTTTATGGAAAAATTGTTATATTCATCACGATCACAACTGTCATAACAGTCATGGCTGGAAAACTGTCCTAAAACAAGCTCAGAGGATCGTGGAGGACTGCAGCTCCGTGACCTGGGGCTCTAATTTCCTGGTGCAACTCGGGGTGGCGCAGGGTGGCGCAGCCTAGCGCACCCCGCGCAGTGGTAATTTTATCCGCCACACCACCGCGCGCAGCCAATTTGGCAATTTGGTAGACCGGCTGCGCCGAGTTGGGCGTGACGGCGCAGCCGGGAAGAGGTGTCGAAAGATTCAGCTTGGTGTACTGACAATTTCGTGCTAAAAAACCGCGCGGAAGGTGCGCTGAAAGCCCGCCAGCTTCAACCTGGTGTATTCCCGGCGCAGACGAGGCGCACTCGGGGCAGTGGTAATTTGGCTGACAGGCGCACAGTGCGCACACGTCACCAAAACCTCACAGGCAGGTATCCACAGTGTCAGGCACATTTCAAAGCAATAAACAATCACAGCAACCACTATTTAATGTAACAGTCTGAACCAGCACATACATTTGTATCTATATTAACTGTCCTGTCACATCTGATGTCAGATCAGAGACGTTTGTCATAACTAACAAGTTCACATCTCTCAGCCAACCACAAACAGCCACATCATCCGATACGGAGTATCCGGCTTCTCTCATCTCATGAAAGTCATAAGAAAAGAAAAAAGAGAGAGACGCTTGCTGAATAAATGTAAGTCACTCGGTGTCTTAAGGATTTACCTGTGATTGCCCATATTTCTCTGTTTCAATCTTTATTCGTAACGTGATCTAAAAAGATGGAGAACATTATTGTAAGGAGGATGAGGAGGAGATATATTTTCACCTTAGGCACTGCTATTTGGCGATGACAGACCAGTAATGAAGGTGGATCACAAGCATGATGATTGGATTAGCCTGCTGCTGTGTTTAAATGTAATTATCACTTAATTTTGTACTCATATTATGACACAGGAACAGATTACATCTGTCCCACGAGATGGTCCACACGGTGACGCGCATCGTGGCTCCGATGCGCGGCCTGGTGGCCCCTGCACTCTCCCAGTTGCTGTAAAAGTGACAGCGGCTCTGACCTTCTTCTCCACCGAGGTGAAATTGTCACTGCGACTCGCCCGCGGCGCATTTAAAGGCGAGGAGAGGCGTTCATTTGATTGGTGAAGATCACATTCGGCTGTGTTAAACCCACTCAAGTCTTATCTCCTCCCTCTCTGCTATGTGCGCCGGTAGGAGAAGACGGAGGTGTGGGTGCGCCTGTCTGCGCCAGACTGCGCCGTGCACGAAACTTGCAAAATGCCCTGGACACACTCTGTTGGCGCAGTGCAGGCGCGGCGCAGGGCAGGTGCGCCTCGCCTGCGCCTGGTCTACGAAATTAGAGCCCCTGGTCTCAACTCTGGGAGGTCATGATTTAGGGTCAATAAACTCTGCCATGTTTTTAGATAAAAGAACTGCACCACCCAAAGTGGGATGGATGCCATCTCCTCCTATCATACCAGGCTTTACCCAAAAAGATGTCCATTTATCAGTGAAGCCCACATCGTTTGCTGGACTCCACCTCCATAGCCAACAGTTAAATGACCACATGCAGCTGTCCATGTCATCACTGGTCAGATTTTGGAGGGGGCCAGAGAAAATGACTGTGTCCAAAATCATTCCAGGACATGAAAACATGATTCCACATTAATTTTAGTGACTTCTGACTGATGACGACGGGAGTCATTAGTGCCCATATGAATGAAAATCTTATTTCGTTTTAGCAGCTTCAGATTTTATTCGATGTCACTTGCTCTGACCCCGGGGATACACATAACTATGCCCCCTGACTTCACTACCTTCAAGTTTCTCATTATAGAGTCGCCAATAATCAGAGTTTGATGCTTTAACTGAACCTTAGTACATTTGAAGGTAGGTTAATCAAACAGAGCAGGCATGTTTCAGAGTTAATTAGTAGTAATGAGCATTGGCAAAACAAGACCACAGACAGCGTCCAGCTGAGACGGACAAACAGCCAGTGTGTCCATCAGATAAAGATCATGTTATGACTATTAATGCTGAGTCACTCTGATTATCTTCATGCTGAGTCATTAAATCTCCCTGTTGTTTTAATCCACAGAGTTCAGCTGGAAACATCTGGTCTCCTCAGTGATGGACCCAAACAGGCTGAATCAGAGCTGGACTTCATATTTATGGTGAGAACATCACACTCCAACAAACTCCATGATCTTCAAATTTGATGGTCCACCATCATCCAGTCTCTGTGCTGGTCTGTTTTAGAAGACTTCAGACTGTCAGATTATTCAGGCTGTGATCCACACATTTAATCTCCACTCTGTCATTGTTCTCCAGCTGCTGGAGGAGGACATCATCACCTTTGTGAAGAACCAGCTGAGGAGAATTCAGAGAGCTTTAAGTCCAGATTACCCAGAATACTTAGAGGGTCAGAGCGAAGATTTGTTGGTTGGTAAAGATGAGGAGCAGAGGAGTAGCAGAGAGGCATTTCTGGAGATCACAGTGGACTTCATGAGGAGGAGGAATCAGGACGAGCTGGCTGACCATCTGTGGAACAGTAAGAACTTTTTTCAGATTTAATACGATGGAGAGAGGAAGTGGAGGTTCACATTTTTAAATCTGCTTAACTCTGATGTTCATTACCACTGTGTTTATAATAAAATCATTTTAGTCCAATCTGAAGATCTGAGCAGCCCTGTGATGTCAGGACTTTGTCCAGGATCCAGACTTTAATGTCATTTGTTGGGTTTTCCTTCAGGATCTCAGACTCCACTGTGCCAACAAAAACTCAAGTCCAACCTGAAGCAGAAGTTCCAGACTGTGTTTGAGGGGATCACTAAAGCAGGAACCTTAACCCTGCTGAACCAGATCTACACAGAGCTCTACATCACAGAGGGAGAGGCTGGAGGGGTCAATGAAGAACATGAGGTCCGACAGATCGAGACCACATCCAGGAGACCACACGGACCAGAGAAGACCATCAGAGGAGAAGACATCTTTAGAAGATCACCTGGAGATGATGGACCAATCAGAACAGTGATGACGAAGGGCGTGGCTGGCATTGGTAAAACAGTCCTCACTCAGAAGTTCACCCTGGACTGGACTGAAGACAAAGTCCACCAGGACATACAGTTCATGTTTCCATTCACCTTCAGAGAGCTGAATCTGCTGAAGGAGCAGAGGTTCAGCTTGGTGGAGCTTGTTCATCACTTCTTCAGTGAAACCAAAGAAGCAGGAATCTGCAGGTTTGAGGAGTTCCAGGTCTTGTTCATCTTTGATGGTCTGGATGAGTGTCGGCTTCCTCTGGACTTCCACCAAACAAGAACCCTGACTGATGTCACAGAGTCCACCTCAGTGGATGTGCTGCTGATCAACCTCATCAGGGGGAACCTGCTCCCATCTGCTCACCTCTGGATAACCACACGCCCTGCAGCAGCCAATCAGATCCCTCCTGGATGTGTTGACATGGTGACAGAGGTCAGAGGGTTCACTGACCAGCAGAAGGAGGAGTACTTCAGGAAACGGTTCAGAGATGAGGAGCAGGCCAAAAGAATCATCTCCCACATCAAGAAGTCCAGAAGCCTTCACATCATGTGCCACATCCCGGTCTTCTGCTGGATCACCGCCACAGTCCTGGACCATGTGCTGAAGACCAGAGAGGAAGGAGAGCTGCCCAAGACCCTGACTGAGATGTACATCCACTTCCTGGTGGTTCAGTCCAAACTGAAGAGCATCAAGTATGATGGAGGAGCAGAGACTGATCCTCACTGGAGTCCAGAGAGCAGGGAGATGATCCAGTCTCTGGGTAAACTGGCTTTTGAGCAGCTGCAGAGAGGAAACCTGATCTTCTATGAACCAGACCTGACAGAGTGTGGCATCGACATCAGAGCAGCCTCAGTGTACTCTGGAGTGTTCACACAGATCTTTAAAGAGGAGAGGGGACTGTACCAGGACAAGGTGTTCTGCTTCATCCATCTGAGCGTTCAGGAGTTCCTGGCTGCTCTTCATGTCCATCTGACCTTCATCAACTCTGGAGTCAATCTGATGGCAGAAGAACAGAGAACATCCAAGATCATCAAAATCTTTAATGTCAAACCTGATCTGAAACACCTCCACCAGAGAGCTGTGGACCAGGCCTTACAGAGTCCAAATGGACACCTGGACTTGTTCCTGCGCTTCCTCCTGGGTCTTTCACTGCAGACCAATCAAAACCTTCTACGAGGTCTGATGACACAAACAG
Source organism: Cetoscarus ocellatus (assembly GCA_037902135.1). NCBI lineage: Eukaryota > Metazoa > Chordata > Actinopteri > Labriformes > Labridae > Cetoscarus > Cetoscarus ocellatus. The sequence goes on from JBAMNC010001124.1 coordinate 100,548, forward strand.
GAAGTAGCTCACAGACCAATCAGAAATCAGTTGAGTACATTAAGTCAAAGATCAGTAAGAACGTGTCTGCAGAGAAGAGCATCAATCTGTTCCACTGTCTGAATGAACTGAAGGATCGTTCTCTGGTGGAGGAGATCCAACAGACCCTGAGATCAGGACGTCTCTACACAGATAGACTGTCTCCTGCTCAGTGGTCTGCTCTGGTCTTCATCTTACTGTCATCAGAGAAGGACCTGGACGAGTTTGACCTGAAGAAATACTCTGCTTCAGAGGAGGCTCTTCTGAGGCTGCTGCCAGTGGTCAAAGCCTCCAGCAAAGCTCTGTAGGTGCACCTACCTGCACAGGTTACATCAGATTTCTGTTTCTTTACAAGAATGATCATTAACTGGTTGCTCTTTATGATCTTCTGATTCTTTTCTCAGGCTGAGTGGATGTAGACTGTCAGAGAGAAGCTGTGAAGCTCTGTCCTCAGTCCTCAGCTCACAGTCCTCTGGTCTGAGAGACCTGGACCTGAGTAACAATGACCTGCAGGATTCAGGAGTAACATGGCTGACCGCTGGACTGAAGAGTCCACACTGCAGACTGGAGACTCTCAGGTGAGAATAAAAATGTTGACTCCTCCAGTCTCCCTGAAGGTCAAAGATCTGAGGAGACACAGCTAGTCCGAGGGTGGATCAGGTTCCTCTCCAAACTCTGCAGGAAAAGACCAACATGTAGCACACGTTAACTTTAAAGTTCAACACTGAACATAAACCTGTAACTAACATAAGATGATTTGGGATAAATTCTAATTCAGAAGAAACTAAACTCAGAAGGAGGAAATAAAAACAACTGATAACAATATTGAATAAAACTCAGTAGACTGAAATTGAATTCACCAAAATATTTGTATTCATGAATAAATGAAACATTTTTCAAAGAACCACAACAAAAAAGGATTTGGTTAAATTGTTAAATGTAATACAATTGTTTCATAATTTTTTTGGCTTGTGGTCTTTAAGTCCTTTAAGGAAAGAAGAAAAAAAAAAAAGTCCAGATCTCCTTCTGCGCTGGTAAACGATGATGATGGTGATGATGATGATGATGATAGGGTTTGTCTTAAGCTCACTTCAATGGTTGAGGTGGGAAAAAAACCCTGAACTGTATAAAAAGACCATAAATGTAAGATATGTGATCTTTATTATTAATTTCTGTTTCCTTCAAACGATCACCTCACTCTGTATATCAGACAGATAGCTACATAAGAGAACTAACAATCATAGTTTGCCCAACTTTTTAATTTTTACAAATTGTTATGATTTGAATAATAAAAAGATTTTAATTCAAGCAGATTAATGTGGGTTTACCTGTCTGTCTGTCTGCAGTCTGTCCGGCTGTCTGGTCTCAGAGGAGGGCTGTGTGTCTCTGGACTCTGCTCTAAGCTCGTCCTCTCTGACAGAGCTGGACCTGAGCTACAATCATCCAGGAGAACAAGGAGAGAAGCTGCTGTCTGCTCAACGGGAGGATCCACGCTGCAGACTGAACATCCTGAGGTACACTGACACCATAGAAGAAGAAAGAGTCACATGTTGATGTTCAGCAGCCTGAAAAGTGAGATTAATGAGAGTCAGAGAAAGACTGGAGACTCGTTTGAGTTTGGACAGGAAGTCAGACTGTCACTGCAAACACTGATTTATTCATTATTTTATTTTTATTGATGTTAAAGTTTAACAAAGACACATTTATGATTTAACAGACAGGAGACAGAGAGGAGGTTTATCTGAGGGGTCAATGGTTTAACTAAACTGGAGCAGATCTGAAAAGTAATCTGATTACAGACTGAAACAACAGACTGCAGAGTGATTCAACAGTTCAGTGATAAACTGAGTTACACCTCCGCACATCAATTATTAAAGTTTTTAACCCCTTCATCTCCAAGGGTAACCTCTCCTTCACCCTCGCTCGCCCCCCTCTCCTCAGGCTGCAGCTCTCTCTCTCTCTCTTTGTCACCATCATGTATTTAAAGACCACGTGGTCTAAAGTCTCACAGATGAACCGTCTCACAGCAGCTTCATTAAAAAGACTTCCTGTTCATGGATGATTTGGTCCACTGAGTGTCCCTGACTAATGTAATGTCCTCTGTCAGTTTCCTGTCAGACTCCATCAGTTTGTAGTTTCTCTGCTCAGATCTCCACAGTCCTGCACAGATTGAAGTGTTTTATAAAGTTGATGATGACTCAAAGAAGCCTCTCTGCTCTTTAAATAAAGTGATGAAGAAAACACTCCTTTATTAAATATGAATGAACAGATCAGCTGACAGCTCTTCAGCTTATTTAAGAAGTTCATTAGTCCACAGGGAGGTCAGAGGTGATTATTAAAGACATTTAGACATCATATTTAACCCGAGCCTTCAGCTGTGAAGTCTATAGAGACACAGTCAGGATGATCTGATGGTCCTCCTTCACAGATTTAGGCTGCAGTGAGAGTCCACACTGACTGAGTCTAACCAGCTCGGACCCTGACGTGGGACACCAGCGTCTCCCCCGCCCACGCTCAGACTGATAAACGCAGGTCTGTGCGTGGAAATGAGCGCACACTCATATACTAACAGGAGAAGTAAACACATAGATCCTGTTTGTGATGCAGAAGTCTGAAAATAAAGAGCCATCCACGGGCCGGTCTCACTGAAACCACGGTCTGACCTGGTTAAGAGGATCCACTCAGAGCTCTGAGCCCAGACAGACCCTGGATGGAGACAGAGGGGAAGGTTTTCTGTAGAAACCTCCTGATTGGTGTGGGCTGGAGAGGGAGGCTATCTCAGGACCCTCATGAATGAAGAACTGATCACAGCTTTGGTTTCTGTCTCCAGGTTGGACCATGGTGGACCACACAGACTGAGACCTGGTCTGAAGAAGTGTGAGTGTTTTTACTCTTTGATTCAATGATGATTATTCAACTTTTTACTCCTCATGAACTTTTCATTTGAAGGATTCTCTCAGAGCTCCAGAGATAAAACACCATCAGGAGGATAAACCATGGAGACCTGAAGGTCAGAGGTCATTAGTCTGAGGAACAGTTCACATGATCAAAGTGAAGATGAGGAACAAAAATCAGCAGAGATGGTGTGTTGGTGTGATCAGAGAAATGTCCTCCTAAAAACAAAGCTCTGTGGTCCTTCTTCAGATGTCTCAGCAGGCTGTGGGGGTCTCAGGTGGTCTGGGGGGTGTCCCTCAGCTTTGGAGCAGCAGACTGGAGGGCCTGATCTCCAGAGTGTGGAGTTTGGAGATGTTTGGTGTTTATGGAGCAGAGGTTTCTGGTGGTGGTCTCTGGGGTGTGTAGGTCCTTCAGGTATGAGGGAGCGTGTCCATGGATGCCCTGAGGGGTGAGCAGAGGGATTTTAGGTTCAGTCTGGAGATGTTCAGGGGGCCAGAGAAGAGTCTGAAGGATGGCTGTGATGTCCTACGTGGTTCCTCTCATCAGGATCCTCTCACTGCTGGTCTGAGCTCTCTGGAGCTTGTGGAGGTCCTTGCTGGAGATCCTGATGAGAGGTGCACTGCAGTAGTCCAGCCTGGAGGAGATAAAGGTGTGAACAAGTTCTTCTGGCCCTGAGAGAGAGAGGGGAGTGAGTGAGGTTTAGCTCTGCTCCTGAGATGGAGGACAGAGATCCTGCTCAGGTGTTTGATGAAGGTTTCTAAGGAGGAGCAGGGTACAGTCTGAGCTACCAGGTTGGAGACTGGAGGGAAGAATGAAGTTCTATTTCAGGAGCTTTAATAGACCACATGTTTGACTACGGTGTTACATGTGTGCATCATTAGCTCAGGTCCTCTTCTCTGGTCCAGACTAAAGACCGTGGTGGTTCAGGTCTGGTTCGTGTCCACATTGGAGCTTTTACAAATGGACCAAACTGAGATGTGGAGGAGAAATGCTCCTCATTGGTCAAGATCTCTGGAGAGACTAATGACTCGTCTGCTGCAGCTGCTCCAACATGTTAGAAAACAGTCTGATTATTAAATCTATTGATTCTAGATCTATACTGACTATCAGTCATGAACACGTTTGAGTTTGTGAGCAGCCTGATTCAATAAAAAAACTTTATTCAAAGAATGATTTTGATTGTTTACTCAACTCTTGTTCAAATGATTTGATTCTTTATTGTAGTTTTTTTCTTCTCCAGTCAAAACCATCAATCTGTTCAGTTTTTCTACGTGTTGACCTGAGATCTGATTGGACAGCAGCTGAGTCATGTGAGGACGAAGCTTCATGTTTAATCTGTCAGATAGAGCAGGATTTAAAGCAGCAGCTCAGAGTTTCAGAGGACATTGTGTCCATAAAAGTCTAAAGTTGTCTAAAATCTGAAGCGTCTTCCGTCCAAACTCTGACTGATTTGAGCGTCAAATGTGTGAACTGTAAACTGTAGAGTGTGCTGTCTCTTAAACAGACTGATTCTGTCTCAGTTCAACTCCTGTCATGTGTTTTAGGCACTAAAGTGTCTCAGCACAGCCGTCCTCTCATTACATGAAGACCTCCATACTGTTCATTCTCAGCCTAAAATCAGAGCACTGATGTGAGAACTAAGGAGAGAAGATCTGTGGAGACTGCTGTCCTCACTCTAGGAGAGCTTCTCACTGATTATTGACGGCAGAACTGAGATCAGCTCTGATTATCAGCTGATAAAGGATTCTTGGAGCTGAAACGTGTCTCACTGCTTTAATCAAACAGAGTTTTCTGTCTTTTTGTGAATGAACTTGTTGTTTTGGATCATCCTGTTAAATCCCGTCTCCTGCTGTTGAATGAAAATGCAGTTTGATGAAGACAATGTCCTCTGAAACTCTGAGCTGCTGCTTTAAATCCTGCTCTATCTGACAGATTAAACATGAAGCTTCGTCCTCACATGACTCAGCTGCTGTCCAATCAGATCTCAGCTGAACACGTATGAAAACTGAACGTGGACGATGGAGCCACAGACACAGAAATCAAACTTGTTCAGATAGAGAGATGAAGCAGAGTTTGGGGTCAGAGGTCAAACATGGCCGACTCAGCAGAGATAAAAGCTAAAACCATCAGAGCTGACTCTGAACCCTCAGGCTGATGGAGCGTCAGCTCAGATGATTGTAGATGATCAGATGATGACCTGCTGCTGTGATGTTTCTCCTTCTCTCCATCAGGGGCCTGTGAGCTGGAGGTGGACACAAACACAGTGGGCAGAAGACTCAGACTGTCTGAAGACAAGAGGACAGTGACACGTGTGAGAGAGCTTCAGTCATATCCTGATCATCCAGACAGATTTGATGGTGTTTGTCCTCAGCTGCTGTGCAGGTCTGCTCTGAGCGGTCGCTGTTACTGGGAGGTCCAGTGGAGCGGACATGTTCATGTATCAGTGAGTTACAGAAGAATAAAGAGGACAGGAGACAGATATGCATATTGGTTTGGATTTAATGATCAGTCCTGGAGTCTGAACTGCTCTGGTGATGGTTACTCTGTCCTTCACAATAACAGAGTAACATCCATCTCCTCCTCCTCCTCCTCTTCATCCTCTGGTAGAGTAGGGGTGTATGTGGACTGTCCTACTGGATCTCTGTCCTTCTATGAAGTCTCCTCTGGTGGACTGATCCACCTCCACACCACAGAGACCACATTCACCGAGCCCCTCTATCCTGGGTTTGGGTTTTGGTCTTATGATTCCTTAGTGTCTCTGTGTCCTCTGGAGTCCAAACCTGCAGATGATTCAAAGACCTGAGACGTCTTGTCCTCTGCAGCGTCCCCTGAAGAGACGTCTGTTTGTGCTGACAGGAAACAGCTGATCATCAGTCAGCTGATGTCACCTATGAACAGCTGATTGTTCTGAACAAAAACAGACTGAAATAATTCAAATAAAATAAAGAAAATAAATGTTTCATGTCTTTATTTACCTGATGAAGAACATCTGAACACCAAGAACCAGCTGCAGACTGATCAATATATTTAAAAAACTAACAAACATAGTTATTAAACTGATACAAAATATTTATTTAACATATGAATATATTATTAAACTGATAAATGCATTTATTAAACAGATAAATAATTAGCACAGAGATAAATAATTTATTAAATTGAAATATATATATTTTTAAGCTTATAGATTCATTTATAAAATATGAACTAAACTAAATATATTTATTAAAGTATTTAAACAGTTTACAACACTGATAAATGCATTTATCAGATAAAATATTTATTCAGATGTTGAATATAAATTATCTGGTATGTATATTCATAAATCAGATAAATTCATTTATTTAAGTGATTAATACATCTATCAAACTAATATATATATATTTATTAAACTGAAAATGTTTTGTTAAAATTGTTTTAATATTTAGTTTGATCTTTATGTTACACTGTTTTATCAAATTATAGATTATTATTATAGAGACACAGAGACGAGCGAGTCCGCACTTTACAACACTAATAAATATATTCATTCAACTGATCAATAAATTTATTACACTGATTAATATTTATTTTTATTACATTTATGTTCAAAATTGAAATCAGAAAAAATAAATACATTATTTATCAATAATCGTCTTTGAAATAATGTTTATTTTTTATTACAATAAACATGTTCAAAATCTCCATCCATCCATCTTCTTCCACTTATCCGTGGTCGGGGCAGCAGCCTCAGCAGGGAAGCCCAGACTTCCCTCTCTGCAGCCACTTCATCCAGCTCTTCCTGGGGGATCCTGAGGTGTTCCCAGGCCAGCTGAGAGCCACAGTCCCTCCAGCGTGTCCTGGGTCTTCCCCGAGGCTGCCTAATGGTGGGATGTGCCCGGACCACCTCAGCAGGGAGGTGTCCAGGAGGTGTCCTGATTAGATGCCCGAGCCACCTCATCTGTCCAAAATCTAATTAATAAAACTGAACAGACAGACAAAAATTAAGATCGAACCAAGTTTGAAGGTTAAATAAAAACATTTGACTTTGACATCTGAAAAACATGAAATATTAATCATTTAACTCCCAAACTGAGGAATACATTTGCAACAAATTATTTGTTGGTAAAATTGTTTTCCTTCCTCTTCATTCAGCAACATTTCAGGTTTTATTTTTCAAATTACCCGATCAGGAAGCAGATATGTTGGTCAACCAGCGGGTTGGCTTGCCTGATAAGGGTTATCTTGGCCATGAATGGATTTCTTTCATTTCTGGAACGAAATTTGTCTTTTTTCATATGAAAACATCACAGAGAGCAGAATTTAGACATTTAGCGGTTGACCAACTTTTCTGAGGAATCACAGATACATTTTTTATCCTAAAATTTATTTCCTACAACTAAATTATGATTGTTAGAGGATCTGGATATGTGTGAAAAGATGTTTACTTACTCTGATATATGCTCTTGTTGTTAGATTTCTGAGGAGCAATGATTCACTTCCGATTTTTCTAGTTTTCAAACAATTTTATTCATGTACAGCAGCACCATCCTGTTGTGCATTTATGATCAGTGGACAACTATTCACTGTGTCACTTAATAATATTGACTATCAGTAATAATTGATAATAATGTACATCAAGTTTTGGGATTTAATTTACATTAAATCTACCTTGGGGCAACACCCATAAAGGGAAATGATAGTCAATTTATTAAGTCAGTCTCATAAAAGGTACTGACTATCAATTTAGAACTATGATTTATAATTAAGTTAATAAAAATAACCAAAGTTACCTAATCAATTGTCAGTCAGAGTTGAAGGATTTGGAGTTCTGCAGAGAAGAGGTTGGCAAGATTCATTCTTATGCAACATTAACAGACCAGAAACTGACTTTGTGTTCAAAATCATTTATTGACAAACAAACATATGAAAACATACAATATCTAACCTAACAAAGCCCTATGTACAAGTGTGTATGAGTGCATATGTGTGTGTGTGTGTGTGTGTGACAAAGGCAAGATGGCTGCCTCAAAGGCATTTACAACCAGGACCACATGGGGAGTGGTGGAGGTTAGGAAAGATTGCTTTGTTTAAGGTGGATGCCGCTATATGAAGTGGTAATGTTAACACAGCAGTTAGCTATAGCTTAAGCTCAAAGAGCATATTCAATAAATCAATGCAGTGATTGTAGAAACTGAATAGTCCTGTGCTTAGCCGTGCTACGCTAAACTCTGTAAGGCCCAGTTACATTACCAAGTCCATGTATGGAAAAGGTGTCCTTTTTGGGTGTTGCTCTGCAAAGTCCAGTGCTGCAGGTTTGGTGGTTTCCTAGGGGGTTCCAGGCCGGTCTGGCCCTTCAGCTTCTGGCTCTGAAGACCACTGGTTGCTTCTTTGTCCCTGGAGTTAGCAGCTTGATGCTAACTCTGTTGTGTTGTTTCTTGTTGTTTCGATCAGGAACTCCTGTTCCCTAAGCAGGCCTTCGCGTCGCTGTTTTTGGGAGGATTGCGGTGCTACAGTCTGCATTGAGCAGGACTGTGGAAGAAGTCTTGAGTTGTATTCCTGAGAAGAGACTGGAGAGGTTCTATGTCTCCTTCTACAGGCTGAGAAAAAGCTGAGAGAGCTGAGAGAGAGGAGCTGTGTCCCCCTCTCTCCATGGTTCAGAAAAAGAGACTGCATAGCAGAGCAGGGTCTTATTGTCCTTATCAGAGGGTTCACACCTACGTGTGACCTGGGGGAGGGGGTGAGATGGTCAGCCAGCTGTGGTTCAGGCTTTTGCAGGGATATGTTCTTTTTAGGGTGCATGGATCCCAACATCCCCCCTTTGGCCTCAGGATTGCACCTGATGTGTGATCCTGAGGGCAGTAAAGTCAATGCAAAATCCACAAAAAGGAAAGAGTTCATTTTTCAGTTCATCCACTTCTACTGCAGGTTTGAGAGGGACAACTTCACACCCCTCACCCATCCAAGCCCACCTCTCACCCAGACCAGCACTACCACAACAACCCCCGCCACAGCTCACTCCAACCTGCCCCCCCCCGCCACACTCAGAGTGTGTGAAGAGGAGCTGAGCCGGCTGTTCCAGAAACAGAAAACCAGGAAAGCACCAGGCCCAGATGGAGTGTCACCCTCCTGTCTTAAAGCCTGTGCTGATCAGCTGGCCCCAGTCTTCACCAGGATCTTCAACTGCTCCCTGGAGCAGTGTGAAGTCCCCTCTGCCTTAAGTGCTCCACCATCATCCCAGTCCCCAAGAAAACCTCCATCACAGGACTGAATGACTACAGACCGGTGGCTCTAACGTCTGTGGTCATGAAGTCCTTTGAAAGATTAGTGCTGAGCCATCTGAGGTCTGTAACAGGACCCCTGCTGGACCCTCTGCAGTTTGCCTACCGGGCAAACAGGTCGGTGGATGATGCTGTCAATCTCGGACTGCACTACGTCCTGCAACATCTCGACAGCCCAGGGAACTATGCGAGGATCCTGTTTCTGGACTTCAGCTCGGCATTTAACACCATCATCCCGGACATCCTCTCCTCCAAACTCTCTCACTTCAACGTGTCTCCGTCCATCTGTCAGTGGATTACCAGCTTTCTGACCGACAGGAGACAGCAGGTGAGGTTGGGAGACATCACCTCTACAACACGGACTGTCAGCACTGGCGGCCCCAAGGGGTGTGTCCTGTCCCCACTGCTCTTCTCCCTCTATACCAACGACTGCACCTCCAAGCACCCAGCTGTTAAACTCCTGAAGTTTGCAGACAACACTACCATCATTGGCCTGATCCAGGATGGAGACGAGTCTGCATACCGGCTGGAGGTTGAGCGGCTGGTGTTTTGGTGCAGCCAGAACAACTTGGAGCTGAACACGCTCAAAACTGTGGAGATGACAGTGGACTTCAGGAGACAGCCTTCGTCACTGCTCCCCCTCACCATCAGCAACAGCCCTGTGTCATCCGTTGAGTCCTTCAAGTTCCTGGGAACTACGATCTCTCAGGACCTGAAGTGGGAGATGAACATCCACTGCATCCTGAAAAAGGCTCAGCAGAGGATGTTCTTCCTTCGTCAGCTGAAGAGACACGGCCTGCCTCAGGAGCTGCTCATCCAGCTCTACACCGCTGTCATCGAGTCCGTCCTGTGCACCTCCATCACCGTGTGGTTCGGAGCGGCCACACAGCAGGACAGACACAGACTACAGCGCACAGTTAGGACTGCTGCAAAAATCACTGGAGCCCCCCTGCCCTCCATCCAGGAACTGTACTCCTCCAGAACCAGCAAGAGGGCAGGGAACATCATCAGAGACCCCACTCACCCTGGACACAACCTGTTCTCCCTCCTCCCCTCTGGCAGGCGATACAGAGCCCTGCGCACAAGGACCTCTAGACTCAAAAACAGTTTCTTCCCTACTGCCATAACTCTTCTAAATAGCTGAATGTTGCACCTATTGCACTGCTAAATGGTCATATATTCACCTTCACTGGCCACTGATCCAATTGCACTACAATGTGTACTCTGCACCAATTGTACATATATTTATTTCTCTGCACAAATGTACATACATATAGCATATACACATATTTTTCTCTTTTTTTACTGAGTGTACATATTCTTCCCTATTCAAATTAGGTGTGTATATATATATACATATATATACATATATTTTTCTAGTATGTTTATGTTTATTTTTGCTGCTGTTATTCCGTGAGCGATACCACCTGCTGAAGCCAAATTCCTTGTATGTCACAAACATACTTGGCCAATAAAGATGATTCTGATTCTGATTCTGATTTGTACCATCTGGGCAGCTCAAAACTTCCTATCTTGGCTAAGCAAGAACAGTCGATCAGATATGCACCAAAATTTAAATGAACTACAAAATGATATGATGTTTAATAGCTAACCTATGTTTCTCAGCTTTTGTCAGGGTGAGTGAGAAGGGAAGGTTAGTGTTGAGGATATGTTAATGTGAACTGGAGAGCACCTAAATTAACTTGCATTGATGGAGTGCTACACCAGTGAAGATTTTCTGTCTGGCTATCACTGAGTTTTCTGTTGTTGACAAACTCAAGCTGCCTATAAACTACCAGGATAGTTAGAAAAATCTGGAGCTCCTGTGCTTTAAGTTTCTCCTAACTTTTGGCTCCAGGCTGTAACACTGAAAGTCGCTGTAGGGTGAGAAACAGTCAGAGGCACTGTCACTGTCTGATGGACTATGACTAGAATCTGAAATGTAATCAGGGATGAGGTGCTCATCATCTGATCTATAAATTGGTTGGTCATTATTCTGGGCCAGAATTTCTGCATATGGTCTCCTACAGCTTCTGTTTTGTGAGTCCCTATCTCTATGCAGTTGGTGGACATGGCGGCTACGCTCTGTGGCCTTTATCACCCCCCTTTGGTCTGTTCTGAGGGTAATCTTTTGAGACTGGAGGTATCTTTAACACTTCCTTTGAGGGGGCACTGGCAGGCTCAGTTGTTCTTGCTTTGGACTGGACAACAGTTTCCCAAACTGTTTGTGTCCTCTTCCTCATCTCATGCATTGAAGGTTTCAGTTGGTATGCCCAAATTTTAACCTGAGAACGAATGCAGGGATGAAGGTTGTGCAAGAACAATGACTTGAAGGAAGAGTTTTCTTCCAGGCCTGGTGTGTTTCTGCCGTGGAAGTATGCATGCCTCAAACGCCAGAAATAATCTCTGGGATGTTCCTGACGGGAGTGTTTAATTTGAAGGGCTGCAACCATTGCTGTGGCTTTATCGGCAGTAGAAGAGGATTCTTCGGTCAATGCCTGACGCTGCTTGTTGTAGTCATCTCTGACACTAGGAGGAAGTGATTGTATAAACTTGCGGACAGATTTACAGCTGGTCTTCCACACAAGTTTAACTTTCTCCCTTTGGGTTGCATGGGGCAAGTCAATTAGTTGATGATCTAATTGGTCAAAATAATTTTCAACATGATGATCACAGTTGTCTGGATCAAAATGTTCAATGTCTTTGGCCATAGTGTCAAGCTCTTCAAGGCGCAGGCTCTGAAGAGTCCTTCCTGGTGAGGGACAGGCTAAGCTACCTACACTATGGGCATGTGCATCATTTGTGACAGCTCTGTCTGTTTGGGAGACATGGTCTGAACAGCTGTCATTACTCTGGCTGTAGTGTGAAGGAGAAGCTGACCAGTATTTACATGTGCTCGTCCTCCCTTTGGAGTGATTAGCACGTGTGAAGCTTTCATGCATCACTGGCTGAGAAGAGCATGATGCTGCATCTTCTCCTGAGGAAAAACTCTGGGTATCATCAATTTCTGTTTTAGAAAGATGAGAAGGCAGGACAGAGGTAACTCTGTCTCTCAGTGGGGGTGTTAACCTTTCATTAATGGAAGAGTGTGAATCGGAATAACCAGAATCACTTGGTGTCAATGGTTTTGGGGGTGCAGAATGTTCTGACCTAAGCCTTAACAATTCCTCCTTGTGTGAGCAAAGATCTAACTCAGCTGAGTGCAGGTCTTCTAAGTAGCGTATAGCTTTCTTGTTAGCAGTCATAACTTCCTGGAGCAGACATGCTTTCTGCACTCTAAGGGACTCTACCTCCTCTTCTAAGGCTGCTTTGCTCTGAAGGACAATGCTGGTTTGCCTGTGGAAGTTAAGGAGCAAGCATGTTAACAATGTGCGTTTGGATGAGCTCTTACAGTTCCTACAGAATAGGTCTAACTGGAGTGGAAAGCAGCAGTAGCAAACTTGATGTAACACTAAGACTAATGTTCCATATTTGTTTGGTACTGGTTAAAGTTAATATTGCACAATTATGAAAAATTGCCAACAGTACTCTGACTCACACAGGCCGCACCAATTATATTGTGCGTTTATGATCAGTGGACAACTATTCGCTGTGTCACTTAATAATATTGACTATCAGAAATAATTGATAATAATGTACATCAAGTTTTGGGATTTAATTTACATTAAATCTACCTCGGGGCACCACCCATAAAGGGAAATGATAGTCAATTTATTAAGTCAGTCTCATAAAAGTTACTGACTATCAGTTTAGAACTATGATTTATAATTAAGTTAATAAAAATAACCAAAGTTACCGAATCAGTTGTCAGTCAGAGTTGAAGGATTTGGAGTTCTGCAGAGAAGAGGTTGGCAAGATTCATTCTTATGCAACATTAACAGACCAGAAACTGACTTTGTGTTCAAAATCATTTATTGACAAACAAACATGAAAACATACAATATCTAACCTAACAAAGCCCTATGTACAAGTGTGTGTGAGTGGACATGTGTGTGTGTGTGTGTGTGTGACAAACAAAGGCAAGATGGCTGCCTCAAAGGCATTTACAACCAGGACCACATGGGGAGTGGTGGAGGTTAGGAAAGATTGCTTTGTTTAAGGTGGATGCCGTTATATGAAGTGGTAATGTTAACACAGCAGTTAGCTATAGCTTAAGCTCAAAGAGCATATTCAATAAATCAATGCAGTGATTGTAGAAACTGAATAGTCCTGTGCTTAGCCGTGCTACGCTAAACTCTGTAAGGCCCAGTTACATTACCAAGTCCATGTATGGAAAAGGTGTCCTTTTTGGGTGTTGCTCTGCAAAGTCCAGTGCTGCAGGTTTGGTGGTTTCCTAGGGGGTTCCAGGCCGGTCTGGCCCTTCAGCTTCTGGCTCTGAAGACCACTGGTTGCTTCTTTGTCCCTGGAGTTAGCAGCTTGATGCTAACTCTGTTGTGTTGTTTCTTGTTGTTTCGATCAGGAACTCCTGTTCCTTAAGCAGGCCCTCGCGTCGCTGTTTTTGGGAGGATTGCGGTGCTACAGTCTGCATTGAGCAGGACTGTGGAAGAAGTCTTGAGTTGTATTCCTGAGAAGAGACTGGAGAGGTTCTATGTCTCCTTCTACAGGCTGAGAAAAAGCTGAGAGAGCTGAGAGAGAGGAGCTGTGTCCCCCTCTCTCCATGGTTCAGAAAAAGAGACTGCATAGCAGAGCAGGGTCTTATTGTCCTTATCAGAGGGTTCACACCCACGTGTGACCTGGGGGAGGGGGTGAGATGGTCAGCCAGCTGTGGTTCAGACTTCTGCAGGGATATGTTCTTTTTAGGGTGCATGGATCCCAACAATCCATTGGATACAAACTGGCATTAAAAACATTATTAAGAGAGGTAAGTAAAGAAAAAAAGACAACTTCCTAATAAAAATATAAATAAATATTAATTGATTCTGGTTATATTAAACAGTTTTATTAAATTAATATGGTAATAATAATAATTAATAATATACATCAAAATACGGTAAGTATCCAAAATATTAGGTACCCTCGTATGTTCACCATCCAGGCACCACTCCCAAAACAACAAGATCAGGGGACAAAAAAAGAGGAAAAACAAACAAACAAACAAACAATCAAAGAATCAGAGCAGATAGGGATGTATCATGCAGGACATCATTCTCCAACAAGAACCTCCTCAAGGACTCTTCACAGCCCGGACACACTCTGTCTGAGCTGCTGTCCTCAGGTAGATGGTACAGATCAATCCAAACAAGGAGCAACAGATTTAAGAAGAGTTTTTATCCCACAGCAGTCACCACAGTCAGTGCTGCTAAAATCATCATCCAGGTGAACACAGGCTTTAAGGATCAGAGCAGTATTGACAGAACGTGTGTTTGGCTGTGTGGGCATGGTTCCTGCTTCTTTATGGAGTGATTTTAGCTGTTTTATTATTTACTTTAAAAGTTTTATAGTTTATTTTAGCTATTTTATGATTTATTTTAGTCTTTTTATAATTTATCTTATGTTAAATTATATCCATATGCATGGTGCACTGATGGGATGGATTCAGTATTGAAAGAATGTGTGCTTGGTTGTGTGTGCCTGGTTCCTCTTTGTTTATGGAGTTATTTTAGCCGTTTTATAAATTATTTTAGCCATTTTATTATCCATTTTAAACATTCTTAATTCATTTTACCCATTTTAACATTTCTTTTAGATGTTTTATAATTTATTTTTCCTGGTTTATTGTTTATTTTGGCCATTTTATAATTAGTGTAGCCCGTTTATAATTTGTTTTAAACATGTTGCACTGCAAACTCGATGTTCTGCAAACACGGTTTGAAACTGAATTATTTTGAACTCAGAAATATCAGGACGGCTTTAAAAAGCTTCACAGTGTTTCTGTCATGAAAAGCACAGGTCCAAGAGACTGAGCCAGACATTCTTTCACTCACCAGACATTTTATTAGGTACACTACATTCAAAACTGTCTGATAACTCTCATCACCTAATCACATGGCAGCAACCCAATGCACTTAGACATTTAGACTCAGTCAAGACGACCTGCTGGAGGTCAAACTGAGCATCAAAATGGAGAAGAAAGGTGATTAAAGTGATTTTGATGGTTGCTGGTCTGTCAGAAACTGTTAATCTTCTGGGATTTTCACACACAACCATCTTTATAAATAACAGGGAGCGGTCTGAAAAAGAGAAAATATTCAGTGAACAGCTGAAAATGTGTTGTTGATGCCAGAGGCCAGAGGAGAAGGTCAGAGTGGTTGGAGATGATAGAAAGGAAACAGGAACTCAAATCATGGCTTGTTAAAGCCAAGGTCTGCAGAAGAGCACAAACTTTAAGAGAAGTCAAATATTGAACATGTGAAACCAAAATGATTTGTTTTGCCTTCAGAGCTCCTCAATTCTTCAAGGTGCTGGAACATCCCTCAGAGATTGTGGTCCATGTCTCCATGATGGAGTACCATGGCTGATTTGACGTCTGCACATCATTTATTCAAATGTTTTAAATCATATATAATTTTATTAGGGCTGGACAATTTACCAAGGTCTGATCTCACTCACAATTTCTGCCTTCCACTATTATGGGAGCAAACTAATGTGTTTAAAAGATTACTGAGCCACATGACAATGCCTTTGTCTTTATCCATTATTATTATTATTATTATTATAAGAATTATTTTGGGGTATTTGTATTTTTACACATATATTTCTATGTGCTGCACGTCCTTTATTGTTTAAAATGATGGTTTCAGAATCATTAATGTTCAATAAAAGCATGTGATATGTGTTTTAAAGTCAGTGATTTGTTAAATAATCAGGATCTTTTATAATAATCATTGATTCAAATCAGTCATAAACAGTGATTTTTTTGTCATAATCGAGCAGCTACAGAAGAGGATTAGGGCCACTGAAAATGCTAATTTTTTAAGTCTGAAAATAGTCAGGATTGTAAGATTAAACTCAGAATCCAGATTTTTTTTTTTTTTTTTACAGATTTTATATGTATATACATGTTCATTATTTATAAATAAATTTTTCAGTGGTCCTAATCGTCCTCTGTAGGCAGCCCTAAGTTTTACAGACATTTGATTTTTCTCCTGATGTTTCCTGTGTTGTGTATTTTGTTGGGGCTCGTCCAATGAAATGAAGATCTGTCTTTCCAAAATGGCTGCCATGTCAACCAGCATTTTTTATGGGCACAAGAAAAGTAAGTTATACAGTTTGTCCAGATATTGTGTTTTAAATGGTAAAAAAAGATGATATGGCTCCTTTGTTGCAAAAACATGATTTCAAATATGACAGCAGCAGGATGATGAAGCAGACGGGTGGTGGCAGAATCTGGTTGGCTCAAAGCTAAAGTGAGTGTACGCCCCTAATCAGCTGATGATTTGTTGATATTTTGTTACTTTCATTCAATCTTTCAAAAAATAGTTTATAATAAATTTAGCTTTTATTAGAGGTAACAGTCAAATGGTATCTCCCACCATCAATCTTTAATCCATTTCTATCACTCTCCAGATTCAATTGCTTATATGTGAAGTAAAATAAAATTATATTAGGGAAATCATATATATCATTTTATATTACGTACATGAAATGTACAAATAGTACTATTGAAATAATAATTTAAAACCTTTCCAAGATGGTGGCATGGCACAATATAAGTGACTACAACATTTCAAAAAGGGAGCAATCAATTTACAAAGTATTTTATTTGAAAAAGATATTAGAATAAAATAAAAAAAAAAGAAAAACAAAAGGATGCCGAGGTCCAGTGAAACAGAACAAATGATTTGTTGTCACTGGAGCAGGAGCTGAAGGTCTTGAGCAGTTTAGCAAACTTGTTGTTTCACACTCACACTCTGCAGCTACATATATCTGAGCTCACAAACCCTGGTTTGTGTGTTACACTATTTTACATACATACCGAAAACTGGACCAACATTTCAATTTATTTAATTAACTTTGTTATGCATTTCAACATAAATATGGTGGTGGCTGAATGATGATAGAGATAAAAAATTGAAATCCCACAGTCAGGCATGTGTCAGAAATTCATCCCTGCTGAAGCTGTTCATCTGCATTTCTTCTAACATGCAAAGATGGGAATGAAAGCAGGGTTAGAGAACAACTCCCGCCAAGAATCAAAACCCAAATGTGGGTACATATTTGATTTGGAGTGTAACATTTCAGAACCCCACAGGCACTTTTTTCAGTCTGCGGCTGCAGTTTCCTTTTTGGCACATTTGTCATGATGAATATGTAATCTGGGGCGTTTCTGTCACTGGGAACAAAATACTGGAAGGAGATGCTGTAAATGACTTTCTTTAGTGTGCACAGTGCTATCAACCAAGCCGGGAAATGTCTGCAGTCTTTAATTTTGCATTGTTATTGAACTCGTTTGAAAATGACGTGTAAATCCACCTGCACAGCAGATCACTTATTAGGTTTTACTCCAAATTTGGATCTCAAAGCAGGAGGCGACTGGCAGGTTTCAAAAAATTTATTCAGCAACACAAACACAAAAAAAACATGGCAGGCTGTGGAAGCAGGGTTAAGTTCAGCAAAGCAGGATCTTCAAGGCTGAAGCAGCAGCTGACGCTCTCAAAAACCTGAGCACAGGAAAAAAAAGCAGGTCAGGAAAAAATCCTAAAAAGGCTTCAACAGGTTTTCCACTAAACTAGGTCTTTCTGAACACAAGTGACTCTACCTTACAAGGAGGAATTATCTGGCAGTGTGTTCGACTCCAGGCCAGGCTTGTAAAGGGAGCTTGAGTGGCAGAGTGACCACAGGTGTGTCTGATCATCTGCTGCAGCCTCACCCTGCTTCACACAGACCTGCAGGAAAAAACAGGAAGGGAGGGGGGAGAGAGCAACCACCAACAAAACTACACAGAAACATAACATCACTTCTTTCATTGTAGTGAGGAGAGCATTTGCTAACCGGGCAAAGCAGTTATTTAGAAGGCACAAAATCACTCAAATCAGTTTTTTGAAAATGTCTGTTCACGAGATCTGTTCACCAAATCATTTAGTGCTTGGCATACTGCGTAATCCCTCCCTCTGAACTGCTACCAGGAGGAGGGATTCATAACCGTGAGTCGCACACAAATCACTCACCAAATATACACATTTTCTTCTCTGATCTTTATTAATATAGTTTATATTCCAACAGCATGAAGCAGAAATGACCTCATTCATATGAAATTAGACATTACAGAGCTGATATGGCGCAGCTTGGCTCAGGACCAGAGCACATAGTTCGTTCCCAGTGTGTCAGTACACTCACAGGAGCGAACAGAGGGTCTCAGTATAGGAACTGGGGCTGCTTGGCTTGTGAATGTGGCCGAGTGCACAGTGAGCCCTTCCCTGTGTGTCCCAGTACATCGACCTGATGCGTAGCTGATTGACTGGGCACACAGAGGAGCGTGCAGTCGCGCAGTGAGACATTCTCTCAGCATATGTACTAGTAAGCTGAGGCTCGCCTTCACTAAGTACCTTGACGGGTGCTGTGCACTCAGAGCTGATACACAGTCAGGCTGTGCACAAAACCTCCTGCACATTGAGAGCTAAAGTGAACTGAGGTAGTGAACCAGTTCCCTTCCTTCAATTAAAAGTATCCCCAGTATCAGTATTCTGAGAAAAAGGCAGCACTGACCTTTAACATTGGTGACAGATCTTACTGGGATCAGCTGTACTGGCTGTGCACAGACCACTCTGGCTTACCATGAAGTGGACTGCTCCTTCACCACACCGTTCACCTGCTGAATGAAACCCACTACATTCTCCTCCATATCTCCACAAGTCCTACACTCATGGTCACCATAGTGGATCAACATGTACTAATCTGCTCAAGTAGAAACGTTCACTGCTGTCTTAACTTCATGTACATTCTTAAGTTCTTAAGCTGCTCTCAAGCGATCAGGTCATATAATGCATCATATGTGCCAACGTCCACTGAATTATACTCAATGGTTAAAATTAGTAAGACCAGTCGTGTTGAGTGCCTCAGACACCAGCTGGTAAGCCTTTAACACTGCAGTTTTAAAAGACAAATAGATTTTATTCTGAGCCTCACTATGCCATGAGTGCCTTCAGTGCCTTCCCTGTCAAATCACATTGCATAAGTAATTTATCACCCTGCATCGGACCAATCTCTTTTCTCTGCCCCATGCTCAAAAAGTAAGAAAAATTTATCAGGGTCGTGTTACAAAACTGTGGAACCAAACATAGATTGTTGCCAACATCATAGGACTTTAAGGACCCAGCTGACACAGGAATCTGGCCACCAAAACTCTGCAGCCTCAACCTGTGCTCTTCTGGCTCAAGCTTCCTCCCACTTTCAAGCCAAATGGATTCATCTCACAACAACAACGACTTCTTGGGCTGCTCGAAAATTAAGTCTGAACTAATGCCTCCCAGCCTGGAGGCGTCTGCAACCACAGCATGTCTTGCAGACTGAGGAACACCCTTTTCAAATTTTCTGTTTCATGTTCACCTTCAACTGCTTATCCTCAACATCCATCTCAAAATGTTCAGCAATTTTAACAACTGCTACCATGAACAACGGTCGAACTACTCTTCAGATGGAGAACACAGGGAGTCCTCAGCTGTCATCATAACTTAAAAAACAAAACTCATGCTACCTGTCAGGGTTAAACAAACTAAACTGGGTGTATAGCTTCCCTTCACAAAGCAAAGGTTAAACCGGAAGAAACAACAACAATCTAACAACAAACTTCCCCAGATCCTAAGTAACCCCACTATGCCAACTGTCCTCTGGAGTGTGCCGGGCTTGAGGCGTTTTGAAAGGCTGAACTTCAGCAGCCTACCCCAACATAGAAATCCATCTCCATCCAGGACTTAAACTGACAAACCACAAGGCTAGACAACAAAAAACAACCTTTGAGGACAGTAACCACCAGCATAACAATACAGAACGGTTGTCACACTCACAGATTCATAGCGAGCAGATCAGGCTTTAATCAACTAAAAAAGACACACTGAGCAGAGACCTCATGTTCAAGTCTGCCAATCAAATGCTCAGAGGAAGTGAGAAACGCTGCTCTCTTTGGCACTCTCTAAAGATCCATGAGTAAATGTTTCAAAATTAAAGATTTTTCTGAACCAGCAGTATCATTTTTTTGGTGGGAAAAACGCATCTGTTTCCAATGTTGGGGGTTACATGGCCTCTGCATGTGAAGATACTGTATAACCATAAACCAGGGGTCAAGATACAGCTGCCAGACAAGGTGATGCCACTATAGGTGTCTGCTTTTATCTTTACTGAAGAGTTGTTGATGCTACCTGTGATCAAAAATAATCAGTATGCTAAACAAACATGGAGTCACATCCACAGCTCCTCACTGAAAATCTGTCTGTACGAATCAAAGTTATTTGTTTTCCATTGCTCTTGGAAGCTAAAAAACTCTCCCAGGTCCTCATTTCCTTCTTCCCAAAACACCTGTGTCTGAGATGTCCATAATGTATCTCTTGTCTGCATTAATATCACTTCACTTACTTGAGTCACACATAATTGATCACTAGTACTGTCTTTTTCCCCCTTTCCTACCAAACCAAAATATGCTCCAAGTGTAGGCCTATGTTTTGACAGATCACTAAGAATTTTATTAGTCACATGACTTTTCAAATATCCCTGAACATCCCTTGTACTCACCCATGTATCAGCCAGTGACAGGGCAGGTCACTGGTCAGATGCCTTAAAAAACTGTTGACGGTCATGAATTACACAAATGTTACTCTGTATTAAAAGGTAAAGGTTAAAGTTATTTAAAAAAGGTGGTCATGGAGTTTTAGTCATGAATTTATAGAATTTTAGATCAGCATCAAAATTAAAACCCAAGTTTGGCATCATCACGTGGAGTTGAACAGAGGAGGGTCTGTTGTCTCAGAGTCTTTGGACCCACTAAAATCACATCACACGTGGACTCTAGTATCCTTAAGCATCATTGGCCATGTTTAGACCTGGTATTAACATCCAGCCTTTGTGATCAGATCACAAGTGGACAGCTGTAAGTACATCTGTTCACACATGGCAATAAATGAGTCCTCAGTGCGTCTCAACAGACCTCTTGTGATGGGTTCTCACTCCCCCGCTCTACAGGCAAATAAAACACACTTTAGCCCTTTGGCAAACACCAAGTATGGTGTTGTTTTAAAGAACTGTTGAGGGGCAGCAGTCTACAAAAATGTGATGTCTGTGCTTTGTTGGTTAGATCCTTTTGATTACCAAGTGGCAGCAAACAAGTGAGGGGTGCAATCAGAGCTGGCATGACATCACCCAGGCTTTTGCTTGAGTGAGGAATATTGTATCGCTATGCTCCACGGTGCATCTGTTCTGATGTTTCCACAGGCAAACAAGTACTGACTTTCACCTGCTGAGGAGGCTTAGATGTAGGGCATGGCATTAATTTGACACAGAAGTATAAACCAGACTTTAACCTGGAACTTAACCTTTTTTCTTGCTAGCGTTAGCTGTAATTCCCCTTGATAGAGGTTAAAAAGGTTAGGTTTAGGCATAAAACTTCTTGGTTAAGGTTAGACACAAAGGTTGGGTTTAGGCACCAAACTAACCTTTATAAAATCTCCAGTGTTTTGTATAGAGAGTAATCACACAGCTGACTCATCTCCAGTGTATCCACACACTACAGCCACACCTGAATTAGAAGGATACGGTAGAATTATCAGGACCTTCCAGCAGACAGCCAATCAGAAGCTCAGGATAATACACACTGTGTGAATATTCATGAGGTACTGCTATTACACACGCCTACCATAGGGGGCGCTATGGTGATGCACAGATTATACACAAAATTAGGTTTTATGTGTATTAAACAGTCTTCCGTTTTTTTTTTTGTTTGTTTTTTTTTGTTTTTTTTTTGCATTTTTAAGGTCTACAGACCAATAGAAACACTTCTACATCTTTAGAATTTTCTCAAAATTAGCAGGCCACTGCCCCTGTAATGTTAAATCAAATGTCCTTCCAGTGTGGTGTGTATTCTGATCAATTGTCCTGCTAATACACATTTACCAACACAAACACCCACACAGACACACACCCACGGTAGCAATTTTAAAGTTGGTAGCGGTAAATCTACAAGATTTGGCTGTGAAGTTATTAATTAAAGTGAATTAATAATTCAGGAGATTATTCTCGTTGGGGCACCAGCCTTCTTTAGTAAGGCAAATCTTAATTTATTTAACTGATTACCTAGTTAACTTATAATTATAATTACTTAAATAATGCAATTTAATCAGATCAAGTTTTATCAATCTCAAATCTTAAGACAGAGTTCTCGTTTCAGGGACGCTTCTGAAGGACACTAACAGACAGAGAATTTAAAAGCAATAATCACAAATTTATTAAAATGAATACTCTTACAGTGCATAAAATAAATAGTCTTACAATGCATAAAATAAATGGTAAAGGTTATGGATAAAATTGCAATGATATTATCAGGTTTGAATGAACACAATGGTTCAAGTAAATCTTGAAATGATGGTGAGTGAGTGTATGTCTATAATAAATGAACCGTTAACCACTGAAACTCTGAAAAGAATTAAGAGAAATTTTGGATTAAACCAATTAAGGATTGGAACACCTTATTAAGTCTAAGAGTTCATCAAACCTCCTTTTAAACACAGAATAACTGGACGTTTGCCTTCTTGGTCGAGAACGATTCTCATGTTGTTTCTCCAAGGCTAGGGAAGGTCCAGGCTACAGGTGGAAGTCCGTATCTCACACCAGCGCCCCGTGGATCCCTCTCAACAGCTCTCTTTGGAGAATCTTCTGGAAAACGTAGGTTTGGACGGTGGTTGCGTCTCAAAGCTCTCAAAGTGTTGTTAACAAAAAAATTAATGACGGATTTGATTTGTGCAGGTCTCTTAAAACACAGCTGCTGGCCAGAACAATGATGTGTTGCAGAAAAACTGTGCAAAACCAAAAAGAAGAAAAATTCAGGAATAATGATATGCAGGCTTTTGTTGAAGAGCTTGGAATATTTAGATTCTTAAGGAGGAATCTAAATGAAAGACTTGTTCAAGTCGAGGATCAAAAATTGATGAACTGAAAAAAATGTGAGAAGCTTGTGGAAGCACATCTAAAACGTTTGACCCAAGTCATACAGTTTAAAGGCAATGCAACCAAATACTAATGAAATGTATGTAAACTTCTGACTCTCAAGAAAATAATAAAAAATGTCTAAAAAAGGATCTCTCTCATTATTCTGGCAATGAGCAAATAGAAATAACTTTGGTAATCCTAATTTACCAAAAGCAGGAAAAGTTTAATCTGGTTTAATGTTAGACGGTGAAAAAAAAGTTTACCTGGCTTTTTATATAGTGTACGTAAACTTCTGGTTTCAACTGTAGGTCTATTGGGGAGAAATCCAGATGCCACTGATATTTTGTTTTGTGCATAGAAGCTACAGCCTGTCATGATATTCCTGCTTTTATGACCTGCTTTATGTTGGTTTGTGTTGTACTGTGTTGATCTGCATCGGCCACTGATGAGTCCCACTTGCTGTGAAGATGAAAATGAACAAAAAATATTAAAATACAAATGTTGTGTCTTTACAATTCACCCAATAAATGTCTTTGAATTTAATTTGTTTGCATTTAAAATTGACCAAATACAGTAAATGTGTGTAATTATCAGACTTTAATAAATGTGCAGAAAAATTCACGTTTAGTTTGTTTACTTTATCTATTCATGTTCATAAAAATGTCTTAAAATGACTGAAAGAACAGATTTTTTCATCCTCTATCTTTGTATGCAAATAAAAGATCTCTTCCAAGTCATTGTTACCTTTTTAGCCTGAGCCCTCATTAAGTAATATATCTCTTAGTTTATATCTGAGGGTGCTTTCAGTCATTTGTAGGCCTCAAACAAAAAAACACAACTTGTTTTTCTCCATTTTTATAGCTGCAATCAAACTATGAATAAAAGTATTTAAAACTTTTTTAATGCACAAAACAGATAACTATATGACTGGACATACACAAACTTGACAGAGTATGCCTTCTCTATCACCTTTTGTGCTCAATAATAAAACTCAATGTCACTGAAACTTGTTAACATGTCTGCATGCAAGTTTCCACTTATATAAAAACCAATGCATTTGCACCAGACGTGATATCAGATATAAACTGTTTTATGTTCATTTATTTTATACCATTTCATACATAGAACTGCACTTTTTATCATTTTCATACATCTATGTTCTTCTACTCTGCATCAATTTGCTTCAACTCAAGACAAGTTGGAACATTTTGAGGGTCTTGAATGTAAAACATGTCCTGAGGTCCTTCAGGCAATCTTAAAGAACAAGACTCTATAAGGGTGACTCTGTTCTCTCTCAGCCCCTTGTTTGCATCCTAAATAGTCAGCTTAAAGGGATATGCCTACATTTTTTTTTCTTGTCGTGTCTTACCTCACTCCTGAGTCCATGACAAGCAGATAGACACCATTCTTTTGACTGTGTGCAGTAACAAGGAAGAGACGGGCAGAGCTCACCCACCTCTAATTAGCTTAGCTCAAACACTGGGAGTCAACAGGCAGTGTTAGCCTGCCTCTGCCTACAGTCATCAGATAAACTCTTCAGCAACTCTTAACTGTCCTGTGTGCTTGTTGTGTTTTTTTTTTTACAGCGTTGTTATGTTATCTATTTTTAGAGTAAAATAAGCACTTTATGTAATTTTCAAAAGAAATACATACGAAACTAAACTGCAGGTGTACTTATAAGTAGGTCAGCAAAACAAAGCCTCTGTTTACGCATTAAAGAAGATCGGTACTAAGGATTATGGCCGACTTTGTAAGAGATGATGAGGATGATAACTCACTAATTCTTCCTTATTTAGATTACTGTACAGAGGCATGGGGGAAAACTTCACTACAACCACTATTTATTCTGCAAAAAAAGAGCAATCAGAATCATTCATAATGTTGGATTTCAGGTACATACAAATGATTTCTTTTATAAATCTAAAACCCTTAAAGGTCCCATATTATGCAAAATCCACTTTTTTAAGTCTTTTGAACACAATTTTGGGTCTTTGGCCTTCCTCCCAGCCCACATAATGTTATCTTTTATAACAAAACCTGTATTCAGTAGGCTGCATGAATGTAAAATCATGTCCTTCAGTGAGCTGTTGAATCTGCGGATATACTGGTACGTAACAGTATATTTTTATTTGCATAAACTACTCTGATTGGTCCACCTGAGTATCTCCACCCCCACCCTGCTGCAGAGATTCCTCTGAGAAGAGCAGCCATGTTGTTTTCATTCTTAGTGAGAGATCTGTGTTCAGCATGTCTAAGCTCAAAAGCTACCACTGCTCAGTTGTTGTCTGTAAACAGCCACATATTTCTTTACATATAGACTACCAGCCTCAGAGGACCAGAGGACCAAGTGGATTAATTTTATTTTTGAAGGGAATGAGCAGCTACAGTCGGCTAAAACCTGTATGTGTGTGTCGGTCACTTCACGACTGACTGCTTCTTCAACTTCAGTCAGTTCAACTCAGGACTGGGAACTAGACTTTTCCTGAATCCAGGCTCAGCACCAACTGTCTGCCACCAAACCTCGGACCATGGACATGTGAGTATTTTAATGCTGTGTGGTATTTATTTAGCTTATTGCTAAGAGCTAATGCTAACAGCAGAGGGAAGTGGACCAGATGTAAGAGCTCAAGATTTTCGTCCGTGTTAAAGTTACTCTGACAGCCTGCAGTGTAAACTTAGATGAATGGATATTCCTACATTAGCCAAGAGGAGTTTAACAGTTGGAGGAATATAATTATTCCTCATACACCCCCTCCTCTTCCCCTCCCTCAGTGTTAGCTTTAGGAGGCTAAGTTTAGCCTGCGGTTAGCCTGTTGTTTAGCCTGTAATGTTTGGGGGAAACGATCTTCGCTCTTTTCTATCCATCAGGACTTTACAGTCGTGTTTGTTCAGGACTGTAATGTGAAGTCCCTGTTGTGTGTTACTGTGCTGTCCACTGTTAAATGTATAGAGATCTGAGTACGAGGCAAACTGCTCTGCACTCACTGAAGCAATGTAATCAGTAAATTATCTCCGATGGTCTCAAAACTCATTTTTGTGTCAAAACTGTGGACGAGGGAAACGATCAGTGAGGGCTGTGTTTCTGTGCGTTTTGCAGCAGGTCATGTAAACATTAATACTAACAACAGAGGAAACTATATAACATGTAATGCTCATGTCGACTCAAATCAGTGTATCTGCAGATGTGATCGGCGTCACTGGCGTTTGTGGCCACAGTGTCGTTTTGACCACATTAATTTAATCTGATTTTTGTAAGTTTAAAGACTCAGAAATGCCCCCAGGATGCTGTCATACGGGCTGTTTGGAGTATAGCTGTGAGGAAAAGTTACAGCCACATAATACTACAGCACGTTAGTATGTTAGGAGGAACTGAGGCAGTCAAATAAGATCTGTGAGATGATTATCCTCTTATTTATTTACTAAAAGCATACAGGCATAGACATTTGGTTATGTATCACTTAATGAGACATTTGTAAGTGAAAACACACTAACCCGTGAAAGCCTGTTGTATCATATTTGATATACTTTATGATACCTCTGTCTGATTAATATGATCAACCAATATCTAAAAAAAACATATGAATACAAGCAGATAAATGATAAAAATAAAAGTACTCAAGTGATTTTTCAGTTGCCAGAAACACCTAATGTATCTAATGAGATTCAAAAACTGTATTTTACATTTCATGGATTTTTTTTTGATTATTTCAGTACAAAGTGAAACAAACATTTAAGCTCCACAAAATAATAAAATTTTATGGCTCTAATTTGTCTTTTCTTGCTTTAAAAAGGTTAAACATTTTTCTTTCTTGTGTCTATACTGGTCGACCTCAGGCAACATCTTCTGATGGTGAATCCTGTTTAAAGTCAGCTTCCTAAAATCCAAGACGGGAGACTGCACAGCAAAGCCAGTGAAAGCAGAGCAAACTTTCTGTAAAATGCACATGCCTTTATTAAAAATCCACAGATTTAAAAACATTGGCAAATAGGCATAACATGAAAAGGAAAACATAGAGAAAACTTCAATAAAAGTGCTTTTAACATGGCACTGAGAATAAATAATAAATAAGGAAATTGTGTAAATAAAAGACGATGAAAAAAAGTTTAGCAAAAGTGAGGTATTTTGAGTTTAGTGCAATTTCTTTTTGTAATCAAACATTTTTGTTTCTTGCATTTCAGATTATGCAGATGCACTGTTGGACCTTGTCTTTGAGAAGGTTTTCCAGGACCCTGCCTCATACCTGAAGGAGCTGCAGAAAATACCAGACCCAGAAGACCTCTCTGCTCAGTATGACAGACCTGTCAAGGTGGATATGATAGCCAGCTATGTGTCAAGGTTCAACCAAGGAGAGCTCTGAAGCCCTCATACTGGTCTTCTGCATCAGGAAACTCCGCTCTTATCTGCAGCATCACGCAGGCAGGCAGCACCACCCTGATTCTTCAGCCCAGAAGCTCCAACACCAGCTCACAGAGGGTCTGTAGGCCTGGTATCTGTAACGGCTGGACATGATGTGCAGATTTTGTCAGAACTGAAGGGTTAATTTCATTGGTATTTTTATGTATATATTTTTTTCTTATATATTTGTTATTATGGTTTTACACTTTCTGTTTGAATTTGATCTTTTTCATGTCTTTTTTACCTCCTTTATTAAAAAAAAATGCCTGCAGTACATTTGATGTTTTTATATGTAAAAATATTTTTCACAATAAAAAGTTTACATGAACTGTTGAGTGTTTTTTCAGTGTTCCTTATGCTACATGTTATGTTAATAAGTAAAGAACAAAAAAGATAAACTGTAAA
This sequence comes from Cetoscarus ocellatus, assembly GCA_037902135.1. NCBI lineage: Eukaryota > Metazoa > Chordata > Actinopteri > Labriformes > Labridae > Cetoscarus > Cetoscarus ocellatus. Next base: position 128,592 of record JBAMNC010001124.1, read on the forward strand.
AATGTAAGATGGAGGAAACAGTGATGTACTTTTAATCCGTACTATTTTGTGTAACAGTAATGGGAGCGTTTGTGTCAAAATACTTCTGCATTATTCCTCTTAGATGTAAAGGCCCATAGTCTGCTCTATAAATATTGAATACATTTTGCGCTGAAAAAACACATTCAAGCATAGAGGTCCGAGTCCAGGATGGTCCACCATGCAGGATGGTGGGTCTGTGAGTTCCTGTAGTCTTCCTCTGACCTAGTTAATTAAAAAGGGTAAGTAAGTGACATCATAGTACAAAAAGGTAATGTACGAAATTATTATTTTGCACTCAGTTTTCACAATACCTTTGGTATCTCCATGCAACAGACATTTTTAGGCTCTAGGCGTTTTTTCACAGTTGCCACAGGAGCACCTCTGTAGGAGAAGAGTGAAAACAGGATGTTCAGTAAAATTTTTATATAAATGAAATGTACTAGTTAAGCAATCATGATGTCTTGTTTTTGTTTAAGACAATATAATGCTAGTATACACAGGTCTGTGTAATAATAAACAATATTGCAAGTAAAGGTGTTTAAGACAGCTACTGTGTGGCATACATGAAAGATACGGTTCACAGAAAATTGCTTAGAATTACAGGTTATGACAAACATTTGCTCAGTGGCAGCACGTTACTGCCATGCACTATATGGCTCTATTAAATGATGTATTCTGATGGGTCAGTCACATAACTAATGTTATTTCTGTAAAACATTGTGGCCCTGAAAAACCCAGACATTATTTACATTTCACAACAACAAAGAAGTCCCCTTCCCTCTGTCTTATTTCACTGTCAGTAGCAACGACTCGTTTAGTGTTACATATCAATAAAAGTTAATTCCGCCTCACGTCGGGGTTTATATGTCTCTGTAGTAACCTGCTCACTCTACACTATCACTTACTAAACGCTATTTAACGCCAGTCTAAGTTTTCGTTAGCACCGCATGAACACAAACTACACAGTCGAGGAGCTAATAACAACAACACACGGAGGGGGAGGGAGGAGCAAGAACGGCAGAACAACTTTAATTCGTCTACACATTAGCATTGAAGAAACAAACTTTACATACAGACCTCCTGGTTTAACCATGGCTCTCGACTTTCTTCTGGTGCCTCTTCATATTCAGGCTCTGGCTCGGGCTCAAACACGAACGTCTGCACCACAGTTTGTTGTCCTGCAGCCATTTTCTCTCAGGGCCCAGTCGTCATGGTTACGCGACGCCGTCCTCCCCCTCGGCAGACCATGCGGAAGAGCTGGGTGTATCAGCAGTGGCTCATTAACATATTAAGGTCCCCGCCCACTAAATCAGACCGTTCTGAACAGAGGGGCTATGTGGGCCTGGAAACAATGCTGCTGTGCTTTATTTATTGGCTTTTTGGACCAAAGCATGTTACTAACGATTCATGAAGACATCAAGGATCCATGTTAAACTGCAGAAAAGGAGCATAATATGGGACCTTTAAATCTTAACTGTGACATTCTGTTGACACTCAAAATGTCAGTACAAACCCACAGTGTATTCTTACTTGATGTGTGGAGGGGAAAAAATAAAAAAAGTGTGACAGAGTGTTAAGCTTACTACTTTCTGCATGTCCTTCGCATTTTTCATATATGGCTCAGGCAGCGATGAAGTAACGGTATCTTGAAGTCAGCTGTTGTTCCTTGACCGCTTGCTATGTTGTAATAGTGATTCATAGCATCGTTCAAACTCTTCCTTCCAAAATGACAGTGAGATGAATTGCATGAGCACCATGGATCCATCGCACATGAGCATAATCGGGGACATCCTTCCCTGCTGTCCATACAACCTTGTGACATCTGTCAAGAATGCCTCGAGGAAGTATGTCACAGATACTGTGATCACACGTTAAGTATGTTGCCACTGGAAATGGGGACTTGCCTTTTTGTGGATTTCTCACAACTAATTTGTAGACATAATTAGGTGGAGACCCTTTCTCTTTGGTCTTGATGCTCCCCGTAGCATCAAGATAAACAATGTCTTCCTTGCATCTTTCCTGATAAATGGAAATGCTTTTTGATGACCACAGCATCACCCCTTTGGGTTCCAGGAGAACCTTTTGTAATACTTGGTCTGAGGATTTTTCTTCTCTTCTCTCGAGCATCAACTGCAGACTTTGAATTTCATTTTTGTGGAGCCTACTTCTCTGTCTGAACTCCCTTGAGATGTTTTTGAGAACCTGTGGTTTATGGACTTGGTCCCGACAGCTGGACTCCAGAACATCCTCATCAAGGTCTTGAATTTGATCTAATATACATTTCCCTTGGTAACTGCCTTTGTAGTTCCTGGCCAATTTTGACTCTTTCAGTGTCCCGCACAGGTCTTCTTTGTATTACAAAACAACTGTGTATGGCCACTCCACCTTGAAATTCTACTTTGGCCATTAAGTCACTGTTACTCTGAACAGCAACAGTTACTGTGACTGGACAGTCATCGAACTTGCAGTAACCCTGACACCTGAAGTAGGGGCTTGATGTACTGAAGCCAAAAGCTTTAATGCTTTTTGAAAGCAAAAGAGCAGTATGGGTGAAGAGTTCTTAAACCTTTAGAAACTATGTTTGTCCAGTTAAGTCCCTTGAAACTTCTTTGTTTTCTATTTTTGTGTAGATTCTCCCAGTCCTTCCTTTCAAAAAAAAAAAAAAAAAAAAATAGGAAGGATTGGAGGGGAGTGTGATTCTTATGAGATTGCTCTCAGACCTGCTTGTGGTGTCCTGAAAATGATAAACACAATATTACAGATTTTGCATCATATAATTCTATGAATTCATTGTGTAAGTAAATCAACAACAAATTATCTCTGGACAACAAATTGAATCATACGCAACTGGACTAGTATTTGTCATGGAAGATGTTTTGCCTCTTATCCAAGGGGATTCATCAGTTCATTAAATATCAGTCTGACTAGTCCTCACTGTTATGACAGTGGTTAGACTAGTCACCAGTCAGACCATTGTCAGAGTAGTGAAGACTAGTCAGACTGATGTCTTCACTGGCATGAGTAGTAAGACTAGTGATAATAAACAATATAAGAATAATAATAATAATAATCCCCCCCCCCAAAAAAAACAAAACAAAAAAAAAAACACCAGTATGTACAAACTTGTTGTGGAGATGTCTCTTGCTGTACATCAGTTCCAGGACTGCTGGCGTCGTACTGGACTGGGGAGGCTGTGGTCAGCTGTGCTTGATGATTAAATAGTTTTGTTAAAAAAAGGAGCAATATGATGTTCACAGGAACATTTTTGATCAGACTACACCATCTGCTGGTTGAGTAGTAGACACACAGCAAGTTAGAGAGATGCTGCTCTGAAAGTGTACAAGCAGTTAACAATAAACAGACGCTGTGCAGCATGTTGTCCGAAGTCACTATAAATAAATTGAAACTTCTCCCCATCTCTTTAATTGGACAGGTTAATATAATTAAGATGGCTGTTCTTCCTAAATTTCTTTATCTCTTCCAAAATGTACCCATCGTCCTTACAGCTTCTTAAACAATAGACTCTATTATTATGCCCTTCATCTGGTCTTACAAGACCCCTCGTATCTCCAAGGCACAATTGTTGAAACCTGTGGCTGATGGTGGTCTGGGTCATCCTGTTTTTTGGCATTATTACTGGGCCTGCAATGCTAGAACATGGGTTTACTGGAACCATACTCCTGCTGTGATGGGACAGGTGGATGCTCACTGTCTGAGCTGGCCTGATGATTGGGTCATGCACTGCTTTATCGTCTACAGGAACTTTTTTAGCTGCAATTCTATTTACTGAACCAAATTCCAAGACAAATCAGCTGAGGAATGACTTTATCCTACGCAATTCATATACGATTCTGAAGCAAATTAGCTGAACCTTTCAAGCTTCTCTATTTATGCTCCTATTTTTCAGAACCCCTGCTTTAAACCCAGCACGATGGATTTTGTCAGACAGGGACTTGTCCACCATTAAGGATCTGTATAATGATGGCAGTTTTGCCTCTTTTGCTTAACTGAAGTTGAAATTCAGTCTTTCTTCTAGCCATTTTTTCCAATACCTGCAAGTTAGAAATTTTGATCAGAAAACTATAGCATGCTTTGAAACTATACCCACCAGCACTACTTTCACAGTCTGATGACTAGATCCCCTACCTTCAAACATTTGATTTCACAGTTTTTGAACAGGATCTTACCTTCAGGCTCTCCCACCTGTGATAAGTGGAGGTCAAGTGATGGGACCCTTGGTCATCTTTTCTGATGCTGTCCTAAGCTTAGGAGTTTTTGGTGTGACATATTAAGTCCATACAGTAATATACATAATAGGCAATTAGATCCTGACTGTCTCTTGGTGATACTGGGCTGTTCTGATTTCTCGTTGACACTCCCATCAGAATTACAGCAAACCTTTCACTCGGCATGATAATAGCAAAAAGGGTAATCTTGAGAGACTGGAAATCTGTTCCTCCTCCTGCTTCAAAAAGTGGATGAACGACATGGTTTCCTGTATCTACCTTGAAGAAATACGATGATCTATGTCCAGCGTACATCCAAACTTTCTTAAGGTCTGGGGACCATTTATTGATTATATTAGGACTGATATTTTCTTTCTCAATGCTCAATGCAGCAAACTATTGATTTTTGCACTGTGTTGTTGAATGTGGAATCAATCATGACGTCTTTGACCTCATCTGATGCCATCCTTTTGGACTCCTATCCCAGATTATGACCTCTAGACACTGCATTGTTTGGTCTGACATGGACTCTTTTTTTCCCTGACTCCCCTTACTTCCTTTGAACTGGCAGTTTTTTTTCTGTTTATTTATTTTTTTGGTGTTGTTGTTGTTGTTTTTCTTTTAGTTTCATGTTTTGCACTGTGTTTTTTTCTTGTCTTCTTCTGTTGCTTTTGAAAAAAAAAATCTGAAACTTTACATTAAAGTTTATAAAAAAAAAAGATTTGCCTATGCAAAACAGGTAAAAGGAAAACAGTACATGTGCTGGATAATGAACAGACGTCAGACAGAGAGTCAGATGAGCTATTCATTGATGCAGTTACACAGAAAGGACAATCTTCAGACAGTTGGCAAGCTTATGCCAACTTTGAAATGCCAAGGCAGAGTGCAATGTTGAAGTTTAAATTGAATTCTGGTGCTCAGGTGAACGTAATCCCCCTGAGTGAATACCTCAGCCTGAACGAGAAAGGCAAACTGCAACACTTCACATTAAGACTGACTGGCTATGGGGGACAACAACTGCTCTCTCAACATGTGATACAAAGACTGCAACATGATGTTGAACTTTCACATAGTGGATGCTCAAGCCCTTGGATTGAAGGCATGTCTGGATGTGGACCTGATCAAGCTGGTGCTTTCAGTTAACACAACTGTGGACAAAGAGAACATAATTTCAGAATACAGTGACATTTTTGAAGGAACTGGACTATTTCCAGGAGAATTCACTATTTACCTTGACCCAATTGCAACACCAGTGGTGGTCCCACCGAGACGGGTACCCCCATGCTCTCTGTGACCATATAAAGAAAGAGCTGCAGAGTATGAATGACACAGGAATCACTGTCAAAGTAACAAAGCTGACTGAGTAAGCCAACTCGCTGGTGGTGGTCGAGAAGGCACACATGGGGAGGCTCAGGGTCTGCCTGGACCCCAAAGACCCCAGTAAGGCAATCCAGCATCCCCATTACCCTCTGCCAACATTACAGGACATAACTGCTAGGCTGGCGGTGCATGCTACTTCAGCTTCAACGTACTGGATGCACGTTCCAGATCTGGGGCAATCAAGCTGACAGAAGAAGCATCAAAGCTCACAATGTTCAACACACCATTTGGACACTACCGTTTTCTGTGCCTACCATTTGGCATCAATTCAGCCCAGAACAAATTCCAACTGAAAATCAATGAGACATAACAAGGTCTCATTGGAGTGGTTGCAATGTTGGACGACATCCTCTTCTATGGCGTTACCAGAGAGGAACTTTAGAGGAACTTACGTTCCATGCTACAGTGATCGCTTGAGAAAGGAGACCAGCTGATCCCAGAGAAAAGCGCCATAGGAGTTACAGATGTCAGCTATTTTGGGCATCTCCTCTCAGCATCAAACAAGACCCAGCCAAGTTCGCTGCCATTAAAATTATGGAGCATCCAAAGAGCCATGCGGAACTAGGGACTATGTTGGGCATGGTAATCTACTTTGCCAAGTTTGCCCCCAGCCTGTCCGAGATCAATGCACCCCTGGACCAGCTGTTGAAGCAGTCAAACAAGTTCTTTTGGGACAAACAGCATGACGCTGCTTTTCAAAAAAATGAAGGAAGACTTTACCAGAGAGCCAGGCCAGTTCTTGTGTACTTTGACCCAAACAAAAATCTCAGCCTTCAGGTGGATGCCTCAAAGGATGGACATGTCGCTGTTCTGCTGCAGGGAGAAAGGCCCATAAGCTACACATCCAAATCTCTCACAGACAGCCAGATTAGCTGCGCACAGATTGAGAAGGAAATGTATGCAATCCTGTTTGGCTTCAAGAGCTTCCATCAGTACACATATGGCTGACATGTCCATGCAGAATCTGACCGCAGACCCCTGGAGCCCAGGACGGCTGGTCTGAAAAGAGGGGAAAGAGCTTGCGTGAATTTTGGAACCATAGGGACGAGCTATGTTCTGCGTTTGTGTGTCAGTGTTGCAGGAGTTCATACCTTGATCCTCCGGATACTGGCCTTTAGCCGAAGCTGCTTCATGGCCCTCTGAGCAATGATCAGGTTGTGGTTTGCATTATTTTTGGACATATCATCAACAGAAGACAGAGACAAGCTGAAGGCTAGTTAATACGAAGGGCCATCACAGAGTGGAAAGTAAACCCAACTGACAATCACACAAAGCATGTTTTACTCATGCCCAACGACTCACAATCAAACTCAGTGTGGTTTGCAAATACAAAACATTCACAAACAGTGGTGTAGTCTACGTGATATGCGGGTATACGCCGCATGCCCACTGGAAAATGCATTTAATTACTGGATAAGCACCACAAAATGCACAAAGATACATATAGCATGGTTGTGTGACTTAAAATTTCACTTTCCCGTGCATAGGTTTGCCTTCTCTGTTTTACGAAGCAGACACATTTGAACCATAGGGACTTCCATCTAGTGTGATGTGGACCCATCATAACTATCAAAGGGATAGTTCAGCTTTTGAAGTGGGGTTGTATGCGCTCCATATGGCCACTAAGTACATTAGATGCAGCAGAAAGTTCTCTCCTCTCCCCCCGTAAGCCACAATTTGTAAAAGTTTGTGACGTAGAACTAGCCGCAAACAGGGAAGTATTGTACCAAATATAAAGGGTATTTTCTCCACCTACAAGAACTCTCATCAAAAAATAATACCACAGTTTAGATTTTTTTTTAGTGCATTAACTTAACTAAAATAAAGTTTATCTGAAACTAACCAACTCACGTATTCCTCCGCACAGCACTGATAAACTGTCGTGTTTCCTTGTATGAGTAAAACATGCTGTACTTGTTTCTGAAGCATGATGTATTTGCTTGAAAGATATATTTTTTTATCTGCAAAACATAGTGCATCAGTTTGTGAACAAGGTTTTTTATTTACCTTCCACACTTAGTTTGTTTGTGAATCGCTGGGCTTGATGTATGACTTCAGTGGCTCAACAGTCCGGGGTCTTCATAGTTATGTTTTGCGCTGCATAAGGCGTCACACATTTTCAGTGGGACCTATGCCGAACTAGTTCACGCACTCAATAACACAGCCCCATACATCACAGATTTCCTTGGAATATATCAGTCTGGATGTTCCTTTTCCTCTTTAGCCTGGAGGACGCGATGTCCATGATCTCTAAAACCAATTCGAAACGTAGACTCGTCAGACCACAGCAAACTTTTCCACTTTGCATCAGTCCACTTCAGAAGAACTCAGGCCCAGAAGAGCCGGCAGAGTTTCTGGTTGTTGTTGATATTTTGCTTTCACTTTGCTTGGTAGAGTTTAACTTGCACCTGTAGATGTAGCAACAAACTGTGTGAACTGACTTGTCTTCCAAAATGTCCCTGAGCCCACATGGTAATACTTTTTATAGAAGGACCTTGGTTTTTATAGAGAGAAATTGAAGGTCACAGATATTTAATGTTGGTTCTCTGCCTTTGTGCTTTCGTGCAGAGATTTCTCAAGACTCTCTAAATATTTTTAATGATATAATAAACTGTAGATGATGAAATCCCTTAATTTCTTACAAATGTACAATGAGAAAGGTTGTTTGTAAATTGTTGTTGGTTTGTCTTCTGAAGACATTTTATCACATTACAGTTCACAAAATCATGCCTGGGATGAACTCGGAGACTGTCAGTCACCCTGCAACAGACCAATCACAGGGCTTGCAGTTCATATCATTTCAACATGTGGGACGTGCAGATCAGACTATGAGAAAGTCCTCTGTGACAGTTTAGGGCAACATGGACCTGGAGCATAGGTTACAATGTGGCTTCAATGCAGAGGTTTAAATCACTCTCAAGGCTGGACCAGGTGAAAACAGATGCACTTGGGGATGTTTGTCACTAAGCAGCATGTCGGACGTCTGTTTTTGTGAGTATGTGTAATGGAGGTATGAAGAGAAGCCCCTCATTTGGCTGTGGTGGTGGGGCCACATGACAGATCTTTTCATAGAGGTCACAGTTCTTGCTTGCACCCTGGTAGAGGGTCCTGAGGCTAAACCAGTGATGTACTGATATACTGAATTATGAACACATAATAGACTCATATAATATCAATTCTGGAAATAACTACGAAGTCAAAGTGGAGTTCTGTTACATATACTTTAATTAAAACACTCAGTTGTCTTACATTGTTCTTAGGCTGCATGATCATCACAAAGAACAGACAATTCAAATCATAAAAACTCCATAAAAACAGTGTAAAAAGATTTATTCATGATTTTTTTACATAACCCCTGAAAGTGTTAAATCTTGTAAATAAAACATTGTGCAAAGACAATCAGAGTAAGATCAAATTATTGGATGTATTTGTGTAACCAGCTCACTCTTTGGATTATTGCCCTAAAGACAGAAAAGAGACAAAAACATGTTGGTTAATTCCACCACAGTTCAATGTGTTCAGACATCAGCCCTGAGGCCAAATAACAAGTGATACCTACAAACAATTGGTCCGATGGTGACAGACTCCTCTGCAACTGAGCTGGGAAGAGAGCGAATTGTTCTCCATTGACAGAACTACGAGGTGGGAAAGAAGACAGAAATAGCAGGTATTAGCAACCAGGGACTCAGCCGAGCAACCCCCAACATCAGGCACAATAGAGACCACCAGCTCTAAAAACTCATTGTCTTATTGAAACTGTTTTACAGGACATTTAAACGTAGTGGACCTTCATGCTTATGTGACTGCTTTTTGAGCTTTGATAATTGTCACGTTATCCCTTGTATCACCTCAAGGAAATCTAATCAATTCTTGTGAACACGACATTGTCAAACCCATATTTGTACCATAATCCTCCAAGTTTTTTATTTACCTGCTTGTATTTTTTATGTATTTACAGCATTTAAAAAATCCCCTTTAATGACTTTTTATTACTCTCCATTAATTTTTTATTTAAAACTAAAACATCTATTGAAAATCTTCATCATGTCTGGCTAAAAAAAACTTTGAAAGTAATTTTTATCCCCCAGATGTGTCCAAGGCCTGGCTACAAGCCCCCTGACAAAAAAAAAATATTCCTATGATCGTTATTTGGCCAACTTTACCTTTCAGAAAGTCTGTGCTCAAGCTGTGTACTCACAAATGTCTTTCTTATGATTGGCATTAGGGAATCCATCCATCCATCCATTATCTATACCGTTTATCCCTTTCAGGGTCGTGGGGGGCTGGAGCCTATCCCAGCTGACATTGGGCAAGAGGTGGGGTACACCCTGAACCGGTTGCCACATAGTGAGACAGGCAACCATTCACGTTGACACTCATGCTTAAGGGCAATTTGGCATCACCAATCAACCTAATGAGCATGTTTTTGGTCTGTGGCAGGAAGCCAAAGTATCCAGAGAGAACCCATGCATGCACAGAGAGAACATGCAAACTCCACACAGAGAGGCCCTGACTGACATGGGGATTGAACCAGCAACCTTCTCACTGTGAGGCACCTGCTGCCCCACTGTGCTGCCCCCAATAGGGAATGACAAAGGTATTTCTACAGCCCTCAGCTGGCTCCAATAAAAGGGACATGCATAGGCTTGCCTGTGCAGCCACAGTAAACAATAGAGTACAGCACTGGAAGGCTGAGCCACATCCACTTCCTGAGTATGAATTTGTTACCCCTGACATGCCAGTCTGTATCATAGTTCACTCATTTTCGTCTGCAAACAAAAACATAAATGAAATAATTTCAACACTCTTTAAGTATTATAAGATTGTTTTATAAGACTCCACTAACGCGAGTCAGTGATAATCCACAAGATTAATTTTGGTATATAATGACTTTTGGTGCAATGCTAGAGTTCAATAAGACGTTTAAAATTTCCATTACGATCAAAAGATGTTTGTATATGGATTTTGAACAATTCCTTCTGATTTTATTTTCATCATTTTTATTAAAACGAGTCAACGGGGTTCAAATCCTTATTAAATAAAATATGTTCCCTTTTACAACCAGTTGGTTTGGTTTTATTTTTCAGTGCACTGGCATGGATCATAGAAATTAAAAAGCCATGACAAACACAGGATTATTATTTTGTAGAATTGTTATCTAAGATTATACATGTGTAACAATCAGCTTGGTTTTCTAAGCCTAGTTACAATAACGGGTTCAAAGTAACTGTTAGTTATCAGAAAAGTTCGACGAGGTATGTACTAAATTAAAAAAAAATCTACAAAAGCCCCTTTTAATAGTAGTTAAAGAATAAAAAAAAATGTGACCACATCAAATTCTTCATTTGGTTTACTTTTAATTCAGAAAAATAAGTCCCTAAAGACAAATTTTCCCATCCCTAACAGAATCCCCAACACAATTTTTTTCCGGCTCAGCCCCTGAAATCCTGGTTCCAAAAAAACAAAAACCCAAAACCCAAACATAAAAGTTTCTTCCACGGGGTTCTTAAGTCCAAAGTCTGGTGTGATTAACAGAAAAGCATATAATCCAAAAGGGTTGTGCTTCAAACTAAAATGTCCAAAAAAACAGTCCACTTAAAACTCAAAACTGAAAAAATCCATCAAAATGAAAAAAGGCAATGCATTGCAAAAAGTAAAAAGAAGAAAATTATTCCTCCAGGGGAAGACTCACCAGTCCTGGGAAATTTCTTCTGGGTTTTGGACTTCCTCAGAGTTTATGCCGAGATAAAGTTGGCCGGCAATCTCCTCCAGCCTCCCAACTTTTACCTGGAGAAGATTAGGTCCCCAGCCCCAGAACACTCCAACTTGTTCTTTACTGAGTCAATACAGCCCTTTCCAAACTGCCCAGCTTCTTTCCTGCTTCCACCTGCAAAAGTCTCCCCCTCCAAACATTTCTCCTTCTCCTCTCCTTTGCTCTCCTCTTCCCCTCCCCCTCTTCATACCTGACCCAACCTGGCTGCAGCAGGTCACCTGACCAGGAACATGCAGCTAAACAGACTCCACCGCTCAAGATCAGCAAGTGTAGTAATCAGGGTAAACAAGGGGATTAAACCTTGCAAGGATTTTATATATATATAAATCCCCGAATCAAAACCATATTGCCCCCCCAAGAAAACACACTTTGTGGCTATGTCACAGATTCCCCCCCCCTCCCCGATAGAGGCATCCTGGGAGAAACCCCAAAGTAGGGTTTTTGACATTTACCACATTAACTGCATCCTGTCTGTCCTTGTCTGCGAGCCATTTGACCCTGTAATTCACTGGTCCTCGCGAATTCATCACCTGTGCTGGTCCTGACCACTGAGGGGCTAGTTTAGAAGAAAAATGCTCAGAGGCTTTTGACAAGGGGTGAGCCCTCACCCAGACCAGATCTCCCACTGAATACTGCGCATCTTTTCTATGGGCATTATAATATCTGGCTTGTCTGCTTTGGGCCTTCCCTATCCTCCTAATAACCTCCTGCCTGATGTTATACTGTCTCTCTAGCACTGGATACTGTGGATGAGCTGGGTTTGGGGCTTGAATGAGTCTTTCCAGAGGACCTTTGAGGATCCTTCCCACCATGAGATGAGTTCAGATGGTGTGTATCCAGTTGATTCATGTTTGGAACTATTGATTGCAAATCTGAATTCTGGCAGCCATTTATCCCAGTCTTTGTGATTATCCTGAACAAATGAAGCCATCATGGTCTTTAAAACTCGATTTACTCTCTCAGTAAGATTGGTCTGAGGATGGTAACTGGTAGTTAGCTTCTGGGCCACTCCCCATCTCTTACAAAGATCTGTAAGGACCTGACTTGTGAATTGTGGGCCTCGGTCCGAAACCATGTATTTTGGCACGCCCCACCTGGTGAATATCTCATCTTTCAAGATCTGGCAGACCTTGGGTGTTTTACTGACCTTCAAGGGGAATACTTCTACCCATTTAGTAAAGTAATCCACAATCACCAGGAGATAAACATGCCCTTTTTTGCTTCTAGGTAATGGCCCCATGAGGTCCACTCCTATCATAACTCCAGCTTCTTCAACAACGTGTGTTACCAGCTTTGTACTGCTGGCAGGTGCTGCATTCTTTAATGTGCTGCCATACATCCCTTCTCACAGACGGCCACCATGCCACTTCTAACACCCTGAGAAGGGTCTTCAGACGCCCAAGATGGGCTCCGACAGGACTGTCATGGAAATATTGCAGGAAACTACTGACCAGACATTTTGGCACCACGAGCTGATACTTTTTCCCTTCACTTTTTGTAGGAATAGTTCTATATAGTACCCCCTGCTGCACCTCCCATCCTATCCTATCAGCTTGCTCCACCTCAAGTATTTGCTGATTCTTTTTCTCTTGCACAAAGTCATCAAGATCTTGGGCTTGAGCAATTTCTTCCAAAGTAACTGGGAGGTCTGTAGCCCAGGATACAGGATTAGGAGCCACACATGCTGGAAACGCTGGAGCCTTAAGGTCCATCGTGTTAACCTAGAGGTGGTTTTAGGTGAATTGAAAGCCCAGGTCAATGCTGCATGGTCTGTGTACACTTCAAAGGGTACACCTTCCAAATAATGTTCCCACCTCTCTACAGCCCACACCACGGCCAGACACTCCTTCTCAGAAGTGGAGTAACTGCACTCAGCACCTCTGAGGCTTCTGGAGGCATAGGCAACTACCTTATCCCCCCCTGGAGTGGACTGTGACAGAACCGCCCTCAAGCCCACCGAGCTAGCATCAGTATGGACTTGAAAAGGGAGTGAGAGGTTGGGTTGTTCAAGAACCGGAGGTTTTGCCAGGGCAGCTTTAAGTTTTTCCATGGCCTGCTGACACTCTGTTGTCCACTCCCATTTTTCGCCTTTGCGCTGAAGACGATTCAACGGAGCTGCCAGGTCGACAAAGTGGGGTATAAATTTGTGGTACCAGCCAGCAAGACCCAGAAACCGCTTCAGCAAGGGCATATCACTAGGTGTGGGGTAGTTGGTTATTGCTGCAGTCTTGTCTGGATCAATTTCCACCCCTGCTTTTGAGACAACATGTCCCAGAAACTTCAGCTGAGCCTTGAAGAAGTGGCACTTTTTGAGGTTCAAGGTCAGGTTAGCCTGATGAAGCTTGCTAAACACTGCATCAAGGTCTTTGAGATGTTGCTGGCGACTGGGGGAGTATCGTCAATGTAAACAAAACAGATGACTCCCCTCAGGTCCCCAAGAACCCTCTCCATCAACCTTTGGAATGTGGCTCCTGCACTTTTCAGGCCAAAGGGCATGACTTTAAACCAGAACAGCCCAAAGGGAGTTACCACAGCTGTCTTATCCTTACTTTCCTCTTCCATCTCCACTTGCCAATACCCCGACTTGAGGTCCAAGGTGCTGAAACACCCTGCACCATGCAAAGACTCCAAGATGTCATGGACCAAAGGCATAGGATAAGCATCCAGGGAGGTTTTAGCATTTAGTCCCCTAAAGTCAACACAAAATCTTGGGGATCCATCAGCTTTAGATGTCAGAACGACTGGAGCTCCCCAGGAAGAGTGGCAAGGTTCAATGATATCATCTTTTAACATCTGCTCGATATGCTCCTTAATTACCTCTCTTTTCTGTGGAGACACCCGATGAGCCCGGGACCGCACTGGGATGTTATCTACTGTGGGGATGGAGTGCTTAATGACATTGGTTCTGCCAGGCTTTCCCGAGCAGACAGAGGGCCACTTTTGAACTAGGGGTTTCACCTCATCAGGAAGGCTCTGTGTCAAGTCACCAAACGAGGTCGTTGATCCTGGCAAAAGAGGAGTAGTTGAAAGTGTAGGCATAGCAATGTAGAGACTGACTGTGGGGGGCCTGGTTTTCCAGGACATCTGTCCCAACCCTTGATTTAGGAAGGGAAAATGCATCCACTTTCCTTTCAACTTTAGCCCATACTTGCGTTCTGCCACATTAATCTGGATGCCTGTCCGCCGCATGAAGTTAAGACCAAGAATCAGCGGAAAGGCTAAATGACAGTCATCCATGATGTATGTCTCACAAGTCCAAACAGAGCCATGCCACACATATGATAGCCTCACCATTCCCAAAGCCATGTGAGCCTTTCCATCAGCTAAGACAAAGGGCTGGTCCTCAACTGCTATCAACTTCTCTCCTGGTCTGGCCAACTGCAGTCACAAACTGTTCTGCATGAGAGTGTACGTACTGCCAGTGTCCACCACTGCCTCACCTGAGTGACCCCGTGTTTCCATTGGTACTACCAAGAGGTGAGGGGTTTCAGCCTCAGCTACAGCCATGTGAAGAGAGGGGTGAGAGGAGGCGGTGTCATGCCCATCTCTGAGCCTCTGACTGTTCTTTTTGCTTTTAGGCTTTTCAGAGGGTTTCTGATTGTTCACTTTAGCCCAATACTCCTTTTTGGATGCCCAGTTCCTCTCCACCATGGACCCGACCTGTAATCCCTCTCTACTCACCAGAGAGGGATTACAGTTGTTCATTATCCCTCTGACCATCTCCGATTCTGTCATATCGGGTTTCCACTTCAGGCACAGTGCTCTGTAGTCGTAAGCAAAGTCTCTCAGACACTGGTCGGGGGCCTGGACCAATGACCTCAGTTTCTCCTCAACTTCAGTAATGAAGTCTGTGTACAGAAAAGCAGTCATAAAAGCAGTTTTAAAGTCACTCCAATTTTTTACTCTGTGCTTCTCTGCCATCCACCAACTTCTGGCTGGACCTGTGAGGACAGCTGTGAAGGAAGCTAGGAGCTCTGCATCAGGTAGTGGTCGCAGAGACAAGTAGTTTTCACGTTGTTCAACGAAATTAAAGACCTCTGTTGCATCTCGGTCTTCCCCAAAAGTTGGAAGCTCAATCCAGACTGGAGGCTTGGAATATGCTGACTGGTAAACAGATGATGTCCTCTGGAGGATCTCACTCACATCCAGAGACCATCGCGGAAAGGTTCTAGGTGTCTGGGCAGTGCTTGTCACTTTAAGTTTGCTCAGTTCTCTCCTCCATTTTTCATCCCTTCTGAGCATACAGTCTACGACAGCCTGTTCCAGCTGCTTAAAACTTCGTGCCATTGTTTCCTCCACAGCTTCAAACCTTTGTTTTACATATTCTCTCAAACTCTCTTCTCAGTTTATGGCACTGTCCCCAGCTGCCTTGTAGTTCTCTTCTAATTCAGCAACTTTATTCTGGAGAAGCTGGAGGGTGGTGGTAATTTCTTCAGGATCAAAGGAAGCAGTAACTGTGAGGTCACATCTTTTGTCCCCTTCATCCTCCTCCTCTTCCTCATTCAGATACATGTCTGAAGCTATGTCACAGATGCACTTGTTTTAAAATGGATGTACTCTGAATGTGCATGAGTGGGCATACATGTGCATGACATGCATGATAAACAACTTGTGGAATAGAGGAAAGAATCACCTTCATTAATCTTTACATAGAGGAAGATAACATGATGTTTTCAATGGATGTCAGCTGGACCAATTTTTACTAACAGTAGGCTTATATCACAGAACATAATCTTGTAATCAAATTTATCATAAACTAATTCATTGGAACTACCTCTTTCAACACAAGACTCAGAATTAACATCCAAAATAAACACAGAAAATTAAACTCGCACTAGCAAAAAGGATCGGGGTAAGGGGTTGGGGGGGACAAAAGTTAAGGTATTTGGAGAGGTTTAATCAATGTTTGGCACTAACTGGTTCTTTGTAGTATAGTCTTGTAATAATACTGTACCACTCTTTTGAGGAACTAGGGAACTAGTGGTGTGAGGCAGGATCCTAAATGCTGTGCCACTAACGGGTGCCTGGCAATGGATCATTTGGTTCCGTGCCACAAAGAAATGAAACAAATTTCAGCTCCCAATTTTGAATGACAGAGACCAAAGGGTGTTTTGTTTTGAAAGACTCACCAGCCACGAGACGGGCTGCCCTCTCCCACCCTTGCTTTTTAACATCTGATTGGAACCACTGGCTGTCATCATAAGAGACAATAAAGATATAAGGGGTATAGAGGGAGGTGGAAAAGAACATAAATTGCTGCTTAATGCAGATGACATACTGGTCCGACTGAAAAATCCCAGTCACTCAACACCTTACCTAATGGATACAATAAAAATTTACTGTTTTGTTTCAGGATACAAAATTAATTGGACAAAGTTTGAAGCAATGCCAATATCAGGAATTAATAGTGAAGATGTAATTACAAAATTCTGTTTCAAGTGGATATCAAAGGGAATGAATAATCTAGGTATTAAAATGCAGAGAAGTTAAAGAAATGCCAAAATTAAACCTAAACCCAGTATTACAAAAAATAAAAATTAATTTGGACAAATGGAATAAAATAAGTCTGACATTATGGGGACCAGTGAATGTAATTAAAATGGTGATCCCGCCCCAGTTTAACGACCTTCTTATGATGCTGCCAGTTGCAGTGCCTCCCATCATTTTAAACACTAAGGGCTCTAATTTCCTGGCGCAACTCAGAGTGGCGAAGCCTGGCGCACCCCGGGCAGTGGTAATTTTGTCCAGCGCACCGCCGTGCGCAGCCAATTTGGCAATTTGGTAGACCGGCTGCGCCAAGATGGGTGTGACGGCGCACCAGGGGGAGGTGTCGACAGATTCAGCTTAGCGCAGTGACAATTTTGTGCCAAAACACCGAGCGGAAGGTGCGCTGAAAGGTTGCCAGCTCTGATCTGGTCTATTCTAGGCGCACCCGGTCTAGTGGTAATTTGGCTCACAGGCGCACAGTGCGCACACGTCACCAAAACCTCAAAGGCAGGTATCCAGAGTGTCAGGCACATTTCAATGCAATAAACAATCACAGCAACCACTATTTAATGTAACCGTCTGAACCAGCACATACATTTGTATCTATATTAATTGTCCCGTCACATCTGATGTCAGATCAGAGACGTTTGTCATCATGGAAACTAACGCAAACTAACGAGTTCACATTTCTCAGCCAACCACAAAAAGCCACATCATCCGATACTGAGCATATCTCATCTCATAAATCCAAAAGAAAAGAAAAAAGAGAGAGACACTCGCTGAATAAATGTAAATGACTCGGTGTCTTAATGATTTACCTGTGATTAGCCATATTTCTCTGTTTTAATCTTTATTCTTAACGTGATCTAAAAAGATGGAGTACATTATTGCAAGGAGGATGAGGAAATATCAGGAGAGAGTATTTCACCAAAGGTTCTGCTGTTTGTTGACGGGAGACCAGGAGTGCATGTGGATCACAAGCATGATGAATGGATTAGCCTGCTGCTGTGTTTAAATGTAATTGTCATGTATTTTGTACTCCAATTTATGACATAGGAACAGATTATATCTGTCCCACGAGGTGGTCCACACGGTGAGCCCTATGACTCATTGGTTAAGGAGGCGACACTTACTGTACACTGGACTGGACAACATAGTTTAGACTGGGCAGTTATGGAAAAATCCTTATCCATCCCATTTACACCCATAGAGCTCCTGTCTCAAAGCTCATGTAAAACTACCAACCCAATTATGCAACACTCTAGGGAAGCTTGGATGATGCACAAAATGCTTAAATTATCTCACTGTAAGCAGTCATATTCGTCCCTGTGGCAAAATCCTACAATTCGTGTTGGTAAAACACAGATCTACTGGAAGAGCAGCACAACCATGGATTAAGAACTTTGGATAATTTGTATGAGGGTGGAGTGTTAATGTCATATAATGTTGAATTAAGTAAATATAATCTAAAGGGAAAAGAACATTTCAGGAAATATCTTTAAATAAGTAGCTGTATTATGTCACGACACCGGAAAGCTAAGGACAACCCTATTTTGGAGTACCTGATTTTACCACCTCACCATCACAAAGCTTCGGTTTTTTACAAAAGAATGAACTTGACACTTAGTAGTGATCTCAAAAGTTTGAAGATTTTATGGAAAAAGGACATTGGGGTTGTTTTTGGAAAATGCCAAAATGATAACGGTACTTTGATACATTGTTTGTAGGAATGTCCAGTTGTCAAACGCTTCTGGATGGTTGTTATACAATATTTAAGTGATTGGTTAGAAAGAACTGTGAAACAAATCTGACAGTGTGGAGCCACTGTATAGATTCAGTTTGCCTGGTTACCTGCAGCTCATCTCTGTGTTCACTTACATTGAATCAAGAAGTTTACTGTGCATATGAGTCTTTCTGTAAGTAGACAAACTGTTTTACTGTCACCTTGCATAGCAGATGGACCTGCATGATTCAACGTCTGTAATCAGGCAGATCCATCTTGCCAAGTTCCAATATACAACAACTGTGAGCAACCTGAAGTGGGACGACCCAATCAGAGTCCTTTGGAAGAGGAAGAGCTTGGAGCTATGAGTGAGATTACAGCTGGACAGCTCCAACAGAAATTAGCTCAGATGCTAACAGCTTCAGCAGCTGTTTTATCAGATGTGGACCATATTTCTTTATGAAATGAAATACAAATATCAGCACTAAAAACTTCTCTGTAGTGAGGATATTCCACTCCACTTCTGACATGTTTTCCTGAGAGTTTGTTTTATGATGTGGCTCATGTAGTGCCAGCCTACTACATTATCTAGTTGGCCCGTAAATACTGATTGACAAAGCGATTGTCCAATCACATGCCAGATATGCTTCTGAAAGGTCCTGCACTCCTCAAACACATTATACAGGCTCTTTCCCAGATGGACATGTAAAACACATTTAATGGCCCCTCTTTTGTCAGGTTAGCCTTACAGAAACACACAATAGGACACAGGTGGTTTGACAGAAAACCCAAACTGATCATCTGTTCTAATGCTGCTCAGTTTGACAGTGAAGTGTGTGAACAGCACTGCGGTCTGTAGTCTCTGTTGATGGATTAATGCTCTTCAAACAGCTAATGCTGCATTATGTGTGCATGTCACCCTCAGTACTCTGATTATTAAGAACAATAAATCCTTCACATGGGCCTCATCTGTGGGAACTTTTGGTGTGAAGTTTGTTTCACATTGAACTGTAGAGTATTCTTAGATCAACATGTGCTGCTGTTTACAATACAGTATTTATACATCTTAACATTCAATCTTGTACTAAATTAATATGGGAAATATTTTAGAAATATTTCTTATGGCACCCACACCAATCACTGACATGTCCCTGTTAGCTAAATCCCACACTGATTATGAATTGTTAGTTTAATGATGATAAATTGTTGAACTTACAGGGACACAGAGGGATTCTCCAGGGTCACATAGACTTAGGGTGCAGTGAAGATAAATGTCACTGTACTCTTCCCCTTCCAGGAAGAGCAGGGCCGAGAAACGAGCACATTGAGACCTGCCGCTCTCGATCAAAGACACCTGTCGGGCATAGGTGGGACACCTGGCAGAGAAAATAAAACATGTAACCAAGTCCAAGAATATATTTGACTTGAAATGTTATCACCTAATAAGTTCAAAAATCTGGTGGGAATTTGACCCTGTTGTTAAAGTTTCAGGGGTGCTGTGATATAATGAAAAGGCGTCTAAGCCACTGAAAAGGTCTATAATCACCTTTGCTCTGAAACCTAAGAGAACAGACACTCACCTTTTGTGGATGAGAAGGTCTCTCCTGGGATTTTGAGGGGAGTGTGAGGGAGTGGCGTAACAATCCTCCAGAACAACAACAAACCTGGGGTCTCTGCCTGTTACAGAGACACCCACGTACAGAGGTGAGCCCAGTGGCAGGGTCACCCGTCCTGCTGGGTAAGTCTGAGTGAAGGTGGAGTCACGGAAAAGAGACATGGTGGTCGTGGCTTCAGCACCTGAGCCTTCAATGCCTGAAAGGGCTCCTGGTGTCCTGTAAAGAAAGTAAGTTTTAGTTTAGGGCAACAAAGTTTTATGTCAACACTTTAGTATTTCCATTTTTACATTACTTGTATTTATTTAAAGAGCCTTAACTGTGGTTCATATAACATTCAACATCTGGTTCAATTTTGATGACTGCTGAAGTATGTTCACAATTAGTAATGTTAAAAACATCCTCAAAATGTCATATACAGAGTCCCCCTGATCCAGCTGTAGTCTCTCTCTATCAGAGATGCTCTGTTAGAGCTTCTTCCCTTTAAAGGCTCCCCTCCCCATGTGGGCCCAGGCTGTTGTGATTGGTTTACAGGTCCACTCTTTGGTCAATGGTCAGTTCAGCGCTGCTCTGTGCCATGTTGTCAACAACTCTGCCTTCATTTAACTGTTTTTGCTCTGAACTGGGTTTGCTACTTCGAGCCTAGTCCTGATAATGCAGACTTTTTATTTTGTTCATAGTAGTGCTCTGTCATGCAGTGGAAGCATGTTAAATACAGTAAAGGGCATTTAAAACTATAAAAATGCTTCATGGGCTCTTGAAGAGTGATGTGTACTATGAACTATTATGTGGCTGGGTTATATTTCCACTGAGATAGAGCGTAAGGGGAGAAACAATCAAGCAAAATAATTTTTCAAAACTTTTTTGAGGAGTCTATTTTTAGAGTTTCCCTGGTGGCACCTCAAAGGCTCCCTGCAGGCACCATGTTGGCCAGCCCTGATGTAAAGTCTGAAAAAGTTTCATATCAAACATGATTATATTGATTACTACATGGTTGTATAGATAATCATGTAAAACTCTTCTAATGTGATGTTGTAATCATATGATGTTCTTGAATGATTTAGAAAGGACTGTATCATAAGTCACTTAATTGAGAGGTGACTAACATCAGGAGTGGATTGATGACGACATCCAGACTGCTGTCAGCGCCCAGAGGATATGCACAGGAGAAGGGGATGATCACAGGCAGGTTAAACCCGCTACCATTCGGATAGAGGAATAAATTGTTGGAGTAGATCGCATGAGTGTTGTTGATCTGAAAAACAAAGTATGGTTGGATTAGAAGAAGGTTCACCGAAATTAAACATCAGATTAAGTAAAAGTGCAATAAGCAGCTTACAGCCCCAGCCAAGCTTCAGTAAGAGGGAATAAAAGTTTCCACAGGGGGACATTGGTTTTCTGGTACTTTCATACTTTCACTAAATGAATAAAAAGTTTTTGTACCAAATGAGAAAACATAAAATTAAAAAAACCCACAACAATAAACAGAACAACAACACAAAACAAAACAAAACAAAAGAACAATTACACACAAACATATCACATGACAAAAATAGCAAAACACAATAAGTTAAATTATAAATTATTGTTTGTTGGATTCATAAATCCAACAAACAAAATAAAACACTTGAAAGAATACCAAACAAAGGAATTCAAGAAAAAAACAAACAAACAACAAAAAATCAAACAGCATAACAACAAAATACTAAGAAATACAGACAGAAATGACAACAAGAAATAAAAAAGAAAAAAACAAAAATTACCATCTAAAACAAAACAAGGAGGACAATACAACAGCAAAGGGAAGAAATAATAGAAAATCAAGGAGATGACATTAATTAAAAAAATAAAAACAAGAAAAATAAATACAAGTAAGAAAATGCAACAACTAAAACAAACAGGACACAAATACACCACTCAAAAACCAAGAAGGAGATAAAATAAAAATAATTCATAAAATTTAAAACGTCAAAAAAAGTAACTTTCCAAATTATAATATATCAGTCTGAACATTTTCATATACTTAAAACATTTCAACCTTTTTCAAAGTGCACAATAATCAAAAACATCTCCCTCAACCCATAGTAACCTTCTCTTGTCAGATAGACCCCAACACTCCTCTACTCTCATTGAAATGTTTTAATCAAGAGGGGGTCAAGGGACTACTTTTTTCAAGGGGCTCAAAATGTCTGAGTCTTTCCTTCATATATGACTAAAAAACAGGGAAAATAACACTGATTTCTACAGGACAGGCAAAAAACTCAGCAGTGGGGTTTTTACCCTCAGGGTGTTTCCACAGACGTCCTTCAAAGCGTCCACTTCGTACCACACAACACCGTTGGACGTCCTGCTCCAAGTACAGTTGTGAGACGCCAGGTTACCAGAGAGAGTGTCCAGCCCTGAAGAAGGGTCAACAATATCCAGTCCCAATCGAAGCTTATCAGGGCTACAGATGAGCTGATAATTGTGCAGTCTGCGGGCTGAAACAAGAATAAAAAGAAAAGAAAAAGCACATAATGAGATTTAAGTTGCATTGTTCTACACGAGGCAACTGATACAGCATGGGACCCATGACTGATATGGGCCCCAAAACATACTATAGACTCAGCAGTGTTTTGTAATAGGTGTTCTGACATTTAATTACAATTCCCTTACAAAAGAAATCCCACATTTTTCTTCTTTTCTTGGAAAAAACTGTAATACTGTCTTTTGCAAGGTTAACTGTCATAAAATGATTCAGATAATGGCCTGGGGGTCAAATATGGCCCATTCTCATATTTAAATGACCCATTTAAAATTCTAAAATGATGTGAAATAGAGTGAGGAATAGAGGAATGGGTCCAAAAATGTAGAAGTGCATTAGCATTTAACACTTCCTGTAACCTGATACACCAGATGTACACCGATATATTTCAGTAGTTCATCTGGGAAAGAGCCCACAGAAAGAGTTTGGGGAGGCAGAACCTTTCAGAAGCATATCCGGCAGGTGATTCACCAAGCAGGCTGTCAATCACATTATTTACGGGCCAATCAGGTGATATAGTCGGCGGACACTACCGCTGAGGTGTAAATTAGAGCGTTTGAGCCACTTTGCAAACAAACTCTCACTAGAACATGTTGGAAGTGGAGTTCACGCTCCTAGCTCTCACCTTTTCCTGCTGTAAAGAATGCTGATTGGGCCATACTCCTCTGGGATGGACACAATTGAAGCTTGACAAGATGGATCTGCCTGATTATGGACATTGAATCAGACAGATCCATCTGCACTGCAAGGTTGCACTTCCTGGTTTGCAAGGCCAAAATTATTTGGGATTTAAGAATGGATAAAGGCCTGAAATAAGGTCCAGAGTGAACATATGCATTCAATATTTAAACACCCATCCAGCCATCCATCCTTTATCTTCACTGTTTATCCCTTTCAGGGTGGTGGGGGGCTGGAGCCTATCTCAGCTGACATTGGGCCAGAGGTGGGGTACACCCTGAACCGGTTTGCAGCCGGTCACAGGGCCAAACAGAGAGACAGACAACCATTCACGTGTTATAATTTTACCTAAAGGCAATTTAGAGTCCCCGATCAACATAGTGAGCATGTTTTTAGTCTGTGAGAGGAAGCTGGAGTGCCCTGAGAGAACATATGCGTGCACAGGGAGAACATGCAAAGGCCCTGACCGACTGACCAACCCCTGACCTTCTTGTTGTGAGGCACCTGCACTACCTGCAGCACCACCGTGCTGCCCATGAGATCTAAACATTTAATCTAAACTTAATAAACAGAATCCGTCCTTTCATCTTGGTGGACACGGGCACAAGAATTTGGACATTATTTTTATACACCACAAAATATATCTGAAGTGAAATTTAAAGAGTTACTATATTTTCAACAGAACAGTTGCTAACAAACTGCTCCAGGACTTCAGAGATGGTAACTTTCTGATGGATTTCTCAAGAAAACTATGATGATCACTAATTTTGAAGACAAGCACTTTGTTAAAAAATCGCAGTTTTTAATTGACAAGAAACCAAAATCCTAATTTTTAGTTAAAATGTTCTCAATTCTTCAACCAAAAATGGATCAATTTAGATTTAATACAAAGTCTGTTCAAAATCCAGGTGCTAATGATAATGTGATTATTGTCTGTGACTAAGTTTGGAGAGTTACTCCATATTAATCTGAAGGTCATGGGTTCAAGCCCAGCTGCATCTGTCATATGTCAATATTGCATGTCTTCTGTCTTTTATTTAACAAACTCAAAAGGATGAAGTCATTTGTATATTCTCAAATTTAAAATATACAAAATGCTAGCTGCCCACTAAACAAAAGTATGTTCATCATATATTTTAATTAAAATTTGTGTCCCAGGTTAAAAAAGTAGAAAATATTGCTCAAAGTCTATGAGAAGTCATCTGTTTGATTACTTTGGAGTTATGTTATAACAGTCATAACACTCATAAGGCTCCATCAGATGCCCAGCACAAAGCATTTTGGCATGAAGCATAGGTGTCTTCAATTCTCTGTTGACACAGAAGTCATGTTTTTGCCCTGCACTCACGTTGTTTAAATACATTAGCAAACTAGAAAGCACATGGAGAACGCAAACCTACACCAAGGTAGTTCACATATTGCTGTTACATCTATAATCAACAGTTCCATGATAAAGTCACCATCATAATATGATTCCTTGACCCTGAAATCCACACCTAGCACTTGAAATCATGTTGATATAATTATTAGACAGTTATTGAGCAAAAACGTTTGTTCGCTAATGGCAGTTATCTGGATCACCACCAAAATCTAAACATTTTTAAGTTGGACCATTATCAACATCTCCCAAAAATTTCAGCAAAATCTGTCCAGTAAACATATGCCAGCAATCATAACCACCTCGGCAAAGGTAATGACCATGCACTTCCATTTGTTTCCAGAGGAAATGAGGAGTGGTCAGGTGCTAATCTGGTGTATTCCTAACTGAGGATGCAGAAAATGACTTCACTTTAAACCTCCTTAAACCTGGTCTAAAGTCTGTGGCACAGACTTGCTGCCACTTGGGTCTGCATCACAGACAGACATCTGCTAAATCAAAACACACACTTTACTGAGCTTGTTTTACTCACATGGGACACATTTCAAAACACCTCATTAGTTAAATATCAGAGCATTTGTTGAAAATTCTGTTAAAAGTTTGAAACAGGACAGAGGACAGGGACACAGCTTGGCTTTTTTGCAGCACTCCTCCATTCCAGTGCGCTCCATACTGTTGAATGCCACTTTTATGTTCACAGATAATAAAACAGGCTGTTCAGTGTATTTTAAACATGAAACAGAGAACAGAGCTAAGGATACCTGTGGCTTAGTAAAAAACAATGCTTAACAGTACATAGGTCTATCATAAACGCAGACCTGCCTGATTCAGAGACTTTAATGATTGATCAGATTTCACTTTACGCTCATGTGAAAGTGTCTGTCTTGTCTTTTTGATCATTTCCTGCTCTAGATGTTTCAATGAAAAAAGAAATTCGATCTGAACATTAACTTAATTTATACTGTGTTCGGTATGTGTTCTTTGAGTGAAGTGAACTAAAGAGAACTACAGAGAGAAGTAAAGAGAACTACTTTAAACAATTGTTTATAAAAGAGGAACCTGTTGAAAATTAAAATCTTTTTTCTTTTCTTGTAATCACACACTGCATTAATCATTTACAACTTAATAATGACAAATACTTGCTAGAATGTTTTATTTTTACCTGAAAATGTATAAATTTTTTTGCTTAAAGGGCATTTTCTGTCACATTTATTGTCAGAAAAGGCAAAAAAGTCCAGTCGGCCATTTATTTTGATAGTAGTAAAGGGTTACTACTCAAAATAAAGAGCTCCACTGGACCACTGGCATTATTCCAATGAACCTACCTGTCAAGATATTAAGCGTGCATGCCGCATGCATCATAATGCAACACGTGCTGCTGAGGGTCCTCTTTAGAGTTTTCAGAGTATGGTCACCATTGCTGGTGCTGTTAGGCAAAAACCTCCCATCTCCAAAATTGCTACTCTTAAGGATATAAAAAAATTAAAAAGTTCTACTACTGCTTGACTGCATATTGTTTAAGTCTGATTACAAATTAACTTTTTCATTCCCTAATTAGGGTCCTCGCCCTAAGGGCAAGGATCCTATTGTTTTTGCTTTGAAAGATTTTTTCGCTCAACCAGACGCGTTACGCTTAATTTGACCCCCTAAACATGCTCAAAAACTCACCAAACTTGGCACACACCTCAGATGTGGTGAAAAATTTCATGAAATGAAAAAATTAACCCCCAACATGCCAAAATGAGCTCTCTAGCGCCACCTATGCACCAAAAAAAACACTAAAACGGCCGTAACTTCCTGTAGGAATGTCGTAGAGAGATCAAACCAATGCCGAAACGTGCCGGGGAGGTTCCGAAAGCCTATCTGCAACAGGAAGCCGGCAAATTGGCCTTCAAAATAAAATTTCAAGGGAAATATATGCCAGACGCAAAAATTATCTCCTCCGAGGCCGTAAATGGTATCAGCTTGAAACCCGGACAGATGACAGAGGAGGCATTGATGATCAAAAGTTATTCGGGATTTTGTTGTTTCTCAAACGGTTTTCGAATAACAAGCCCTCAAAGTTGGTGAACCCCAAAGAAGCCCTCCCAGCTTCTCCCATTCAAATGAATGGGGAATGTACATACAGCTCTGGACAACCTGTAGAAGAAAGGTCTCTAGAGAAAA
Source organism: Cetoscarus ocellatus (assembly GCA_037902135.1). Taxonomy (NCBI): domain Eukaryota; kingdom Metazoa; phylum Chordata; class Actinopteri; order Labriformes; family Labridae; genus Cetoscarus; species Cetoscarus ocellatus. Next base: position 155,561 of record JBAMNC010001124.1, read on the forward strand.
AACAAAAAGTCCTACAGCCTTGAAATCTACATGGATGGATTCCTGACAAAATTTCCAGTTTACACATCTTCCTTTTAGAGAGATTTGGTCAAAATTGTGGCATTGGTGAGGAAATGTTTCAACAGATTTGGTTGGTCTGCTGCTTAGCTGCAGTTTGAATCTGGATGAGGCAGCAGATGATGTCATTCACTCACTGATTGACAGCAGCTGGTCATGTGACTCACTGAAGGCGGGAACATGGAATGTGTAATACACACCCATTATAGAGACTGAGGCTCCTGACAGAGCTGCAGCTACACACATCAGTCTAACTTAAAGCAGGTGAAAGGGTCAAAAAGGGATGAAACCCCCAAAATGGAGGGCAAACGGGCATGAGGGACCTGCGAGCGAGGACCCGTGCAATGCTGCTTGCAGCTTTAATTTGGTTACAAGTCTTAAAACCCACTCACCAACATAAACATGGATATAGGAGATTTGTGCCCAACAGCAAAGATATGGCAACACAAAACAACATTCAACTGTAATATTATAGAATGGTCCAGAAATGAGTCCAAAATATGCAGAAGTGAGTTTGCATTTTAGCACCAGTGGTTCAAAGTCTATAGGATTTTAGAACAACTTTTTGGAGAATTACTTGAAATAAAGTCCGTGGTAAGAAAATGCATATGATATTTGATGTTTCATTTTGCAACATAAAATGCATCTGATATTACCAATTTTTTTAACTTTAAAGTGTTATTGCGTTTTTTTAAAGGATGGTTAAGGACTTCAAAAATGGCTGACTCTAAGGCGATCACTTCTGATGTTTTGGTTTTTTTTCTAAATAAACAATGATGCATACACAAAACACACAGCCATTGAGCACCATGTTGATCAGATCATTGTATTGGGAGAAAATTCTCAAACAAGAGGTTACAGCGTGGTGAAATACAGTGGTGCAGGAATGAGTCAAAAATGTTGAAGTGAGTTAGCATTTAGCACTTCTTGGTTCCCAACCCTGCATAGAAGAATGGTTTTCAATGAATGTCTGAAACAACGTTGTGGTGAACATAAGCACATGAGATTTTTAATGTTTATTAGGAAATAATAAAAATCTGATGTTGCCTGCTTTTGAATCTTAAACCGTTGTGTGTTTAAAATGATGGCTGCTGACTTACAGCTAACAAGGACTACCAAAATGGTTGGAAACCTGATGGAAAGCATTTCTGATTGTTTTCAATTATCAGTAATTCATACACTACTGCCACAGCTATGAGGACCAACTTGATCAGGTAATTTGATCAAGAGGAAATCTTTAACAAGAGGTCACAACAAAAAGTTATACATATGAATATTGCAGTTGCTTCTAAGTTAACCCACCATTTTGTAGTTCCAAATTATCTTAATATTAGTTTTTTTCACTCTCCCCTTTATATTTAAGCTTATAAACTTCTTAAAGTTTGGTCTATTAGTACAGATTATCATGATGAACAAAAAAAATGTTCATTTCATTTTTTTGCCACATACCTCATCATTAGCAATGATGCAAGAACACACCTTTTTTTTCAAATAGTCTATTTTTATTTGGATCCACCATATCATTTGTATAAAAATACAGTTTCAGTGTAATTTATAGAAATTATGTTCCCTGCAATTATAAATTAATTTTATTGTCTGTCCCAGTGAAAGAAAAACTAACAATAAATGTAACAGAGGGACAGATAGTCAAATAAAGAAATGTCTACTGCTGACAGGTGGGAGGCTGAACTGCTGTACAAATCAAAGTAGGGATGCACAGTATTATTGAACCAGTATCGGCAGATTATCTGTGAATACTGATGAGCTGATTATCAGTATTGGCAGGTGTGAACATTTTTGCTGATATGAACAATCAATATTTTGACCACAAATATTGGCCATAAATATCCCAGATATTGGCGGTAATATCTGCAAAATGCACAGTTGAACCATGATGGTTTACCTCTTCATTACTCAATGTCCACCTTGATAGATCAAAAGTATTACTTACAAAAGAGAGTTTACACAAATGTTGTTTTCCTTGCTTCAAATCTTTTCCTAAGCATAAGCATATCAGATATTGGCAAACATCAAATATCGTGCATCCCTAAAACAGATGTCCTAAATTTCTGTAAATTATTGACTAATGAGATAAAATTGTGCCATAAAATACAGCTACAGTATTGTGCAGCACAAAATATTGCAATGTGTTGCTGGCCAATACTGTTTCACTCCCATAGCAGTTTGATAAGTGGTTATGATGCCATACTTCATGAATAAATACCTGAAATACAGTTACTGAGCAGAGAGTAAATAAATAAGTTAACATTTAGGGTGCAGCACTGGATGAAAATAATAAGTTATAATGCCAAATGAACAAACATCAAACAGTGAGTAAAAAGTCTGTGAAATGGTTATGCTGCAGCACTTAATGAAGAAATATCTTAAATACAGTAACTAAGCAGAGAGCACATTAACAAGTGGAGTTCGGGTGCAGTACTGGATGAACAGCTGAGTAAATATGTAATGAACAGTCATTGAGTAGAGAGGCAGTAGTTGGTAAATGGTTAAGGTGCAAGACTTACTCAATAATTAAACATCTAATGAGCAGTTAATGAGCAGTAGTAAATAAACTAAGAAACAGTTGTGCAGTGAGATGTTATGATCAGTTAAGGAGCAGTGACTACTTAAAATAGATAAATATGCAGTCGTAGTGCCACAACAGGGTAAATGAATATATTTCTGAAGGAACTATATTGTCAATAAAATGATAAGAAGTCAGATTGTTTACCTGTGGTGTCTGCAGTGAAAATCTGAAAAATCAGGAGCAATAACAACCCCCTTGGAAACATCATTTTTGCTTACAACAACTTCCTGGAAAAGAAAATAGAGAGTCAAAATTAAATATGCTTCATGCAATCCATGAATTTCAGCACTTTAACCTTCACTGAATCGACCTTACATTCCTTATCAAAAAATATGATGAAAAATATTTGTCAGTAACTGTTTTGTAGGACAAAAACAGACGATTACTCACTAAAAATGAATCTTTCATGATCAAAACTCTGACAAAACTTTTTGGGTTTTTTTTTTCAGTCAGTCAGACAAAACTAGACTAAAGTGACAGGGTTGGGCCATCAGGCATTTAAGATCAATGATATTTTAATTGTTCTGGTGATAAATGTTTTTCCAGCACTTCTGTTAGAAACACACTGACTCATCTTTTCATCAGATAAAATATAACTTATAACTAAGACAAAATAACAATTATTATCATAATAATAACTTTATAAGTGTAACACTTATAAAACCAAAGGTTTACAGGTTTTTTTTTGTTTGTTTTTTTTGTTTATTTGTTTTGTTTCATTGTTTTTCTCTTTTTAACTTGTAGCCCTTTGAGATCTTCTGATGTAAAGGGCAATACAAATAAAATTTATTATTATTATTATTAAAGTGCTTTGACAAAAAAACAAAGACATATGAAGACAGAATACAAGTAAAAAAAATTCAACAATAAAAAACAAATTAACAAACAAGCATAACTTAACAATGTAAATAACCCAAGAACATATAAAGAATAATAAAATGAAACAAGAGAAAACTGAATAAAATGAAAAGAAATAAAAAACTGAGTCATTAAGCAATAAAAAGCAGCTTGAAGACATGAAAGCAATACCGGGAAATTAAAAGTTACAAAATTTCCACAAGGTTTAAAGAAATACAGCTCAAACTAGGGGAAGAAAAGCCAAACAAATAATCAATTTGAGACGAAAGTGGCATGCAAGTTAAATGGATAAAACATGAGAACAAATAGGAGCAAAGCAGCATAAAACAATTTCCAGTAGGAATAGAAACAGAAAAAATGAACTGATATGTAAAACTAGAAAAGAACAATCAAACAATGGAACTGGGAAGCTTAAATGATCAAATGGATCAATAGAGTTTTAAGGTAAATAAGAGAGTTAAACAAACAGAAGAGAAGTTAAAGTTAACATCAAATAAAAGTAAGTCTGATTATTTTATAAATTTAATAGATGAAACTGATATAGAGCTAAAATAACGATGGTATCACTTCGTTCTTGCTGGTTTATATCAATAAAAGCGTTGATGTTGAAAAAATTAACCTACTAAATACAGGACCATTCCCTAAATGTCTTGACTCCGGGTTTTGCCGCATGTTAATTAGTTTAGATCAATTAGTTAATGCATTGATGCTGCATTGGAAAGAGTGAAATTCAAGTGTAGTCACTGTTCAGTTTGTAATCAGTTGTATTAAAGTGAGGAAACATTAAAAAACTAAACTAAAACTAGACAAAAATACTTTAAGTTTTTGCCAAGGAAACCCAGAAGAACAAGTCTAGGCAGTGAAAATGTCTAAAATGTGACTAATGCTCTTTTTTTTCTACAAACTGAAGTGAAATCTACAAAAACTGAAAACCATCACTGCCTCATACTGACCTTGGTGTAACCACGAGAGTCCAGGATTGGAGAGGTTGTATTTCTCCCTGTGACTGTGAATATTTATATCTCTGGTTGCGTGTCAAGGATCATGCGATGCACTCGTTTGTGAGGTCAATAAATGTGTGATTGACAGTGTTGATAAAACATGTATGGCGTTAAGAGTTACTAAATCAACAACAGATGTACCTACTGAAGTGTGAATGGATTAATGCTTTCTTAAGGCTTCTTTATGTAAGCTTTATGTAACTATTAGGTTTTCTTCTCAGGCACTCATTTGCGACACACAGAAACCAGCTCATTGACCGACCATTTTGGCATTTAACTACCAGCTGAAAACCATTGCTCGTACCTATGCACATAGATTTGAAATCTCGATACAATTTAACTGCAACACAAAAGTGTTTGCAGACTGCAAATTCATGCACTCTACATGGATAATAAACCAGCCAGAAGAATCAGTGTTTCTGGCCTACCACATTCTGCCACTAAATGAGGCAGACATGCTCATACAGTTGACACATTTAACGTTGTCACCTCACATTTTCTTCATGTCATGCAGGCCTAATGTGTGTGGACTTGAGCTTAACTTTCAGGACTGTATGATTGGAGTCCGATTCAGAATATGTTTTTTTGTTTTGATTTGTTTTGAATTGTTTTTCTTAAAAAGGTGTTTTTCTGAGGTTTAGAGCAGAGGGATACTAATGAATCAAATAAAGAAACTATTTGAACAAGCCCAAATTCAGAGACAGTTGTAGCAGCTGGTAAAATATGAAAAAAACAAACTCCAGCTACTTGTAAATCCCATTTAACCCACACTCCATGGCCACTTTATTAGGCACACGTTGCTAGGGTTGGACTCATAGACATGTAGAAGAAACAGATGAAGCCATGTGATGTCAGCCCTGTAATTAACAAAGGTTTCTTTGGTAATGGACACTGCCATACTGTGCATGTCATCTCAATCGAACTTTAGATCAACCTACTCACAGACAGAGAGGCCATGTTGAGGCAGGACTTAAGACTGCATGACTATTAGCTAGTCTATGTGTCCATAACTGGAGATCCTCAATAAATCCTCAATGTAAGACAAACAGGCGCTATATAACGTCTACAGTGAGAGCACATAGATTATGTATTTAGACTGAAGCTGTCTCTTTGAACCAGACTGTAAAGAGGTTCATTTTAGGCTGAAAACAAATATTCTCTGCACACAAACATTTGGGTGTCAGGTTTCTGCAGCCAGTCTCAACTGGACACTTGAGGTACTACAGGTTTTGACACTTCCACATTGTCCTCCACTCTCAGCCTTAGCCGTGTCTCCATGCTTAACATGTTGAGTTGCTGATTTGCTGCTGTGTTATCAAGCAGTTGAACAGGTGTACCAAGTGAAGTAAGTGTAAATGGATTAATGTTTTCTTAGGGCTTCTTTATGTAAGCTTTTTGCAACTATTAGGTTTTCTTCTCAGGCACTCTCAGCTCATTGACCGACTATTTTGGCCCATAACTAACAGCTGAAAACTATTGCTCTTACTCATGCACACAGATTTGAAAACTATTATACAATTTATTTGCAACACAAAAGTGTTTTCAGACTGCAAATTCATGCACTCTACATGGATTATAAACCAGCAAAAATAATCAATGTTTCTGGCCTACCAAATTCTGCCACTAAATGAGGCAGACATGCTCATACAGTTGACACATTTAACGTTGTCACCTCACATTTTCTTCTTGTCATGCAGGCCTAATGTGTGTTGACTTGAGCTTAACTTTCTGGACTGTATGATTGAAGTCTGATTCAGAATATGTTTTTTTGTTTTGTTTAAAAGGTGTTTTTCTGAGGTTTAGAGGCGTAAAAAATTAACGCCAGAAGAAGAAAAAAAACAACAGCAAAAACTAAAGTGACACATTTCTCAATCAGTAACACGCCCTGTTGTCATTCTTTGCAATCATTGTGTTCCTGCGTTCTTGCCAATCAGGTTTCCACACAGGTGTTTCATTGTTCCAGAGTAAATGGTTGGCACAGTGCTTTGTTGTATGAACAGAAACATACCAAAACATACCAAAATGAGTTTTATAACACAGTATACCAGCAAGTCCTTCTGTTACATCATATACCCAACTTATTAATCAACACAATTTCAACACACACCTTAAGACTAAGGCACCATTGAAAAACATGGTTGATGCGCCATGTATATGATGTGAAGAGTTACTGATTTATATCAGAATGAAAAAAAGATAAAACTCAATCAGAGCTGGCAGACATATAAAGCCACAAGTCAAAACACTTTACTTTCATCCAGATTCTTTGCTTTCATAATCCAAGCCTCCTTCATCTAACCCCAGACATGCTCAATAATATTCATGTCTCTTGACTGGGCACCTTGACCTTCTTTGCTTTCAGGAACTCTGATGTTGAGGCTGAGGTATGTGAAGGAGCGCCATCCTGCTGCAGAATTTTCCCTCTCCTGTGGTTTGGAATGGCAGAAAGAATTTCTTGATACTTCAGGCTGTTGATGTTTCCATCCACTCTCCACACCCCCATACAGGATGTAACCTCAAAGCATGATTTTTCCTCCACCAAACTTGACTGTTTTCTGAGTGAATCTTGGGTCCATGCGGGTTCCAACAGGTCTTCTGCAGCACTGCAGTTCAGTGGGTGAATCATCATGAAAATCAACTTTCTGCAACTTTTCCACTGTCCATCCTTCCTGCAAGCTGTGGGCTTTGGCAAATGCAACATGATTTTTTTGTTGTGTTCTGTTTAATGCTGGTTTCTGAGGACTAATTCAACCATGGAGACCACTGCATGAGAGAATATGACAAACTGTTCTTGTAGATACAGGGTTTTCTGTTGAGAAATCCACATGTAGCTCGGGTGCAGATGAAAATGGGCTGACCCTGAAATGTCAAAGCAACAAAGGGTCCTCTTAAACAGTTGTCTAAGGGGGTCTGCCTGCCCTGGGCTTGTCATGAACATCCAATCTTTCTCTTATCCTCCACATTTGGATACATTAAAAATGTCTGTCCCCTCAGCCGCAGACTTGGTCTTCAGGCTCTTGATGATCAGCACTTTGGTTTGGGTTGAATCTTTGGCATGTTGTCAGGGGTCAGGATACACCAAACATGAAGGACTGGTGTGCTGGGGTTCTTTTTATACACACCTGAGAATGTGTTGATTCCAGTATGTCAGAGGTGAAGCTCTAATCTGTGATTGGTTAAATCATTTACAGGACAGGAAAAGAATTGTGCCCTTGCAAAAATAAATGTTATGGGTTTTACCAAGCTGTGAACATTAAAACACTTTTAATGGTTTCATTTTGCCATCAGTTATTACTGTGAAAGCCATTGACATTAAATGACCTACTTATTGTAACAATAAATTGATTAGAAATAAAGTTATATGCCGTTTTAAGTTACTATGTCCCTATGTGACAAGACTTTTGTCAGGGACTGTAAATGCACTCAGTGGATCAGCCTGAGAAGACAAAGGTATGAACTTGTCATTTACTGTCCCATTACAACCATGTATGATGCAGTTTTACAGAGATGGCTGAGGTGGGGGCTGATTTTTCTTCATCTTCTTTGAAAAACTCTGGCCTGCTGTCCATTCTTCATCATCTTGTTGTTTCAATGGCATTTTGCAACCATCAGAAAGTCATTACATTCTTTACAACAGTTAAACATTGTACACACACTCACACACACACACTCATCCTCATACACACTCATGCAACCACACACAAAACGTCACTTCATCACGTTTTATTTATGGTTTGAGTTATGGTTCAAAGTTTGAAAAACAAGTTTGTCTCTTTTGTTTGTGTTCTTTGTGTGTGTTTGTGGTTTTAACTTATTGTCTGGAATGTTATGTCTCATAATTTGTTTCATATTTCTACAGGTTTCTGTTTTGTTTAATTTAAATGGTAAACTGACCATTGTTTTCCTTGTTTTTTCTTTCTATTCACCAGATGGTTAATTCATATTTAGCATATGTTATTGTAAATCTACAGGCCCAAATTGTGATGAGTCTTCAGTGAGTGACCCACTTTTGGACTGTTCCTGCTCCTCACCTCTCCCTTCTGGAGCTCCATCACTCAGTGTTGCCAGATGGGAAATACAAAATCATCGTACCCGGGACTCAAAATTTTCATATTTTGGGGGAAATTATCGTACACCCGTCATAATCAAAATAACAGTCTTATCATTGTGCAAAAGTCACATTTGGTCACTCTGTTTAGTGTCCTACAGGCGCTTTTGTGGTCATTCATTGCCCCGCCCCACATCAGCAGCTCCAGCCTCCAACCAGGCTCCAACTCAGCTGTGTTATATATATACGGAGCCCCTTAAGGGTCACGGTGAGAGTTTTTTAGGAAGACTTTTGTTTCCCCTTGCAAAATGTATCCCCTGAAAATACTTTTTCTCCCTTCTGAGCTGATCCATTCAGCCGCTCCCAGTGCAGCTCACTGAATTTTACTTCCAACTATGCAGCACGTATGCTGATATTGTACTGAACATTAGTGTCTTTTATTTGCCGTTTACTGCCGGCCGTGACCACACCAACTCCAAAACAACAAACAAACAGAAGACATTGAATGAATCAATCATCCACTCTCCTGTGCTCTCTCCTCTCCCCTGCTCCCTCACTCTCTCACTCAAACACACACCTCGGCCCCTCCCACCGGCTGCACTTTCACCCATTCACACTAAAACAAACATCACAGCTGTTACAGTCGCCTACTGCTGCTCAATAGGGCAGCCCCATCCCTACAGAGCAGTAGTACTATAACAGCTCTGCTGTTTGTTATGCGTTTAGTGTAGATGTTAGCGGTTTCTACAGGGTTGATGGTCACTGTGAAGGCGTCAGGAAGCTGTGAATGGGTGAAAGTGCAGCAGGAGGAAAGGGCAGAGGTGTGTGTTTGAGTGATAGAGTGAGGGAGCTGGGGAGAGCCGGACAGGAGAGAGCAAAGGAAAGTTGATCGATTCATTCAACGTCTTCTGTTTGTTCGTTGTATTAGAGTTTGCGCGGTCACGGCTGACAGTGACTGGTGAAAAAAAGACACAGTGTTCGTGAACAGACTCGATCGTCATCATTACGTTGTCCGGACAGACATTACAGTAGGTTACTTTATCAGCATGCATACTGCACAGTTTGCGAAACTGTCAAATTATCGTATATTTAGCCTTTTTTGAATTATTTACCGTACATCGTACAGAGGGCCAAATTATCATACAAAAATGATAATCATCATACACCTGGCAACCCTGCCGTCACTGGAGTGAGGGGGCGTGTCCCTTGGAGTGAGGGGGCGTGTCTCCTGGCTGCTGCAGGTCTCTGCTGCTGCACACCTGGCCCTCATCTCCTTATCAACCTCTCCTATAAGCCTCCTGAAGACTTGTCACAGTGCCAGATTGTTCTCGCATCACGAGTGGTTAAGGTGACCCATCTCGAGCTGTTTTGAGAATATTGAGCTTGTGTTTTTTGTTGGTTTTGTATCTCGAGTCCTTCAGATGACCAACTGTGCTTCTCCTCCTCTGTTTTCAGTGCCTCCTTGAACCCGGCTTTCACAGCCACACTTCGTTTGCCTCATCCTTCCTTTACCTTCCCCTCACCTAACCACTCCTTACCCCTCCTGGTTTAATAAATCATTTTGTTTTGCACCATTAATGCCTCTGTGATTTGCAGAGGTGGCTCTGTGGCCACTCACTACAGTACTGACATATAATTTCTCTCACCAAAAAGGGGCAGTTCATCCTAAAATATATATAAAACTAGAAAAGCACTCCGAGAGCGCAGACCTCTGCCAAGCAGCTCAGTTCAACCCATAAATTGTGATTTCCACCCAACATTATAGTCCTATATTTATTTTATATGCAGACTGTCGAATGAAAAATATCAATCTGCAAGCAGTGTGTGATTATTGTTGATATAAATGTCATCCAATAGAGTGACCTAGTTAATAGTGGGCTTGTAACTTGTTGACTGAACCAATTTGCTGCTGTTTGTACAGATGTTGGTGTTGTGCGCGCCAGTGGGTGATGTCACCAGCCTGTCGGTCAGAGCAAAACCACGGCGCTTTGCTGCGCATGACGCATTTGCTCTATGTGGAATTTTGGGGTTAGGTTTTTACAGTCACACACACACAAACTTCTGCTATGACAGACTTTTTCCGTATTGACATTATCAGCAGCCTTTTTTTGAGTGATTAACAGACACATCTGGAGGGACGGCGAGCGAGCAGAGCTGCCACATGTGTTTCTATAACGTTAATGGGCTCACAGTAATGTTAGTAGTAGTTGTGAGTTGTAAAGGACTGGGACGTTTTATTACAATTTCAGGAGAGTCTGCAGCCTTAATTTGTCTTAGAAACCAAGGCTCCAGGAACAGCGCCAGGCTTTCTCCATTGGCAAAACGTTTCCTCCTCCCCGCTATGTCTGTGAATAGAACTGCATGCACAGCTTTCACTGCTGATTGGCTGATTTGCATACTCTGTATGTAACCACAGCGTGTAACCAATCTGATGGTGCTGTGGGTGGGACAATGCTGGAGACGGAGTACAGACAGCAGAGGGAGTGCCTTGGAGAACTCCTCCTCTGGCATTGCAAGGGAGTCTGGGAAATGTAGTGACATTGGCTTGAAAAACTAGACATCAGTTTGCAAATAAACTACTATTCCCATAATGCTGTAAATGAATGGGATTTGCCGTTATAAACTTAAATGTTTTTTGTAATGTCAATCTGGATTAGATCAGCGCCAAAATGTATTTGCTTCTTCCTTGGACCAAACCACACCTCTGGTAAAATTTTAATGCAAATCCATCCAGTAGTTTTTGCGTAACTTTGCTAAGAGAGAAACAGACAAACAGACAGACCCCTGCGAAAACATAACCTCCTTGGTGGAGGTAAATATAGCTGATTGCTTTTGAAAAAGTTTTGTGAGATGATCTGCATTAGGACGCATGATGATGCAGGGGAAAACAGCCATGATGCAGGGGGAGCATTTTGACACATCATCTGCAAAAGCGTTGCAGCTGAGTGACTCCCTTTTAAAATTATTCCCACAAAAAAAACTCCAGTTGATATTAAGCCTCATCAGGCTAATGAATGCTGCTTCAGTGCATAATGTTTCATTTGTGATTGTAAAAATGTCCATGGCACAACTTTATAAATGGGGTCATTCTGCCCAGCCCTATGACAGACTGATCTAAGGAAGCGCCTGAGAAGTTTGAGCAGCTCAGAGACGTCTCTTGAGCTTTGAGTGGATACTGACTTGAGGCAGTGAGTGAAGGCACCAGGACGGCCTTCCTTACTGAATTTCCGTTAAACTTCATGTAATAATTTCAAAAGGAGCTTTGTAGCATTTTGAGATTTTTGAATATATTAATAACAATACTGAATTTTCACCTGGCCTTAATCGCCTGCTTCATTGTCCATTTCGCCTCATCCGGTGGAGAAGACTCTTTTGTTTGTGTCCTGAGGAAGACAGGTGCATGCACTGCTGATGAGCTAAAAACCTAAAAGAAAATAAAAACTTCCTTATTGTTACTGCACAGATCACAACAGAATTTACAGTGCAGCATTGCATGACAAGACTCAGGACAAAACAGGGGGGGTTCGTCATGCACACAGTCTGCAGTTGCAAAAAAAACAGCATCGTCATAATCAGCTTAATCAGTCCTAGTCATACCTTTTGCAAATGTCCGCTCCAACGTTGGTCCAAAAGGCGCTTGAGTGTCTCCCCTTTGTAGAGAGTGGCAAGAAGAGTTGGTCTTCTGCAGAACTTGTACAGCATGATACACACACTGAAGAAGTCCATCACGGCCTTTTCAACTGACAGGGCATGGGTGACCATCAAATGTAGCTGATGGTTATAACAGCGGACATATAGTATCTCTCTGTCCAGTTTTTGCTGCAACAGCTTCTGTAAACCTCCATGTTTACCCGACATGAGAGAGGCACCATCACACAACTGACTGATGATTTTTTCAAGGCTCAGGCCAGCTGTAGTCAGTTCTCCTATGATGGTGTCAGTCAATGTATCTGCATCTCCGTGGGCAGCAGTGGCTATTGTTAGGAGGCACTCTGTTGGATCACACAGTTCATTCAGGAAGCAAAAAACTATGGAGATATTCTCTCTCCCTGTTGGGTCTCTGGTTCCATCTGCTTTTAATGTGTAGAATGATTCACCACTATGGGTCTTATCTACTAAAGGTTTGCGTGTATAGAATCACATGCAAACTTGACAGCGCGTGCAAAGCTGATCTACTAAGCGGGTGCAGTTAGGATTGCGTCTGTCAAATGAGCAAAACAGCACGCACAATCCATTCAGCGTGTTTGCCTTCATGAATATGAAGAATACATGCAGATCATCAGAGTGCACAAAATACTGGGAGGAGGAGATGCAAATGTGATCATTTAGCACCCGCAATGTGATTGATCAGACCCGCAACAGATTGCGCGCAGTGTTTTTGTGTCTAAATTTAGCACGTTTGAAAAGCAGGTGCAAAAATAAAGCACAGCATTACGCACCGAGGCCTGTGGTCATTGTGGCAAGAATCAGGGATCACATTAAACAAATATTTTCCATCATTGACTGAATTTTTTGATGAATAACGGAAAGATTTGGAGGCTGTCTGTTCTTATGATAGACTGGAAAAAGAGGGACACTTCAGTGTGCCGTCATACTGATGCAGACACACGCGTAAAGTAAACCCTCTCCGTTTTGTGCTTAATACATTGTGGAGGAGGTCATTTAACCTACGTTAAAAAAAAAAAAAAAAAAAAAAACTTCTTAGCCAGAATAATCCCATTTGTCACTCAGAGCTGACTGCATCACACTCTCAACGCACAAAAGGAGCTGTCAGTGTGCAGAGAGTGTGACGCAGTCAGTGCGTAAACGGCAGGAGTACCCACGTGGTCTGTGTCTGCATAACTGTAAGACTCTTCACATGAGAGATTATTGATAATGAAGCTGTGCAACTATGTGAATGCTGTCATTCAGATTATGTTTGATTGTAATCAGAAAAGGAAAATTAAAAATGATGGATAAAAATATGGCATGAGGGAAAAGTGACGACCTTGTCCATCAAAATGACAGACAGCAAAAAAAGAAAATTACCTCAAGTGTGTTTATTTGCCTCTTACTTCATGGTTTCAAACTTGAATTTTTCATTTACTCTGCTCTCCCAAACTCTCCATGGTGACAGCCGGTAGCACACGCAAAATCCTCCTTGAAAGGGGGAGGTCCACACCACTTTTGCACCTGTTATCAATTGCGCACACAGTGATGGTAAATCACCCGCAACATGCCCACTATATAGCACGTGCAATTTTTTAGTTTGCACACACAATTTAGCACCTGTTATTTTGGATCTTAGTATATCAGACCCAATGTGAGGTAAAGTCTGTTTCATCATATATTTATCATTTAGTCAAGTTAAGGCTGACCATTAATAAATGCCAGGATCTTAATGGTATCAATAAACAAATAATTAATATCCAGGGTTGCAGGTACATCCTAACAGTATCTGTATGCATGATTTACAGCATTTACAATCAATAATTTTTAATAAATCAAAACATTATCATTCATTCATTTAATTATAAGGTGCACACTTTAAAATCAGTATTTTATTAGTATTAATACATCATTTGGTAGGAAGATACCATGAGGAGGACGCAGCCCTGTTGTCCTCATGCAGAGACAGTTCCTCTGCCATCTGGTGGTCACAGAAACACAGTGCATACAAAATAAGACAAGACGGCGGGGATGCCAACAAAGTACTTCTATGATCATGAAACAAAAGTGGAAAATGTATAAATCTTTATACATTCTCATGGTTGAAACAAATGTATTTCTGTTTATTAGAATTTGGAGCTTCAAGTGGCATAAAATTTGTCTAATTTAAGCAATAGCTACAACTCTGCTGAACTTTAAGTACTCATATGAGGACACTGGGACTCCTGGTTGTGGTACAAGTTAGTGTATAATGAGTTTTAATTTTTATTCCTATGCATCCATTTCTTGTTCAAGCACAGGAGATCAGTAAATGCTGTTTTTATCTCCATTCTTGTCAGCTGATTGGGATTGTAGCACCCTAGCCGGCAAGTAGGAGCAGCGAGCAGACGGGGACAGACGACCTCTGACCCGGAAGTGATGCATCAAGGGAGCACGCAAAGGGGGAAACAGGGGGAGAGCTGCCCCTTTTATACGGTGGCCACTGATTGACAACAGTGGTGCAATCAAGCACAGCGAAGTAACTGAACAAATTATTTCTATGCTGCTTCATTCTGTTGAAATAAAAAAGAAAAACTTTGTGGCATAAACACCCCAGCTGCTCGGCTGCAATCATGAGACAGAAGAGAGGATAACTGTCTAGATTTGGACTGGAGACTAAATTTCCCTACGGTCCCGATTATCTTTTATTGAATGTCTTGTTAACTTCATATACATTCATCTCTGTTGAAAAAGCAGTGGTTAATATTGACCAGTTGGTGATCGTATGTTGGTCCAGGTTTAGAGCAGGCTGTCCATCGATCTGATCGGCTATAGTGGATCAACTTACTTATTTAAATAGACATATTGCTCCCTCTTGTGATCGCATCAGTGATCGATCACTAATCGGTGATCAGACCCAAAATCTTGATGGTGTGAAGCCTAGTTTATAGCCTGTCAAAATATTTTATCGATAGAAGTTTTGGGCTATTTTTATGGAGGTAAATTGTCTCCATTTCTAGGTGAATTTAATACATAACAGTCATAAAATTAAAAAAATAGGATAAATTAAGATAATCCTTTATTTGACCCACAATGGAGAAATTTAAAGTGCTGCAGCAGCAAACAGCAGTGTAGGAAAATAGAACCACAGCACAAAATGTAAAAATAAGTACATAGACATATAATCAAATCAATTCATGATGAATATTATTAGTTGAAGTCGTAATTATATTATAATCATTGTGTAATTTACCATTTAGACCAATTTTGTTGGAGGGGCTCAAAATAAAGTTCTGCTTAGGGCCCTAATTTGGCTGGGGCGCCCCAGCAAGTGTACTGTTCCTGTGAGACTAACGGATGACAACAACTTTATCAATAATCTCCACACTCTATCTCATAATTGTGAGAAAGATAAAGAAAAAGGAAACTCCTATAAATCCTCTCAGAGTGGTAATGATCGTGCTGTCACAGTTAATCTGCTGTTACCGTCCTCTCGGTTTAAGACACTGGGAAATACTGATGTTTAAAAAATGAGGATGGTGTTAATATTAGTGTGTCAACACTGCACAGGCATCTCCAGTCTCTGGACAGTTCAGACTGAAAGCCCAGTCTGACGTGTTGGATGTGGCTGTCTTTCTGCAGGAGCAGCTGAACCAACACGGGATGCTTTACCAATATAAATTCACGCATTTGAAATGCATCCAGTCAGTTTGGTAGAGACTCAGAGAACTTCCTCCAAGCACTGCTGCAGCCACACAGACGGCTGTGGAATGAGACAGAATGCTGCGCTGTCTGCGGTGCTGAACCTGACAAATGGACCAGATCAGCACCACGGACAGTGCTAAAGCTCTCAGACCTCAGTGCAGGTCCCTTCCACCCTCTATGCTTTTTTATCCAGTGTATACAATGAGCTTCAGTATTTTGGTAGTGAGCAATTAGAGTGGAGCGGGTAGAAATTTGAGAGGAAGGTGGAGCGATAATTAGCGGAGCGGGGTGCATCCCCTCTGAACGAACGAGCAGTGGCAACGAACAGCTCATCGCTCCACTCCGCTCACATGCGTTGTGCCTTACAAATAAAATGTATTATTATTTTATTATTAAGAAGAGTTTTTATCCCACAGCAGACACCACAGTCAGAGCTGCTAAAATCATCATCCCAGGTGAAAACAGGCTTTTCAGGGATCAGGTCGGTACTGACAGAATGTGGGCTTGGCTGTGTGGGCATGGTTCTTGCTTATTTATGGAGTTATTTTAGCTGTTTTATATTTTATTTTAGATGTTTAATAATCCATTTTAGCCATTTTGTGACTTTTTTAGACATTTTATCCTTTATTTAAAACATTTTATAATTTGTTTTAGCCATTTAATTATTTATTTTTAGCAATTTTATGATATATTTTGGATATGTTTTAATTTATTTTAGAGGTTTTGTGAGGTATTTTAGCTTTTTTAATATTTATTTAGAGCTGCAGAGAGGACATCCCTAGCTTTTTAGTGATGTGTGATTTGTCGGGGCTCATCCAAGGAAATGATGATCTGTCTTTCCAAAATGGCCGCCATGTGGAAAGACAGATCGGCATTTTTTATGGTCACAAGAAAAGTAGAGTTATTCAAGTTAACCAGATATTGTGATTTAAATGGTAATAAATGTGATGGCTCCTTTCTTGCAAAGACAGGATTTAAAATATGACAGCAGCAAGATGATGAAGCAGACGGGTGGTGTCAGAATCTGATTGGCTTAGAGCTAAAGTGAGTGTTCGCCCCTGATCAGCTGATGATCTGAATCACCTGAGCAGGACGGCAGGTGAGGACCTGAATGAGAGCAGCCTGACACGAGCAGATGGTGACTGAATGAATTTATAGGTCTTCCTTGAATGCTTGAACTTTGGCTTTGGCTTCATATCAAAGCTAAAATTGATCTTTGGATTTAAAGTGAAGCCAGAATGAGTTTAGTGCTGAGAATAAAAACATGAAATCAAGTATTGAATGATTGTCTACAATGTCAGAGCAGTTTTTGAATCATGCTCATGGTCTGTCTGCAGGACCTTCAGGGACCACAAGAGGTCCGTGGCCCACAGTTTGTGAAGCAGTGTGCTGGTGTTCCCTCAGGCTGTAGACCAGTTTGTCCCACTCTGATTCTCTTTCATTAAAAAAGGCCATTCTTGGTAAACAGCGCCACCTACTGTCAGACACTAGAAATGCACCAGAACAGAAACAGAGGGATGACACGTTTACCTAATAAAGTGGCCTGTGAGTGGACCTTATATATTTTCTGAGTGAAAAACTCGGCTTTTTGCATTCACACATACAGATCACCAGAGTAAAGTCCGGATACTTTCAGGGTTTTTTCAGGTGTGAATGAGGTTTAAAGCTCAGAGGCTCTGCGCCTGCCTGTGTGAACTGTATTTGAGGATTTGTGCAGACTTGAGTCCAGAGGACTTAATCCTGTGTCAGAGTTTTCTTGGCTGTGTGGTTTGTATTTAGTTCTATATGTGTGCAGTGAAGCTTCTCACAGGCGCTCAGAGAGCTCCAGCCTCCATGTAACAGCTTCTCCTCCTGCTCTCTCGGTCATAATGCGTCTACATTTGACTATTATTTGGTCCGTGTGTCAGTTTGTTGTTTCCTTCAGTCTGAGCTCTTTTCTTCCTGCAGTTTTTAGTCTGCTGTGACTTCACTGATGCCTGTTGAAGCCCCTCTGATGTGTGGCTCATGCTGGACTGGTGGGCACTGCTGCAGGTTAAATCCTGTCCACTAGAGGGCGCTCTCTACCACAGGACAGGGCTGAGGACAGGAGGAGTTGTTGGTCCTTGTGTTTAGTGAGGTCTTCTTCTGGATGTAGACTGCCTTTATGCTCTTCCTGGTGCCTTTGTATTCTGTAGAGCAAACTTTGTGACAGTCTGAGTGTGAATGTTTGATTTGATGATGAGGGATGAGGCTGATTTCTACTGTTTCTAGGGATGTGAATTTCAGGATATTTGTGTTGTTGCCTGCTGCACATTAATGCTGCAGAGACTTTAGCTCATATTTCTGTTTTTATGCACAGAACAACACCAGCTAACAGGTACAGTCTCATTTAGGAATAAGTGCCATGTGTGTTTTTGTAATATTTTATTTTTATTTTCTGAATAACATAAACATCAAGTGAACAATGACAGTTGTGACACACATACTGCCAATGAGTCAATAATACAAGCAAAACAAATCTGCAAGGACAACATGGACATGGACATGCACATCCACGCAACACATGAAAATAAAATCAAAACAAAATATATAAACTTGACATTAAAATAAATAAACCTCAAAATAATATAAATAAACAAAATAAAATGAAATAAACTGAAATAAAAATGAATGAACAAAATAAAGATAAACAAAATAAAAGTAAGGGCGGCACAGCAGGTAGTGCACGTGCCTCACAGCAAGAAGGTCACCGGTTCGATTCCCGGGTCGGGCAGGGCCTTTCTGTGTGAAGTTTGCATGTTCTTCCTGTGTATGCATGGGTTCTCTCCGGGCACTTCGACTTCCTCCCACAGACCAAAAACATGCTAATTAGGTTAATTGGTCACTCTAAATTGCCCTTAGGTGCAAGTGTGAGCATGAATAGTTGTCTGTCTCTCTATGTAGCCCTGTGAATGCCTGGTGACCGGTTCAGGGCGTACCCCGCCTCTCACCCAAATACAGCTTATTTCTGTAACTTAATCTAAGTTAATGATTTGAATCATATTGTACTTGAACTGAATTTAATTTACTTTAACTGACAGTTGAACTGAATGTGATGTAACTCGACTAAAAGTGTTACTTAATTTCATTTACCTGAATTAAAGTTTAACTGAATTTGATTTACCAGAACTGAAAATAATTTCCTTCACTAAAATGAATCTGCTGTAATTAAACAAGTTAACAATTCCTTAAGTGAAGCACATTGTCTATAACCAGCCCTAAGTTGGAATGAGGTTTGCACTGATCCTTATTTACTAAAATTTAAAGTGCTTAATATTGAAGGCAATTCTTTGAAAATTGTGATTTTCAGTTTAACAAATAAAAATAAATGAACAGTCCAGTTGTTACTTTTTTGTTTTTGTTTTGTTTTTTTTTTTGTTTTTGTAAATATTGGCATATATTCAAATCAGATATAAGTTTAGACTGTTTAGTTTTTATCGATGTAGTTGTCGTGCTAAATGAAGTCTGGATGGTGTACAACCGTTTGCGACACACCTCCTACATGCACTTCTTCAAGAGATATGAGCCCTGGTATAATAACCATAACCTTAACCCTGCACCATCCCTTACCCCCCAACTAACCCTAACCTCAGTGTTATGAACTTGCCTAAACCTAACCCTCTAAAGGGGAGAAAAACAATAAAAGTAAGTGAGCCCGTGTCATTAGTGCCCCCATAACAGGGCATCTCCCCATAACCCCTCCTAAACCTAAGCCTACTATGTGACATACCTCTCTCCTGTGGACTGCAGATGGATATAATTGTATTTTCCTCCCCTCCTCCACTTTGAGTGTTACTTTCAGTTTCATTTTGACTTTTTTGTGCCGCAGCAGAGAATTTAAGAGGTGAGTACACTCAGCTTCAGCTAGACTCAGAAAATAATTGAATAATGATGAAATATCTGTTCAGTTTACTGATTATTTGGAAATGTGGAGTGCAGATGAAGTTGTTTTGATAGTCTTTTCACATAAATTTCAATGTTATGACTGATCAGTGATAAGCACAGATCACTCCTGACTGTAAAGAGGAACTTCAACATTGACACTTTCTGGTTTTGACTTCACTTTAAGGTTAAATCTCACATCAGAGATCCCTGATCTGAATCCATGAACGCTTCTCCACTGTAGTCTGTCTTTATTCTGACAGATCAGACAGAGTTCATGGTGAAAGTGAATGTTGAAGACTTAAGAACAGATTCTAGACTGTGGTCAAGCCAGCCTCCACCCCGAAAACCCCAGGTCAACCTAACAGCCAGTCAATTGGCGGTGCCCATATATAGACGGTATTACGGTAATGCAGTGCCACAACAGAATTCAAAATAAGAGAAGAGTCTTTTGAAGGCTGTCTGCAGTTTCACTCGATTTCGGTCAATCTGTATGACAATGACAATTCACTTATTTGTACAATTAGTCCAACTTAAAAATAAACACACTAGCTGGAGTTTCTGATGAGGAATTGCGAAATGAAAGCCCACTTTATAGTCAAATATTTTGAATATTTCCCTCAAGTTCAGATTCACGTTAAGAGGAAACTGCCTGTTTCCACGGACTCATTTCACCTCAGACTGATAGTTCTCCAACTCAAAGAGTCACTCATATAATTACAGGAAGATCTGATGTGGATTTTCAAAATTTTCAAAATTAAAATCATAGGGAAATATTATCAAAAATGTCTAATTTCATAGGGCTTTAATTTTGAAAATCCACATTAGATTTTCCTGTAATTACCTCCGCCAAGGAGGTAATGTTATTGCCGGCGTTGGTTTGTCTGTCTGTCCATTTGTGTTCAAGATAACTTGAAAAGTTATGGACGGATTTGGATGAAATTTTCAGGGAATGTGTGGAATGGGATAAGGAAGAAATGGTTAGATTTTGGGACTGATCCGGATCACCATCCGGATCCAGGACTTCTTTAAATGATTCTTAACATTGCAGAGGTAACTAGACAATTTCCACGGAAATCGTGAGGGTGCATTTCCAGAATTTAACATCGAAGGGCCAAACATCAAAGGGCCAATCAAAGACCAGAACACCTTTGTGTGAAACTTTGAGGGACAGAAAGTTCTCGGTTGTCATGGTAACCGCAGACTGGGGGATTTACAAAGCAGGAAATAAAGACATGTACATACATGTATCTGTCTAATACATGTATGCATGTGTGTTAGGGGTGGACTGAAGCTGCTTGGCGGAGGTCTGCGCTCTCTGAGTGCTTTTTACCAAAATATTACAGAAAGTGAATTTATAGATGTGTCAGTAGACTAAAGGAACAGCAGGAGAGAAAAAAAAAACACTGCAGACTAAAAGTGTATCTGCAGTTTTCCCTAATTATAAAAAAGTACAACAGTGATCCTACTCAATCAACCCCAATGTTTCAGGGGGAGGTCTGGACGTCTTGTAAAATACAACATTTACACAAAAGGACTCCTAACACATTTTTAATTTAGAAAATGGACTCTTTTAAACATAATTTAAAATCACAGGGAAATATGATCAAAAATCTCTAATTTCAGAGGGCTTTAATTCAGGTAGTTTCCTCTTAACGTGAATCTGGGGAAATATTTAAAATATTTGACTATAAAGTGGGCTTTCATTTTGCAATTCCTCATCATACACTCCAGCTATTGTGTTTAATTTTAAGTTGGACTAATTTAACCAAGAAGTGAATTGTCATTCATCAATCAATCAACAGATTGACCGATTGAAATCAAGTGAAACTGCAGGCAGCCTTCAGAAGATTCTTCTCTTATTTTGAATTCTGTTGTGGCACTGCATTACCATAATACCGTCTATATACGGGCACCTCAAATTATCTGCCGGCTAGGTTGACCCGGGATTTCGGAGTGGAGGCTGGCTTGACCGCAGTGATTCTAGAGATGGAGAGGGTCTTTACTGTGAGAGATTTGCTCTGACTTTTGTAAAAATCTCTCACCCTTGATTGACTTCCAAAAAGTCTCTAAACTCTGATCGACTGAAGAGTTCGGGACAAACATTCAAGCAGAAGTGAGCGGTTGGACTGTAGGCCACATTTCAGGAACGGTGGGGTCAGAGCTTCTCTGGCAGAGACAAGACTGTAAAATGTTTGTTGTTCCAGCAGTATGAATCCACACATCACAACAGACTGATTATAATGCCAGAAAGTGTTATTGTTATTTCTCCTCAGGGTTTGATGACATTATCAGGGCATGTTGCTCATGACACCAGGTGGGAGTGATTACTTTGGGCTTCTTTTTTTTGAAAAGCTGCTTGTAAATATTAGCAGTTGTGGGTTGCTTATTTTTCAGTTTGTTCCAATAGTGTATTTGCTCATTTTTGACTTGTTGCACCCCCAAAATCTCTAAATAAAGTGAAGGAAGTGTCATTCAGAATTATTCATTAATACTACAAAAGCACTCCAAAAGCCCAGACCTCCGCCAAGCAGCTCAGTTGTGCCAATCTCCCAGGCTATTGTTAGCCGTAGTGTAAGCAGAATTCCTCCGCTGGCATTGCAAGGGAAGCTGGGAAATATAGTGACATAGACTTGAATAACGGTGACATGGGTTTTCAAATAAACTAGAATTTCCATAATGATGTAATGAATGGGATTTGCCATTATAAACTTCAGTGTTTTTTGCGACGGTGGGATAATGTGATAGTTTGGGTTTTTTAGAAATCAAAGAAAAATGACAAGCACTTTGCGATAAACCTTTTAATTCTACAAGCAAAATTTTACATTCATAAATGTAAATTCAGCAGCAGAAATCCTCACTTTGTGTTTTTCCTTCAAGATGCTAAACATTATGTAAAACTCATCTCTAAATCCAATAACCAAAAGGAAATAAAAACTGTCACTATATGTTCCTCAAATATATTTCTATTTTATACCCCTGGCTGTTCCATTGTTTGTTCTGTATTTGTATACTGCTCTGTATACTTGAAACTCACAAAGTTAGAAAAAAAGAAAGGTTAAAGATGTCCGTGCAACAAATAAAGAAAAAAAGACTGTCCATAATAACTTAAGGAAAGAAACTTGGAGCAGGAAAGGAGAATAGACATGCTGTAGCATGGAGTTACTTAGAACAGTCATGGTCAAGGTAAAATTTATTGTCCTGTTAGGGAGATTTGTCTTGGGCGTTGTGCTACATTATTGCTTCACAGGGCAGAGAAGATGTGAAAAATAAAATAAAACAGAATAAAATAAAATAACAATCACCTAAAAACACAGGAATTGACTACTAGAACAGGACTAAAAACAGGAAATACATTACAGACACTTTAAAGTTCTAGAAAAGTGCAGAGTGCTAAAGTGCATGCGTTCATTGCATGTTGCCCTGTTGCACTAGTTTTTTTTTTTTTTTGCTCTGTTCAACAGCTTGATAGAAGCTGGAAAAAATGATAACATTGATACATTCATTACCACCATGGAAAAAAAGATTAAGTTCTACGAAAAATAAGATAAATTATGTATGTGGATATTTAAGTATACATTTACTACTTACCAAGAAGCATAAGAAAACAAATGAATTTATAGAGTTAATGTACAGTAGAGCTTTGGTTCCATTAATCACTACACCTAGTAGGATAACAGTTGACAATACGTCACTCATCAACAACATATTTCCGATAATATGGAAAGCAGTATTGAAAGTGGATTGTTAATAGCAAACATTACAGATCAGCTGCCAGTGTTTGCTTTCATAAGTGTTGTTTTAGGAAGGAGAGAAAGATTAGAGGAAGATTTGCATGCATTTAGACATGAGTTAAAAACCACTAACTGGAGGAGCATATGTAATGAAAAAGATATTAATATTGCCTATAATGCATTTTTAGACATCTGTAAAAAACTATATGATAAACATTGACCTATGATAAAATATAGATATGGAAATAAATATTTGAATAAACCATGGATAATGAAGGGGATTCAGAATGCTTGTAAAAAGAAGAATATGTTATCTAAGCAATTTATTATACGTAGAACAGAAGAAACTGAGCAAAAATATAAAAAGGTATAAAAATAAGTTCATTGATATGAGGACTAGTAGAAAGACTTATTATGGCAAAATAAGAGAGGAATATACAAAAAATAATATTACCACTTTGATGTAAATGGCAAAGAGGTCTATGATAAGGTAGTGGAGGAATTTGATAAGTATTTTGTTGGCCAAAGTTGACCAGAGAAATAAATAATATGAATGCTGACGTTTGTATTTTCAGTGTGAGGGACTCTGTATTTTTAGGAGCAGTGACACCAGAAAGAGATCAGTAATATTGTGATGTTATGTTAAAACAAAATCTTGACAGATGAAATGGTATTGATACGTGTTTAGAAAAAAAAAAATACAAACTGCATTTTAGAACCGCTTAATTACATATTTAATTTGTCGTTCAGAACAGGAGCCTTTCCAGATAAAATGAAAGTTGCAAAGGTCATTTCACTTTTTAAATCTGCTGATCAACACTCATTCACAAACTATAGACTGGTTTATTCATTGTCACAATTCTCAAAAATTCTGGAAAAAGTCTTTAACAATAAACTAGATAAATTTATAGAGAAAGATATTACTTGAATGGACACTCAGTATGATTCAGATCAGCTAGATCCACCTCCCTGGTTTTGATGGAACAATAGAGGAAATATCCACAAGTCTAGATATGGAAAAATAAACACTTGGAACATTCATTGATCTGAAGAAGACTTTTGACACCGTTGACCATGATATATTAATTAAAAGATGAAGAAGTATGGCATAAGGGGAGTGGCTCTAGACTGGCTGAAGAGCTACATCAGCAACAGAGTTCAGTTTGTTCAGGTGGGTCACCACTAGGGGTGTAAATCACCATTTTCATGACAATATAATACGATATCAATTCTTTGGACAATGATACTATATTTGCCGATATCACAAAGTCTGCCACAATTCAAATTTGATATGATACGATTCAGGGGCCTTCGATCGATTTAAGACCATATTATGTACACATTTAACACAATCAGCGACATTTCACCTAAAGCAAGAAAGAAATACAAAGCAATTTTGATGTTTTGACAATTTTATCACTGAAATGTGAAACGATGTGCTGACCTTTGGGTATGATAGTTTATAGAGGATTATAACCATCTGAATGATCTAATTGTGTTTTTAAATTAAAATGGGGTTAATTAGTAGTCTGGTTCCTTTTTTTCCCCCACAATTACCTTATGGGTGTTATTGTTACATTGTTATGTTAGTACATTATATCAAGTAATGATGCAAAACAATAATACAAATTATTGAATTATTATTTTATATTCATTATTGGTCTTGACCTCCAACATTTGACAGTGCTCTTTTTCAAACTAAAGTAACGATGTTGAGCGATGTTTTGAGTTTCCATCGATTTGATTGGATCACTGCTTAACCAATTGATGTGTCAATCCAGATCGATGGATCATTACACCCCTAGTCATCACAGGTCAAAGTGTTTAGACATTACCTGTGGTGTCCAACAGGGGTCAGTACAGGGCCCTAAATTATTTATTTTATATATCAACGATAGGTCTAATGTGTCTGATTTTCTGAAGTGTATTGTGTTTGTGATGACGACAATATTTTGTGTACTGGTGATAACCCACAGCAACTGTTAGGCATGGTCCAGAATGAATTGAGTAAAGTTAAATGCTGGATTGACAAAAACAAATGATCACTAAATGTTAGTAAAACAAAGTTGTTGTTTTTTTCTGAAGCAGAAAAATGATAAGAAAATTGAATTGGCAGTTGATAATGTAACTGTTGAAAGGGTCTATGAAAGTAAGTTTTTGGGTATTCTGACTGACCACAAACTCTTCTGGAAACCATACATAAAATATCAGTGCCCAAAAAGCTCAAGAAGTATTGGAATAATCAGTAAATTAAAGTAGTTATTACCACAAAAATCATGACACACACTATACTGCTCCATGATCCAGCCATACCTCTCTTACTGTGTTAAAGTCTGGGGAAACATGTACTTACGTAAAAGTACTTTTCAGAAAGTAATATTTTTGTGTACTTTGAAAATAGGTTACTCAAAGTTCATGTTGGAAACAGAGGTGTCTTAGAGCCAACGTTAAGGAGAGACTTCTGTATTTCACACATTAGACGGTCAAAGGAAAACAGGAACATGAAAAAGTCCTGCAGCCTGCCTGTCATCCCCCTCTCACTCAGCACAGAGCATTTACCGTAAAGGTTCAAATACATGAGCACTTGAAATTGTGGAGCAGCTGGTTTGATCTCAGTCTGTCTCGTCTGTCTCTCTCTGCTCCAGATCCCTCTGCAGGCCTGGAGCTCTTCTGTTGTTGTTCTTGGTTCTGTTATGATCCTGCTCTTGAAGGTGTTTTCCTCTGATTGAACTGCATCCAGCCGTTGTAGGACTTTTGTCCTCGTCAGCCACCATACATGACAATAGCAGGAAGCAGAAGTGAGCAGGGACAGACCAAACATTTGTGCAATCACCATCCAAATGCTGAAGACCCTCCTGCAGGAAGAGTTTGTTGTGAACACTCTGCTCTCTGACTCCTCCTCTCTCCTTCGAGGTGATAAGCTGAGCTGAATCAGTGACATCTTTTAAATCATTTCTTAAAACTAACTTTTTTAAAATTGCTTTTACATGATGCTATCTTTATTGCTTACATACTTGTTTATCAGTGTTGCTAGTTATTCATTTTACTCTATTTTATCTACTTATTTATTTTACAAATAGTTATTAAACTGTTTTTAATCTCTGCAGCTCTTACTCCCCTCACTGGTTTCTCATGGTTTTAGTCCTGTTTTTACCATCTTTTCATGTTTTAATATACTCCCTTTTTATCTGTCCTCTGTCTACCCTCTTCTTTTATCTTCCTGATGTGATGTCATCAACTATCATCTATTTATCTATCTGTAAATATATCATTAAGTTATTGTTTTATTGTCTCCTTCTAATTATATATAAACTACTTTTACTAATGTTCCTCATATGTCCATGCTGACATATTAGCCTGTACTAATTTAGTGTATTCCTGTTGTCCTTCAGTCGTCTCCAGCCAACCATTTTCTTTCCTTTTGTTGTTTTATTTTTCATGAACCTCTGTGTCTTTTCCTTTGACTCTTTTGGTCTCTGTTTGACCTGATTGTTGATTTGTTGCAGTGTTTCCCCATAGTTTATTTGGGATGCCCCCCCCCCCCCCCCAACGGACACTCCTGCCATGCCAACAGGATCCCCACCCAGAAACTCAAGTGCAGACTTAAAAAAAAAAAAAAAATCATGATTTGATTTTTATTTTAATCAAAAGGGCGTATAACAGGCATACTTTTTGGCCCAGGCACCCCTCTTCTTAAAGCCAAAAAGCTTGGGGAAACACTGTATTGTCTCCAGAGTTCTGTCTTTTTCTGCCTGTGTTTTGTCTGTTAAAGCACTTTGTGAACATCTGTTTTTAAAGGTGATATATAAATGAAGCTATTATTATTATTATTATTGTTCGCCACAGCTGACAGACAGCAGGGGGTGCTCTGCTATGGATCAGACTGAAGAACCAGAGGAGGGGGTCCCTCCATCTAAAACCTCTCTGAGTGAAGAAGACCGGGGTCTGAGGTGAGATGAAGGTCTGCAACCATCACACTCTGACACCATCACTACACCATCATCATCATCTTCATCAATCTTTATTGCAGTAGTGTCAAACCATGACAGGTGTTACCTCAAGACACTTTACTAAAGAGCAGGTCAATGCCATACTCTTCAAGATTTCATCATCATCATCATCACTACATCCTTATCTCTCTCTCTGCATTTCTGCATCTTCATCCTGTGGTAACATCTCACAGTATCTGATGATGATGATGATGATGGTGATGTTTTATCAGGATGAAGAGACCAGAGTCTCCTGAGCCCAGCGGTGTGTCCATGAAGAGTGACCGGTCTGAAGGATGTCCTCTTAACTTTAAGGAGGACCACCCTGCTGAGGACAGGTGAGAACTGAGAGAAAAATGACCTTTGACCTCCATGTTTTAGTTACTCAGAAGTAATGAAGATGATTCTGTTACCAGGATGAAGAGACCAGAGTCTCCTGAGCCCAGCTGGGTGTCCATGAGGAGTGACTTCTCTAAAGGTCAGCCTCTTGACTTTAAGGAGGACCACCCTGCTGAGGACAGGTGAGAACTGAGAGAAAAATGACCTTTGACCTCCATGTTTTAGTTACTCAGAAGTAATGAAGATGATTCTGTTACCAGGATGAAGAGACCAGAGTCTCCTGAGCCCAGCTGGGTGTCCATGAGGAGTGACTTCTCTAAAGGTCACCCTCTTGACTTTAAGGAGGACCACCCTGCTGAGGACAGGTGAGAACTGAGAGAAAAATGACCTTTGACCTCCATGTTTTAGTTACCTAGAGGTGATTTTTGTTGATTTAAAGAAGTCATGTGACACAGTAGATCACAATGCTTTAATTTCGAAATTACAAATGTATGGGAGGAGAGGTGTCATTTTGGAATGGTTGTGCAGTTATTTAGAGAACAGACAACAATATGAACAGTTTGCTGGTCATGAGTCTGTGTGTTGGAAAATTGTGTGTGGTGTTCCTCAAGGCTCGGTCCTAGGGCCTAAGCTCATTACATGTTAATGACATCTGTGACGTATCAAAAATATTACAATTTGTTTTATTTGTGGAAAGCCAATTTTTTTAGTTCAGGAAACAATTTGAAAACTTTGACAGAAAGCATTGCAAAAGAAATGGTTTAATTGAAAAAATGGTTTGATGAAAATAAGATACCACTTAATTTGGAAAGAACTAAAGTTTATGGTATTTTCTAAACAGAAACGTGATGGTGATGTGTCATGTTGTGTATTGATGGATCAACTATTGAAAGAGTGTATAGGTTTAGATTTTTGGGTGTAATTTTAGATGAAAACCTCACATGGAACACTCATGTAGATTGTGTTAAAACTAAGGTGTCAAAGAATATTTTTATTATGAACAAAGCGAAACATATCTTAGACCACAAGACAATGCAAATTTTGTATTGCTTTCTTATTTTGCCTTATTTTAGTTACTGTCTTGAAATTTGGGGAATACGTACACACTGATATCAAGCCATTATTTATCTTACAGAAAAGAGGAGTATGAATTATAAATAAAGTGGTGGCAAGGGAACACACCAACAACCTTTTAATCAAGTCAGGATAAATTAAACTTAAAGACCTTGTCGAGTGACAGACTTTATTAGTTATGTTCAAGGTAAAAGGCAGAACACTGCCAGAAAATATACATCTTTTTGCTTTTACTTCGGGGAATAAGGATCATTTTAAACATCCATTCACATGTACTACTCTGAAACAAATATGTATTTTGGTGTGTGGTGTCAAGTTATGGAACTCTTTAACAATTCAAGAGAATGTATAAGAAAAAATAATAAGAAAATATGAAATTAGTAGTTAAAAGATCTTGCTTTGTCTGTTATTTTTGTTGATGGTGAGTTGTTGTGTATGTGTTTTTTTTGTGTTTGTTTTGTTCTTTTTCCTGTTTTTTTGATAAGCAGTAGTTGTTAAATATCTGACAGACAGACGATCTGATTATTTCTTGTTTAATTATTTTGAGAAAGGGACTTGTAATCATAAGACTTTCTTCTTCCTGTTCCTTTTCGATCATGGAATGGAACATGGCAGAATTTGGATTTGTAAAGCATATGAACTTTTGTTTTCATGATATGGAAAAAAAATTATTCTGCTCATCAGGCTGAAGAGGCCAGAGTCTCCTGAGCCCAGCCGGGTGTCCATGAGGAGTGACTTCTCTAAAGGTCACCCTCTTGACTTTAAGGTGGACCAACCTGGAAAATTAACTTTGACCTCCATGTTTTAGGGCGCACTTGAAAAAAGGCCACTGATCCGCGTCCTCTTAAAGAGTGCCTGGCCGGCCTGCAATCACATTGTCCCTTTCTGAATCATACTTGGACACGCATACATCTCTCCTGCAGACTACAAGACACATCCTCACAGCCAGCTCAGCCTTTTAGAGGCCTCCGTTCCTCCCACCAGCAGAAGTAGCAGAGAGGGAGGAAAGAAGGTGTGAGTGGGTTTAACACAGCCGAGTGTGACCTTCACCAATCAAATGAATGCCTCTCCTTGCCTTTAAATGCGCTGCGGGCTGCACATCAGAGGCCACGATGCACGTCACCGTGTGGACCACCTCACGGGATGGATGTAATCTGTTCCTGTGTCATGAATAGGAGTACAAAATTAAGTGATAACTACATTTGAACACAGCAGCAGGCTAATCCATTCATCATGCTTGTGATCCACCTGCATCCTGGTCTGTCATCGCCAAATAGCAAAACCTTTGGTGATATATTCTCTCCCGCTGTGTTGTGTGTGTTGTGTTACCAGTTATGTGAGGATCGGGTCAGGGAACAGACACAATCTCTATGGAATAATTATTTAATCTATCATTTATCATTATCATAACTGTCATAACAGTCATTGCTGGAAAACTGCCCGAAATCAAGCTCAGAGGATCGTGGAGGACTGCAGCTCTGAGACCTGGTCTCAGCTCTGAGAGGTCATGATTTAGGGTCAATAAACTCTGCCATGTTTGTAGATAAAAGAGCTGCACCAACCAGAGTAGTATGGATGCCATCTCTTCCTATCAGATCAGGTTTTCCCCAAAAAGATGTCCAGTTACCTATGAAGCCCACATCGTTTGCTAGACTCCACCTCCATAGCCAGCAGTTAAATGATGACATGGGGCAGTACATGTCATTACTGGTCAGATTTGGGAGGGGGGAGAGAAAACTATGGTGTCTGACATCGTTCTAGCAAATGAACTCCATGTTAACTTTAGTGACTTTTGACTCACAAAGCCTGGAGTCATTAGTGCCCACATGAATGATGATCTTATTTATTTACAGCAGCTTTAGATTTGTTTCGATGTCGCCTGCTCTGGCCCAGAGGATACACCTAACTATGCCCGCTGACTTCACTACTTTCACGTTTCTCACTGTAAAGTCACCAATAATCAGAGTTTGATGCTTTAACTGAACATCTGTCTCTTCCTTGTTACTGCATGCAGAGTTGAAAGAATGCTGTCTATCTGCTTGTTCTGGACTCAGGACTGAGGCAAGAAACTAAAAAAAAAGTTGGCATATCCCTTAAAGGAAAATTAGTTGTTTGTTTCTTGTGTGTTTATATCATTGATTTCCCCTTGAATTTTTTTTTAATATTCAGTCTGTTACGACCAGCCTAGGGGATACTGGAAGAAACATAAATTTGACCACTCCTTTGTCACTTCCCAAGGCACACCAGCAAGAAACCACAAACAAACACGATTTTTGTAGTCCGAACAAAGATATTTTCTTTAATAATTATTTTCTTCTATTTTTACAAACTAAATCAAAGTTACCTCGGGGAAAGTAAGCTAGAGAAAAACAACAAACAAAACACTCTTCTAAATCAAAATCTTACCTAATCACTAATGAGAAAAAAGAAATAGATACAAACCTAAAGTGTGTCCCTAACAGAAAAACAGCAGAAAACAGAAACCAAAAAGCTCTACTCTCCCCTACATTACCTTACTGACTGACTTAATGTTCACAAAATATCACACAACACTCTGCTTCAAATAATCGCTCTTCTCAGTCGTGGCGTTGGGTAGTGAGGAAGGAGGGTCGGCGTCTCTTCTTCAGCTGTCACTTTTAAAACCCCAGCCATCAGCTCTCAGCCAATTGCCTGCGCCACTACACAGGTCTCCTCCACTCCGCGACGGGTGCGTCTTTCTCCTGCCATCCAATCAGGACGCTCCACCTGCAGTTAGAAAGAGCAGGAGCACAGAGGGAGGGAGGAGGAAAAGGAGGAAGGCGCTCCTCTACATAGGCTATATAAAAACAAATAAATCAATAAATGACACACAGTCATAACAAGTCTTAACTCAGGGCCTGTTTTGTTGTAACTGTTTTGAGTTTCCCTGTAAATCTGCTAATTTTGTCTTTTTAGTTTCATTCAATGAGTTGTTAGGGAGATAATCATTCCTCTTAATACTGCATTCAGTGTGTCTGAAAACACTATTGGCGATATTTGTGGCCTGTTTTAATCCTCAGAGTTCAGCTGGAAACATCTGGTCTCCTCAGTGATGGACCCAAACAGCCTGGATCAGAGCTGGACTCCATATTTATGGTGAGAACATCACACTTCAACAAACTCCATGATCTTCAGATTTGATGGTCCACCATCGTCCAGTCTCTGTGAAGGTCTATAAGAAGACCCCAGGCTGTCAGATTATTCAGGCTGTAATCTACACATTTAATCTCCACTGTGTCATTGTTCTCCAGCTGCTGGAGGAGAACATCTTCACCTTTATGAAGAACGAGCTGAGGAGAATCCAGAGAGGTTTAAATCCAGATTACCAAGAAATCTTAGAGGGTCAGAGCGAGGATGCATTGGTTGATAAAGATGAGGAGCAGAGGAGCAGCAGAGAGGCATTTCTGAAGATCACACTGGACTTCCTGAGGAGGATGAATCAGGTCCAGCTGGCTGAGCGTATAAGGAACGGTAAGAACATTTTTCAGATTTAATACGATGGAGAGAGGAAGTGGAGGTTCATATTTTTAAATCTGCTTAACTCTGATGTTCATAACCACCGTGTTTATAATAAAATCATTTTAATCCAATCTGAAGATCTGAGAAGCCCTCTGTGATGTCAGGACTTTGTCCAGGATCCAGACTTTAATGTCATTTGTTGGTTTTTCCTTCAGGATCTGAAGCCTCAGTGTGCCGACAAAAACTCAAGTCCAACCTGAAGCAGAAGTTCCAGACTGTGTTTGAGGGGATCACTGAAGCAGGAACCTTAACCCTGCTGAACCAGATCTACACAGAGCTCTACATCACAGAGGGAGAGGCTGGAGGGGTCAATGAAGAACATGAGGTCCGACAGATTGAGACCACATCCAGGAGAACACATGGACCAGAGAAGACCATCAGAGGAGAAGACATCTTTAGAGGACCACCTGGAGAAGATGGACCAATCAGAACAGTGATGACTAAGGGCGTGGCTGGCATTGGTAAAACAGTCCTCACTCAGAAGTTCACCCTGGACTGGACTGAAGACAAAGCCCACCAGGACATACACTTCATGTTTCCATTCACCTTCAGAGAGCTGAATCTGCTGAAGGAGCAGAGGTTCAGCTTGGTGGAGCTTGTTCATCACTTCTTCTGTGAAACCAAAGAAGCAGGAATCTGCAGGTTTGAGGAGTTCCAGGTCTTGTTCATCTTTGATGGTCTGGATGAGTGTCGGCCTCCTCTGGACTTCCACCAAACAAGAACCCTGACTGATGTCACAGAGTCCACCTCAGTGGATGTGCTGCTGATCAACCTCATCAGGGGGAACCTGCTCCCATCTGCTCACCTCTGGATAACCACACGCCCTGCAGCAGCCAATCAGATCCCTCCTGGATGTGTTGACATGGTGACAGAGGTCAGAGGGTTCACTGACCAGCAGAAGGAGGAGTACTTCAGGAAACGGTTCAGAGATGAGGAGCAGGCCAAAAGAATCATCTCCCACATCAAGAAGTCCAGAAGCCTTCACATCATGTGCCACATCCCAGTCTTCTGCTGGATCACTGCCACAGTCCTGGACCATGTGCTGAAGACCAGAGAGGAAGGAGAGCTGCCCAAGACCCTGACTGAGATGTACATCCACTTCCTGGTGGTTCAGTCCAAACTGAAGAGCATCAAGTATGATGGAGGAGCAGAGACTGATCCTCACTGGAGTTCAAAGAGCAGGAAGATGATCCGGTCTCTGGGTAAACTGGCTTTTGAGCAGCTGCAGAGAGGAAACCTGATCTTCTATGAACCAGACCTGACAGAGTGTGGCATCGACATCAGAGCAGCCTCAGTGTACTCTGGAGTGTTCACACAGATCTTTAAAGAGGAGAGGGGACTGTACCAGGACAAGGTGTTCTGCTTCATCCATCTGAGTGTTCAGGAGTTCCTGGCTGCTCTTCATGTCCATCTGACCTTCATCAACTCTGGAGTCAATCTGATGAAAGAAGAACAGAGAACATCCAAGATCATTAAAATCTTTAATGTCAAACCTGATCTGAAACACCTCCACCAGAGAGCTGTGGACCAGGCCTTACAGAGTCCAAATGGACACCTGGACTTGTTTCTGCGCTTCCTCCTGGGTCTTTCACTGCAGACCAATCAAAATCTTCTACGAGGTCTGATGACACAAACAGGAAGTAGCTCACAGGCCAATCAGAAAACAGTTAAGTACATTAAGTCAAAGATCAGTGAGAAGGTGTCTGCAGAGAAGAGCATCAATCTGTTCCACTGTCTGAAGGAACTGAAGGATCGTTCTCTGGTGGAGGAGATCCAACAGGCGCTGAGATCAGGACGTCTCTCCGCAGATGAAGTGTCTCCTGCTCAGTGGTCTGCTCTGGTCTTCATCTTACTGTCATCAGAGAAGGACCTGGACGAGTTTGACCTGAAGAAATACTCTGCTTCAGAGGAGGCTCTTCTGAGGCTGCTGTCAGTGGTCAAAGCCTCCAGCAAAGCTCTGTAGGTGCACCTACCTGCACAGGTTACATCAGATTTCTGTTTCTTTACAAGAATGATCATTAACTGGTTGCTCTTTATGATCTTCTGATTCTTTTCTCAGGCTGAGTGGATGTGGACTATCAGAGAGAAGCTGTGAAGCTCTGTCCTCAGTCCTCAGCTCACAGTCCTCTGGTCTGAGACACCTGGACCTGAGTAACAACCACCTGCAGGATTCAGGAGTGACGCTGCTGTCTCCTGGACTGATGAGTCAAAACTGCAGACTGGAGACTCTAAGGTAAGAAAACATCAGGTCTTTAACTCCAGGATATCTGAGCAGGGTTTTGTCAAAGCTCTGCAGTCCACACCTGAACCTTTATCTTTAACACTAAATGTGTCAGTGTTTGAGTCCTGTGGTGTGGCTTTTAAAACCATGATGGACAAAGAAGCACAGATATATCTGCAAATACTCACTGCTCTGTAACATCTTTGTCTCAACCTCTGATGCAATAGAAGCTGCAGAAGGACGCGTTCATCATTCAGCATCAGAGGCATTTAGGCTTACTATGGATGCACCAGCATCAATTCATTATTATTGTTATTTTTCATTATTTTTGTTATTTTTTAAATCAATTAAAACACACTGTATTAATGCAATGACAATAACAGCTTCTAAATTCTAAATTCATTATTATTGTTATTTTTAAATCATTTTATTGAAATAATTCCGAAATTTATCATCACAAACATCACAGGTCAACAAGGATGCTGAGCTCAACCACAAATACACAGACATAGATATAAACACTAAGTATAAAATACAGCAGGACACATATAGAAATAAATAAATAATATTAATAATAATAATGATAATGGGGTGAAGTTGTCAGATACTGGGACAGGAGAGCAGGGGTTCAGGGACCAAAGACAAAATCTTTCGTGTTTGGTTGTAGCATTTTGTTTAAAATAAGTGAGGAAAGGTTATCTGACTTTTAGAAAAACCTACTGAGCCCCTGGTAGAGGATCTAAACTTTTTTAAGTTTGAGATTGGTCATCCCACTTTCTGCCCGTTGATTGTGTGAGGGTGGTTGGTGGATGATAGCATGTGATGTAATTAAAAAAGGATTGTTAATACAAGACTGGGGGATTATCTTAGCATTTATTATGGTTGGTTCAGTAGGAAATTTGACAAAGAGACAATGGATGCTGACTGACTGTCAGGAGAATGTATTCACTGTGCTTATTTGCGCTTGTCATGCTTACATACATGGTAACAGTAATCTGAGAAAATGGAGTATGTATGTATGTATGTATGTGTGTGTTGGTCAGTGTTCCATCGCTGGCTGAGAGCCAGACTCAGCTTTCTCTGTGTCATGTATGGTCTTATGTGGTAAACATAGATGGCATAGATTTATGGAGAACTTTGAAGATAAATGAAAATCTAAAAGATAATTGAAAGAATGGGTCCAAGACCCTAATATGGATCGCAAACTTAAAAGATATATCCAAGACCAAGAGAAGAGATAAAATTCAAACAGTTCCCCAATTTTTTCTTACTGCTATTTTTATTTTCTTTTATTTCTTATTGCTATTTTTATTTTATGTCTTATACCAGGTGATCACCCATCACCTGCTAGTATCTGATCTATGAATTTCACCTTGTAAGCTCTAAAAGCCATATTAAATTCAAAAAATGCCAAATCATATGAACACAAGAAGTATTCAGAATCAAAAGGTAAATATCACAGATCAAGTACATCTACCGACAAAGACCAAAAACCGCTTCCTCAATTTTATATAAGTATGTGTAATTTTAAGTTTGATTGACATTGGGAAAGGAGAAAAGATGAAGACTAGTGCTAATCTATTCTTATCCCAGCAGAACTCATTGTTTTGTTTCCTGTATTGAAAAATACATCTATTCTCAGTGGTGAGATACAGAAAATTTGAAACAAAGTTTAATTAAAACTTAAACTTAATGTAGTAAACCTTTTTGGTTATTCGTGATACAAGAGTAAATGACATTGAGTCAATTTGTAAAAGACAATATTATCCTTATCA
Source organism: Cetoscarus ocellatus (assembly GCA_037902135.1). Classification (NCBI taxonomy): domain Eukaryota; kingdom Metazoa; phylum Chordata; class Actinopteri; order Labriformes; family Labridae; genus Cetoscarus; species Cetoscarus ocellatus. Next base: position 192,013 of record JBAMNC010001124.1, read on the forward strand.
TCTAAAGTATTTGTTCTTCCAAATTGAATTTCAGTATATCATATTATACGCATACCACTGAAGTTCCTTTTTGATGACAAACCTATATTAGGGTGTGCTTGTATAACTTACTGTTACTGCCTGTCTCAGGGCAGACAACCAGAAGGGAGGCAACACACAACATTAACCATTAACATGAATTTTTTATTTAACTGAAATACACCAAAACAACCATAAATATGTGAAAGGTGTAAGGATTAGTTCCAGTAGTGTGAAGCAAGATTAAACTCCTCCAAAGGACAAGAATGCCTTCATTCCTTTCTCCTCTCTCTAAGGCCTGGTTGTAACTTACTAGAGACATGTGGAGCCATAAAGTCTCTCTTTATTTCCCGCCATCTACAACCAACAGACAACTTTGATGACGCTAAAGATGTATTTATTGCCCTGAACTTCCTGGACTAATCAATGATTTGCCAAGACCTGATAAGGTGTTTGAACAGACTACGTTCGCAGAGACTTGAATAATTCTGTTCTACTCCCAGAAGATTCTTCTGTGACACCTAAGATGACTTTTGACCTCCTGGGTAGTGGACCCCTCATTGCTGCCCAAGAGTAGAGAACAGATGTTTTTCAGCCAACAGAAAACCACAACCTTAAAAACTCTTTAATGAAACAATGGACACAACTGACAATGTTATATTTGATTCTGTCATGAAAAATGCATTCTGATGATGTGACTTATGTTTCTCTAACCTTAAAAAATGCCCAAGTTATGAATCTAATGCATTAACCTTCTTAAAGCCTCCTCTGAAGCTTTGCCTTCTGATGAACCAAGAGCGCCCCCCAGTGGAAGACTGAGGAGAGAACTTTATCCAGAAATGCATTTGTTATCTCTGCATTATTGTCTGTTTTATTGATAAAATGTTTATTACACATTTTCTATATATTAAGTTTGATAGCATAGCATTTCAAAGGCACACAGACTTATATATCTATGTGTTGAACACGTATAGTTTGTTTGTATTTTTTAATAAGATTGAAACCGTTTTATTCTTTCTTATTGTTTAGATATGGACTATTTGGTATCAAATTACTTATTGTAACATTTTCTACTCAGTTGGAGTGTTTATATTGGATGGTTATAAAAGTACAGCTTAATATTTTGGCCAAATGTAAGTTGATAAAGTCTTTGTTACTCATCTAAGGCCCTCCTCCTGTGAGACCCTCCTTTGAAGTCAAAACCAGCGAGACACATTCCTCTCACTCTTTTCTTCTTCTTTGACTCTCTTCTTCTTTGACTTTTCATCCGTACACTTTGTTTTACGCCTTCTTCTACAGTCTGATCCGTTTTTCTTTTTGTCAATATGGTTCTCCTAGTTCTCTTATATCTTTTTTTAAGTTTTGCCTAAGTAACATAGCATGCCTGCCGGTTTCCTTGATAAGCCAGTAAACTATAAGACTACAAAGATTTGTTTCATAGTAAATGGACTTTTGTTATTAATTTCGGAATAATATTCATTCGGCCAATGAATATTTTTTTAATTAATTACACATCGTTTTTTTCATCTAATGGAGACCTCAAAGCTCCAGCTCCAGCTTCACCTTTAACAGAACCTGCTAGTCCAATCTAAGGCTCTGTTTACACAGAGACTCTCTGACCTGAAATGCAAAGGTTTTTCCTTTGCGTCCTCAAAAACGATCTGCATCCACATGGAGACGGAGGAAGGACTTAGAACGATGTAGCATGCATGCCAGTCCAGTAGATGGCGATGTTGGTTTGCAGGGAAACTGCGCTGTTACAACACAAGTACGAAGAAGAAAAACTTATCACAAACAAAAACGGCGAGTGGACGCACGAAGATGCAGCAGTTTCTTGTCTGGCGAACAAATCTGTTGGGACAACAAATCTGTCTGCATAGTTTTGTCTGGATAACAAACTGAGCACGGAAAGCAGCACACATGTTACTCGGTAGACGGCCAAAGCTGTTGTTGTTCCTGGTATGCGGCCTTCATGTGAAAGAGTACTACGCATGCATTGACATCAGCGTTTCCCCCTGAACTCCTACAGATGGGCTTGAGTGTACTGGTTCAATTCCCAATTAGTTACCCCTGATTTGGCCTTTCTAAAGTAGGTTAATTTGTTAAATTAATCCTCTATAACCACTCAATATACATAAATCTTTCTTGAGGGTTCATAACTTCTTTCCTTATTTACAGCATCATTGATTAGTATGACTCTGGCATTTATTCCTTGGTAAGTGTTTTATTTTATTTCATTTTTGTCTTATATATTCATCATATACTTTTAATAAATCACCCTTAAATTTAAAATTCTGTCTGTTGGTATTCTATTTGGAAGATTGACATCACTGTATGAGAATTCTGTCCTTAGACTTGAGACTGACGAAATTGATAAATTCATAAAGTTTGATTTAATTGACTTATCTGATTTAATTAAAATGATTAATAAGTCAATTATTTATATTTATTTATATATTAACAAGAGTAAATGAGATTTTAAATGAAAATTAATTTCTTGAACTAATGTTAATTAATATCCAGAAAAATAATTGCTGCAAGTGTCAGCAAGTGTGGATGTGTGAGCATGTGTGTGGTGGATGTTGGATGATGAACATTCCCACAAAGGCGATGGCTGGGGTGGCAGATGCAGGCCTTGCTGAGAGAGAACAGCTATGAAGCCAGGCCTTTTATGCCTCCTGGCCCTGCCCTGTTGGCCAGGTAACTCAGCCCCTCCCAGCTCCGCCCTCAACCATCTCCCTGAGGCTGTAACAAAGAGCAGAGTGAGGGACATGCAAGGGGAGAAAGAGGAGGAGGAGTGGGAGGGGTTGTCACACTTACCAGTAAGCTATTATCATGAATTAGACCGAACCTGAACCAGACAGTAGGACACTGAAGACAATACAGAAGTCGAGGAAGTTGTAAAGGGTTGAATGGATTACCAGGCAAGGTTCAGTACACGGAAGAGCAGTCAATAATACCGGCAACTGTGTCCAAAACGTGAGGCAAAACATCAAGGTCAAACTAGGCAAGGTTATACATGGCAAGACAAGAACTATGAGTGCTAGAACGTGACTTGAAGTTACGACAAACTGGCAACAAGACAGGGGAAGACATGAGGTGATTGGGGGTCATGAGACACAGCTGGGGAAGCAAAATCAGGTATCAGGTGTGACAGTGCCAGACAGGAAGCAAAACCTAACGAAGATAAGGAGGGACAGGCGAGTTTTCAAAATAAAACAGGAAGCACGAGACAAAACATGAAACAAAATGGGTATCTTAAAAGAAAAAAACAGGATCATGACAGCCATTTCATGTGAAGTAGGGCTTCAAAGATTGGTCTACTAGTGTGATTGTCGATGACTAATTTTATAGTCGATGTCATTTGTTTGTTTTTTTTTAGGCGTCGTTTTCTCCCAAAACTGCTACTGTACCTTTTGTGTCTTGTCTGCCTTTCTGTCCTTGACGCACATGCACAGTAGTGGTAATTGGGGTCAGCCGTGATGTCACCGGAATAGTTGTACCCAAACAGTATCATTGCTAGCTGGCAATGGAGCTTGAAAGTTTGGGAGCATTTTACCAAAGAAAAGAGAAGAATGCAATGCAAAATCTGCAAGGCAGAACTTGCCTTCCATGGCAGTACGACAGCGATGCAGAAGCATTTGAAAAGGAAGCACGTCATAGCTGATTCAATTTCTGACGAAGAGGGACAGTCATCTCGGTAAGCTAATTGGCTAGTTAGCTGCTAACATTAGCATCAACAGTCAACCTTAACATTAACAATGACAATTTCATTAGCCTTAGAACACATATGTTATGTGTTTGCTGTAATGTTATAACAGCTACAATGTTCATTAAAAGTTGAATGAACTACCATCTTAATTGTCTTTATTTTAAGTTAGCACATACCTTAAACACTTCAAGCTGGAAGCTAATGATGATTATACAAGAGCAGCTGCATGCTGGTGCAGTAAGCTGCAATTCATGCATGATGTGATTAGTCGACTAATCATATAAAATAGTTGTTGACTAGTCGACGAGCAAAATAGTCATTTGTGGCAGCCATAATGGGAAGATAATAAACTTTACTGTCTAATTTCTAAGCATGGTTATTATCATTTTTATTTTTATTTTAAAGCTGTAAAACAAATGACAAACTATGTTTTATATCCTCCTTGAAATAGTTCTGGTTGTTTTAAAGATTTTTAAAAAATTCTGCTTTAATAAAACAATCCCATCCCAACAAATCCCACTGTTATAACAATTATTTCACATTGCTTAAACTATACTCACAATCAACTCTGTGATGTAAAACTTTTGTTTTATTTTAAGAGAACTTTGAAAAAAAAAAAAATACAGGAACCACATTCAAAATATAGCATCATAGCCTTGTTGAAGTTTGTTCAACAAAAGTCAAATTATCGAAGAAGAATAGCTCACAGTTAGGAAGATATAAAAATTGTGTATCCAGTAGGTGAACTGGAATGTGATCTCATATTCCCTCTATTTCTATGGGTCCTGGGTAAAGTTAGTCCATGGCGTGACTGAAATGACATAATAGATAGGATTGATCAACACAAATAAAAATATAGAAGATGAATGTTCCTAAACATGACAGGTGGGGAAAAAAATAATTTTATATATTTGAAATTTTGCAACAGTCTGTACTCCCCTCACTTAAAGATGGGGTTAGATCTGAGTTAAGTTGCAAGTCCTTGGCAGGGGGTGTCATTGTTCTTTTTTTTAATTTTTTATTTTGGAGGGGGGGTTCTTTTTTCTGAATGTGTGGACATTTCTTTCAAGCTGTCATTGCTCTTGAGGATTGAGCTGTCTGCTGCTAGTGGGATGACTCTTACGGGTTTGCTGCATCGTGTATTGATTTGTCATTATTTTAATTTGTTTTTGATACTTTAAATTTAAAAAAAGTTGTTCCTTCAAGATGTCATGCACAGACAAACTAGAGGTTTTGTTCAGCATACAGCAGATTGAAACAAGTGTTAATGTCACTGCATCCTTCCCAGTTTATTTGTTATGATTGAAGTATTTTAATCAATTTCTTCTAGTAAGGTTGATACATTCTATTTGTGCATTTTCCTTTTCTGCTTAGAAATGCAACATTTTATGAATTTACTATAAACAAAATAATCTGAAAACCTTACCAGTAACAGCTTCATAATTTCCGTGGTGTTACACTATGTACATAGGAAATAAGTGTATTTTATATATACCAGTTTTTGGCAAAATCACTTTATAATTTCCATAGTCTATTAACAATCTCACAACTTTGCTTTTATGTTCATTTTATACTTTTTATTTTTGTTTTTATCTTTATCTTAATTTGTATTACTTTAAATAGTATTTTATATTTTTATACCCTTTTCCATTTACTTTTAATTTTTCTATACTTAGACTTCAGGCTTTTATCAGCTTATAACTAAAAATGATCAGATTATTTATTTATTATTGTCATCATTTATTTGATAAATCAAAACTGTTATTGCAAATAATTAAATATTAGTTAATGTATATGTATTTCAACATTTTTAGCATGATAATCTGTTAAATTATTCACCTTGGCTTCTTTTAGAATCATCTTTTAAAATTTCCCAGAACAATAACAATAGTAATTTTACAGGTAACACCAAAAGCTTTCAGTAACTCCTTTATTAATTCAATATTTTAAATTCTGGAACATTAAAAACTTGTAATATTACCACTAGACAAAGAGTGGCCCGAAGACCATTATGGAGAGACACAACAATGGATCCCAGTTTCCCTTGCCCAGATGCGGGTTACGCGGGACTGACCTCAACACATAGCTTGGGCTCTGGACCAGTCCTCTTGAGAGGACTCTCTTCCACTCTGGAGTTGCTGATGGCGAGAGGCACCGGGGTAGCAGTACGCATTGCTCCCAGGCTCAGGGCCTGTACTTTGGGGTTTACCCCAGTAGATGATAGGGTAGCCTCCCTTCGCCTTCGGGGGGGACGGAACCTGACTGGCGTTCGTGCTTATGCACCAAACAACAGTTCAGAGTATCCACCTTTTTTAGACTCCCTAGAGGGGTTGCTGCCCCTTCTGGGGACTCCCTCATTCTTCTGGGGGACTTCAACGCTCACATCGGCAATGACAGTGCGACCTGGAGGGGCGTGATTGGGAGGAACAGCCCCCCCCGATCTGAACCCGAGTTGTGCTTTGTTACTGGACTTCTGTGCTCGTCACAGACTGTCCATAATGAACACCATGTTCAAACATAAGGGTGTCCATATGTGCACTTGGCACAAGGACATCCTAGGCCGCAGTTCGATGATCGACTTTGTAGTCGTCTCATCGGATTTGCAGCCGCATGTCTTTGACACTCTGGTGAAGAGAGGGGGCGGAGCTGTCAACTGATCACCACCTGGTGGTGATTTGGCTCCGGTGGTGGGGGAGGATGCCCTTCAGACCGGGCAGGCCCAAGCGTGTTGTGCGGTTCTGCTGGGAACAGCTGGCAAAGTCCCCTATCAGAAAGAGTTTCAACTCCCACCTCCTTGCAAAGTTCGACCATGTGGCGGGGGAGGCAGGGGACATTGAGTCCAACTGAGCCTTGTTCCGGGCCTCCATTGTTGAGGTGGCTGTTCGGAGCTGTGGCTATAAGGTCATCGGTGTCTGTCGTGCCGTCAAGCTGAAGAAGGAGTCCTACCGGGCCTTTTTGGCCAGTGGGACTCCGGAGGCAGCTGATAGGTACTGGCAGGCCAAGCGGAATGCAGCTTAGGTGGTTGCCAAGGTAAAAACCCGGGCATGGGAGGAGTTTGGTGAGGCCATGGAGAACGACTTCCGGACGGCTTCAAAGAGATTTTGGACCAGGAGGGGGAAGCAGTGTGCTGTCAGCACCGTCTATGGTGGGGATGGCACGCTGTTGACCTCAACTCGGGACGTCATGGATCGGTGGAAAGAATACTTCGAAGACCTCCTCAATCCCACCAGCACGTCTTCCAGTGTGGAAGCAGACCTAGGGGACTCTGTAGTGGACTCTGCTATCTCTGGAGCTGAGGTCGCAGAGGTGGTCAAGAAGCACCTCGGTGGCAGGGCTTCTTGACCACCTCTGCGACATTGACAGGCCCCTTCCTGCCCCCATGAAGCCAAAGCTCCTTCAAACAAGACTGAACCAGGGGCAGAATGATATTTATCCATATATAATCTCCTTGCTCCTAAGAGCCTGAATTTATCAAAAAGGCAGGACAGAGTCCACCTCGCTCCCAGAGAGCTTGCAGTAGGTCAAACATTTGTTATCCAAAGGGCACACAATGGCCCAAAAAAACATTATTCTCATCATTATTTCATCATCAATACAAAAAATCATCATTTCATCATGTTTTTTATAAACTTCTTATTTTAATTCACAGAAAAACAGCAGCTGCAATTATTCCTTGTCCTTTCCTTTATTTACCAATGACCAAAACATATGAGACAGAAGACAACATAAAACAGTGATACTTATTTCACCTTATATTATTCAGTTCAGTTTTGCACTATAGAACTGTATTCAACCACAGTGAAAATATTACCAATTACACCTAATATAAAAAATCTCAACACCAAAACAGGTTCTTTTAACAGAGACCACTCATCAGATGGGCAGAGATATACAAAACCCAAAACCAGTGAAGTTGGCACGTTGTGTAAATCGTAAATAAAAACAGAATACAATGATTTGCAAATCCCTTTCAACCTATATTCAATTGAATACACAGCAAAGACAAGATACTTAACGTTCGAACTGGTAAACTGTGTTATTTTTTGCAAATATTAGCTCATTTTGAATTTGATGCCTGCAACATGTTTCAAAAAAGCTGGCACAAGTGGCAAAAAAGACTGAGAAAGTTGAGGAATGCTCATCAAACACTTATTTGGAACATCCCACAGGTGAACAGGCTAATTGAGAAAAGGTGGGTGCCATGATTGGGTATAAAAGCAGCTTACCTGAAATGGTAAGTCATTCACAAACAAGGATGGGGCGAGGGTCACCACTTCATGAACAAATGCGTGAGCAAATTGTTGAACAGTTTAAGAACAACATTTCTCAACGAGCTATTGCAAGGAATTTAGGGATTTCATCATCTGCGGTCCGTAATATCATCAAAAGGTTCAGAGAATCTGGAGAAATTACTGCACGTAAGCGGCAAGGCTGAAAACAAACATTGAATGCCCGTGACCTTCGATCCCTCAGGCGGTACTGCATCAAAAACCGGCATCACTGTGTAAAGGATATCACCACATGGGCTCAGGAACACTTCAGAAAACCACTGTCAGTAACTACAGTTCGTCGCTACATCTGTAAGTGCAAGTTAAAACTCTACTATGCAAAGCGAAAGCCATTTATCAACAACACCCAGAAACGCCGCCGGCTTCGCTGGGCCCGAGCTCATCTAAGATGGACTGATGCAAAGTGGAAAAGTGTTCTGTGGTCTGACGAGTCCACATTTCAGACTGTTATAGGCGCAAAGTTCAAAAGCCAGCATCTGTGATGGTATGGGGGTGTATTAGTGCCCAAGGCATGGGTAACTTACACATCTGTGAAGGCACCATTAATGCTGAAAGGTACATACAGGTTTTGGAGCAACATATGTTGCCATCCAAGCAACGTCATTTTCATGGACGCCCCTGCTTATTTCAGCAAGACAATGCCAAGCCACATTCTGCACGTGTTACAACAGCGTGGCTTCGTAGTAAAAGAGTGCGGGTACTAGACTGGCCTGTCTGTAGTCCAGACCTGTCCCCCATTGAAAATGTGTGGCTCATTATGAAGCGTAAAATACAACAACGGAGACCCCGCACTGTTGAACAACTTAAGCTGTACATCAAGCAAGAATGGGAAAGAATTCCACCCGAAAAGCTTCAAAAATTGGTCTCCTCAGTTCCCAAACGTTTACTGAGTGTTGTTAAAAGGAAAGGCGATTTAACACAGTGGTAAAAATGCCACTGTGCCAACTTTTTTGCAATGTGTTGCTGCCATTAAATTCTAAGTTGATGATTATTTGCAAAAGAAAATAAAGTTTCTCAGTTTGAACATTAAATATCTTGTCTTTGCAGTGTATTCAATTGAATATAAGTTGAAAAGGATTTGCAAATCATTGTATTCTGTTTTTATTTACGATTTACACAACGTGCCAACTTCACTGGTTTTGGGTTTTGTAGAAAGGATATAAAGTCTGCTCACCTGAACAAGTGGGGTCAATGGTTCATCCTCGTCGCCATATTTGATAGCATGAAATGTAATTAAAGAAGGATTGTCAATACAAGACTGGGATTATCTTAGCAGTTGTTTGGAAAACTGACAAGGAGACAGTGGATGCTGTCTGACTGTCAGTGTCTCTTATCTAAAAGAAAATTGAAAGAACGGGTCCAAGACCCTTACCCTTGTGTGATGTCCGTAGTTTTGTTACTCAGGCAAGTTGGTGGGTCTGATGGACCCGCTACCTTTTTGAGTATTTAATTCAATACAGTCAAACAAGTTTACGTTTAAGTACTCAATATATACGTACGTCATCCCACTTACAAGAAATAAAAATGACCAGTGTTGGAAGTTACTTTTAAAAAGTAGTGTTTGCTCGTTACTCATTACTTCTTAAAAAAGTAACTTGTTACTTTACTTTGTTATCCTCTATGAAAAGTTACTTTTTACGTTACTCATTACTTTAATGTTACTTTTACGTTGCTCGACTTTGGACAGAACCCCATATCTGTTCCTAAATGTGTAGGCCTACATAAAATTCTACAACAGAACATAACAGGTATTTATTTTGTGCTCTTTATTTTACAAAATCATGTCACATACAGTGTGGAATGAGAGCTCCTGTCCAGTGTTTCCAGATTTTTCTTCTGAAATAAGCAACCAGGTTGATAAAAACAAGCCCAAAACAAGCAACCTCCAGCTATTTCCTTTCCTAATGTGATATATTACTTTTTTAAAAGAGAAATCTACTTAAAGTGTGTTAATTTTTGTCTACATTACATTTCAATTTCACAGCGCCAAGCATCTATTCAAAAAAAGAACGTTGCTTATAATAAGCGGACCTGGCAACTTTGGCTCTGGCGCATGCGCTATGTGCTAAGTGTGTTTGGGGGCATGTGCGATAACCAGGAAACAAGGAAGTGGAAAGGAAAAACTGCCTACCGCACTCGTGTTTAGCTTTATTAAGGGGAGCTGGGAGATGATCAGGGGGATTCACACAGAAAGAAGAGCCCCAAGAAGCAGCTGCACATTAAGACACAAGCCCAAAAAAACGCGACACGAAGCCGCGACTCACAAAATTTGCTTGTGACTTTAGAGAGAAACAGGCCCACAGATGCTTATAACGAGCAGACTTGCCAACGCTGCTCGTGTCTAAAGTGGGAAGCTGAGAAGGCTGCATTGGTGTAAGATCTGTCCGTGGGAAAAGTAACGTTGCGCCGCATCACAAAAGGAACTACGTTTCATTACCTATTTTTCAGTAGTAGTGCGTTACTTTACTTTTTACCCTTTTTTACTGTGTAATGTGTTACACACAACACTGTAAATAACATATATGGTTAATTTTTGCCCATTACCTTTGTTAGATCACATTTTATAAATTGAAGTGCTGCTTGTTGTTCGTTTTTTAATAAAATGTAAAAAAAAAAAAAAAAATTAAATTATGATCAAAATATGACTTGTAAGGTCCAGACATATGAGGAAGGGCATCACAGGCAGCCCAGATCTTTATACCATCCTTTGCAGGTTTAGATGGTATTTACTGCCTCAAGGGATCATTTTAGGGCCCTCTGAGCAGAGAATCTTTTGGCCATCTTGATCAGTTGTGATAAGGAACCACACTGGCAAAGCTGTTTATATTGTTTCCCACCCCCAATTTGCAGCTAGGATAGAGTACTGGCTGAAAAACCTGTTTAAACATGGTAACAATCTGCTCCTGTCGGCAGTGGGAAAGGCTCTAATCAGCATTCAGACCCACGTCGACTGACCCTGCAAGGGACACAGCTTTTTATTGGCTCGCCTCCAATCGGCTCCAGTGGGAACATCACACCTGGGTGAACGCACTAATTTATGGGATGATGTTGGCGTAACATGCCTACGGCATAATATTAAGCCCCTAAGTTGGAGCAACAAATGGATACTGGCATCTCAGCAACAAATTCCATCCACCTTCATAATCATCAGTGCTCGAATGTCGTTCAGTCCGGGCTGAGTTTGTGTATTTTGAAAGAGGGGCAAAAGTACAAAGTACAGTAAACAGTTGACCATGGCTACCGTGCTCCTTTCCATTGTTTACATGACTGTGTCTCGACGCGCTGATGATGTCATCAGCGTGTTGACATCAGCTTGATGCACCAGAGAAAAAAAACAGGCACGCAGCTCATCTGCTGGTAATGGGAAAGGAGTCACTTGCCGATTGTTAGCAGGTTGAAAAAACCTGCGTTTATCCGCTAATTTTAGTGGGAAAGCGGTTTTAGAAAAAGAAAGATCAGTTCTTGCAAGACAGAGGGTATCTTGTGTGGGAATGTGAGAGTAGATGTGTTGGTGCTTGAATTTTGCAACAATTTTGCTACCTTGAGAATCAACAGATACACACACACAGACACCCCCCCACACACACACATATACACACCTACTCTCACAGGCACACGTGCACACACGCACACTAACAGAGGACAGCGAGGGTACACAGGACCGACAACTTCTACACTTTTTAGATCTGGGTCCAGTAGACCCAAACATCCTGTATGTAATATAAATGTGTAGGGGGGGTGTACAGTGCGTGGTCATTAAATATGTGTTCTAATATATGTTCTTCACAGAGAAAGAGCCAAGTCTGAGTTTGGAAAAATAATTAATCGCATAATTTTTCTTCTGATAAAAAAGGAAAACAAGTCCCATAGACCCGGACATCATACAAGGGTTAATATTGGTGGTAAACTTAAAAGATATATCCAAGACCAAAAGAAGAGATAAAATGTATTCTCACAGTAGATCTCTAGTTAATCAGGATAACCCATCTTGTTATTAATGACAGGAAGGCTGGGGCCTCACACTGTGCACGTGAGAGTGCAGATGCTCCAGGAGTCACTCTAATAATACAATAACTGGGTCTGGACGTGTTGCTCTGCTGTGAACGGTTTGGAGTGTTTCTCCATCTCAGCCCATACTGGTCCATCAGTATGGTAGAAATGTGACAGCCAGTGAACCAGCTTGTGAATATTGGAGGCCCAATAACAGTGTAAGAAATCTGGCAATGCCAAGCCCTCATCAGAGCTTTTTCTTTCCAGACATGATTCCCTTATCCTTGGGATGGATTCATTCCAAATAAAGGATGAAACACATCACTCCAACTCTTTGAAAAAAAACTTTGTAATAAAAACAGGTTTGTTTGGAAGAGAAACAAAAAACGTGGCAAGATGGTGATTTTTACAGAGTTTATTCTACCAGCTAGAGAAATAGGGAGTGAAGACCACCTGCTAAGATCCTTTTGGCCCTATCCAGTGCTGGTTTCAGGTTGTGCTTAAATTAATCTTTGAATTCATGTGTTACTGAGATTCCCAGGTTAGTAAGGGCATCATGAACTATTTTGAAATGAAACTGGTCACAATCCATACAGAGTGTCTGGGTGTTAACTGGAAATAAAATGTTTTTTGACAGGTTGATTTTGTAGCCAGAAATTCTGCCAAAACCACAAATTATGTCCAGCGTACAATGATAGTTTGTGGGTTGCCCTCCCCTACTGATCCCCTTCAATCCTGCCTCAGTCCTCATTGCTATAGCCAGGGGCTCAATAGCTATGTCAAAAACAAATGGGGCCAGGTGACACTCCTGTCTGGTCCATTGGTAGAGAGTGAAATAATTAGAGATTATTTTATTCGTTCTGATTAAGCACTAGGGGTGGCATATAAGATCTCAATCCAGGAACCAAACAATTGGCCAAACCCAACTTAATTCAGAGCTGTGAATAAATATTTATACTCTATTCTGTCAATTGCTTTGTGTACGTCAGGTGAAATAATGACCTTGAGATAATGATCCATTAGACATATAGAGAGTGTTAAATCATTTACCTCAGTTGCCAGAAAGATGTCTCCCTGAGATGAATCCTGTTTGATCAGGATGTTATGATGGAGTTTCTGACTTGATCAAGTCTTACCACAAGAATCTTGGTTTGACTCTCATCCTCACTTGTGAACAGACTTACAGGCCTGTATGATTCACACCTGAGAGGATCCTTTCCCTTTTTATGTAGATCTGAAAATATGGCTTCTGTCATGCTCAGTGGTCCAGACCTCTTTTCAAATGTATCTGTGAACACGTCACTCAAGACTGGGGCCAATTTCTGTGAGATCTTTTAAGAGTTTGATGGGGAACCCATCTGGCCCTGGTCCCTTAATACTTCCTACCGAGACCCCTGGCACTGCTCCCGGCTCAGCTCCGAACGATCGCTGGCTCCGAATGGGGGCTAAACCAAAGACCCCAGTGAGCTCAACTCCATCCCACAGAGGACCATGGACTGTCATGAGTGGCAGCAAAAAGAAGGCGAGTTCACTCAAACCACTCCAGCAGCGACGGCAATGGGCCTCCCAACCCGGGCGTCTACAGTTTACCCTCCGCCCTGCAGTGTAGGGTGCCAGGTCGGCAGAGGCATGCCAGCAGAGGCCCAGAACCGCTCCTTCATTGTTGTCCTCATCTCCGGAGCTACCACAGGCCAACAGGTTTGACATCCTGAGCATGCAGGAGTTTCCCCCTCTGAAGGAGCACGCTGCTCGGCTCCCACCTGAGGCCACCAAGTCTTTATCCACGGTCCACCACAGGCTGCTTAGGGAGGCTGTGAAAAGGAGAAGCACTGCATACCACCAAGAGGTGCCATCACCGCGCTCTCCACAGCCACCACCATGCTGCTCATCCACGGAGACAGCCCCACCTCCCCCTCACCAGCAGCAGACAACTCCTCCGACAACCCTCATCATTGGGGACTCCATCCTGAGGAACGTGCGGTGGAGGGGGCTCTCATCCTGTCATTCCCCGGTGCCACAGTCCTGGACATCATGGATAAAAACCCAGGAATCCTGGAGTCCTACCCAGACGCTGATAAACTCATAATCCACGCCGGTACCAATGACATCCCCAAACAGCAGTCTGAACTTCTTAAACAGGACTTCCTCCAGCTCTTCACCACAATAAAGCAGCTCGATCTCCAGGCCCTCAACTCTGGCCCCTCCTCCACCTGTGGCAGAGGAATGGGGAGGTTCAGCAGGCTGCTGAGCCTCAACACCTGGCTGTCCTCTGTCTTCCTCTGGACTCTACGGCCTGGGCTTCATAGAGAACTTTAATGCCTTCTGGGACAGGAGGCACTTGTTCGGGGCAGACGGGCTGCACCTGAACAGAGCTGGTAGCCGTCTGCTCTCCACTAATTTTAGTCCAGAGGCTTAGTGCACATTTTTGGGTGGATTGTGCCAAGTTGAATAAAAGCGCCAAATTTTATATGAGGCTTCTTTAAGACCAACTAAAAGATTTTAGGGTAGGAGCCCAACACAGATATGGAAAATATCCATATACAACAGCAAAGTTGTTTTTCATTGTAAATATAATAGCTTTCTTGAGTCATAAGAAGAACATTGATGATAAATTGTTCTTTTTTGTCCATTAATGAACTTAAAACTGATTTTAATATATCCACTTGTTATTACCCCCCCTAATGATGTGTAAAATAGATTACCAAGACAACTGGTGCCTGTACATCTTCCATAAAGTCCTGCAAAGTATAGGCGGAATTTAAAAAAGGGAGAAAATTGTCCTGTCTATGTAAAGGGTTCCCTCTTTTTATTTTTCGTTTTACATTTAAGCATCAAGTTGTTCAGATTCTCAAATACTGTGTTACTATACATTCACATCAACAGATGGCGCTAAATAAAATAAGCCGAAAAGTTTGGTTCTACACCTCAGCTTTTAAAGATCTCTGTTCCCTTTAAGTTATTCTTACTCTCTCTTTTTTTCCAAATCTTTTCTGTTTGTTTGTTGGAAAAGTTTTCTTATGAGCTTTAAACACAATTTGAAGAATACTGAAATCCACTCATTCATAAATTTTAACAATTTTGACTTTGTAAATAATGGGTTTGATGGATCTCTGTATTTACTTATACTGATCGCTTTAATGGCTGTATTTTGTAAAAAAAATATTGAAAGAGTTTATGTTTTACAAGCACTTCCCCAAACTTCCACACAATAGGTCAGATGTGGAACAATCACTGAGGTATATAAAAGGCACAATGCTTTATCATTTAATGAGCCCTTCACTCTGGTTTTTGATATTTTACATTTTATATAAATATATCATCTGAGATTTCCAGTTCAGATTTTAATCAATCATGATTCCTTAAAACTTAATTTAATTTACTTTATGAATTTCAATACCATCTACATATATTGGAGCATTAAGGTTTTTCCCTTTGTTACGAAAAATTCACTCATTCATTCAACCCTTATTTAATCTCGAAAAATCATTGAGGGTGTTCCCTCATTTTTAATGATGTTGAGAGTACAAAGAACAACAATACAACAACACAATTAAAAACAGTTACATTCAAAAGCAGCATAATTCATTATCATTGTTCTAAACTGACCAATAGTCACAAGTGCTTGTAGTTTAAATGTTTGTTGTGAATGCAGCAGAAAAGCTGAAAGCAGTTCTTCCAAATAAAGTTTTCACCCATGGAACTTCAAGCATCAGGAGGTTACTGGATCTTGTTGGTACAGAGACGTGATGTATGAAGGCATTTTACCAAGTAAGGCTTTATAAATGAATAAGAACCAGTGCCTGTCACGTCTTACATTCAGGGGTGCCCAGCCCACTTTTTCATATAAAGTGCAATGGTGGGTGGAGTAACCTTCACCAGTAATGAATCTGAGGGCTGAGTGGTGATGGAGTCCAGGGGTTTAAGAGTAGAGACCGAGGCGTTTCTGTAAACAACATCACCATAATCTAAAACAGATAAAAAGACAACTTCAATAACATGTTTCCTACTTCCCAATGGGAAGTTAGTTGTGTTCCTGTAGAAAAATCCAATTTTTTGTCTTAATTTGCTGGCCAGGGAGTCAATATGAAATTTGAAGGTGAGTTTTTGATCTAACCAAATACCAAGATATTTATACTCAGATGCTCTCTCAATGCTATGTCCTGTTAGGATGCTGATGTGAAAACTATTGTCATTGATGTCTGTGGCTCTGGAAAATAACATGTATTTAGTCTTACTTGGATTGAGAACCAGTCTTAAGTCAAACAGAGCATGTTGTAATTGACTGAAATTTTGCTGAAGGGTTTTAATGGCTGAATGGGCAGAATTGGCAAAACAGTATAAAACTGTATCATCGGCATAAAGGTGGGAGTTACAATCTGTTATAGATGATGTGATATTGTTTATAGATATAGTAAACAAGAGAGGACCAAGTATTGAACCTTGTGGTACCCCTTTTGAGAGAGGCAAACACACAGAACGACAATTACCAAGAACCACATACTGATCTCTCTGTGAAAGGTAGTCTTGGAACCATTTACAAGATAGTCAAAACCAGTTTCTCTTAGCCTTTCAAGGAGCGGGGAATGGTCAACAGTATCAAAGGCTTTTGTTAAGTCTACAAATAAAGCTGCACAGTATTTTAATTTTAAAATTATATCATTTGTGACAGATGTGACTGCAGTGATTGTACTATGATTTGTTCTAAAACCTGATTGATGTGGGTTTAATACATGATTACTGACTAATAGTTCTAGTATTTTAGCTAGACAGGACAGTTTGGAGATGGGCTATTAGTTATTGAGATCGGTTTTATCCCCGCCTTTGTGGAGTGGGATCACATGTGCTGTCTTCCACACACGTCATATATATATATATATATACATAAAGTATGTATTTTTCAAGATTCAGTGATCATTAATTAATATCAAACCATTTTTTATTTTACTTACTCTATTTCGACCATATCCAACATCTGTTTTTATTTTCATCCATAATAAAACAAGGTAGTATCATCTGCAAAAAGAATGCATTTAAGCAATTAAGATACATTAAGGTGAAAGATACATCTTGCGCATGTGCTGGGACACATTATCAGTGATGTAACCTGGGGTCACTGGGTGTTTCGGGTCTTTCAACATTAGACACCCTCACCCAGGCGACCCGACCAGGGCTGATTAGACCCCAGCCTGTGTCCCAGCAGCGTTAGCCCATGGCTCTTCCTCTTGATCCATAGCCACCTTGTGGCTTTCTCTGTGGCTTCGGTTGCAGCCCTGATGGCCTTCCTCTTAACGTCCCCAGTGAGGCCCAACACTGTGAATACTTTGCAGAGTGACCACCCTGCAAATCCTCTGCAGCCCACCTCCAGAGGTTCACAGCGAGTTTTCCAGCCTTTCCTCCCGCTGTCATCCACCAGTTCCTGGTACTTGGCGTGCTTCTATCCTCTCTTCCTAGGGCACTGTGAGCTCCAGAATGATCACCTGCCTGGTGGAATCTGATGCGATGATCATGTCAGGGCGGAGCTGTGTAGATGTTATTCCGGCTGGGAACTTCAGCTGTTTTGCCATGGTCCACTTCCAGTTGCAAATCAGTCGTGGAGGGGAGGAGGCCAGACTTCGCCCACTGTCATGTGTCAGGCTTCTCTCCGGCTCTGTGGAACCTGATGGTCTTCGGTTTGTGGTGGCCCTTGATGGTGCTGATGGCCGTAGCTATGCTGTCAGCAAATGCCCTCAACACCTGGTAATGGTGCCAGCGATAGTGCCTGTCTCCAAGGGCTTTTGACAGATCCCTGTCCTGGACACTAGGGGCAGGATGGTGTCTCTGTCTTGCCCCAGTATCATTTACATACAAACAAAATAGTTTGGGTCCTAGAACTGACCCCTGAGATACCCCACAGGTGATGTTTTTTTGTTCAAATTTATATCATTTATCTGAACAAACTGTTTTCTATTTTCTAAATAACATGTTCTTCATTGATGTGCCAGTCCTCTAAAGCCACCTACACACCAAACGTGACCTGGGCGACCACTCTCCATGTAAAGTCAATGTACAGCTGTGATGGGGCGGGGCTAACCCTCCTGCAATGCGGTGAACACGCTCTGGGTGACCTGGTCGCTCGTCGCTTGGTCGCCAAAGTTGAAAAAATTGAACTTTTCAGGCGACATTGCTTCTGACTATGCAGCAACAGCCAATCAGCGTTATGTGGCAGACATGACAGAGTTTTTATTCCAATTCACAGAGTGACAATCCATGTCCGTGTGGAAACATTAGTTAGTGAGTACATTAGTTCCACCTAGAGGGACCGCATAGAACTCACAGACGATGCTGCTGCAGGGCCATCAGCTGCAGTGTTTTGTGGTTGGTTGGTGAGTGAAAAGGATACATAACTAAAATAATTATTTATTAATAGAAAAAATAATGTCAGCTAACACATCCTATTATATGATATGATGTGATCGTGGTGAAACTCGAGCGGGCGTGACATCACTGAGTGACAGCGACAGTGACAAAATGAGGTATTTAAGGGAACGTGACCCGACTTGGCTGGGCGATGCAATCTCGGTCGCCAAGTCGCATTCGGTGTGAATGCAGCCTAATACCGAAATGACCAAGTTTGTAAAGAAGTATAGTCTGATCCATGATGTCAGATGCTTTTTTGAGATCAACAAAGATGCTTAAAGTGATTTTTCTTGTTAATTACTGTGTATGTTTTTTCAGTTAAGTCAATTAGTGCCATTGATACAGAGTGATTTGTCCTAAATCTTATCTTGCTGCTACTAAAACATTGTATTTGTCAAGAAATGCATCTAACCTGGCAACAAATAATTTTTCTAAAATTTTAGAAAATTGTGGAAGCAAGAATACTGGTCTGTAGTTGTGGAATCACGCAGATTTCATCTCATCAGGAAATATCCCTGTTGAAAAACATTTATACAGAAGTGGTTCAATAGCAAATTCTATTATACTCTTTATGAGTATCATGTCAATGCTCTCACAACCAATTGATCCTTTACTTGCACATTTTTTACAGTATTCAGTATTTCTTCTTTCACTGCTTTACCAAGAAAAATTCTGTAAACATTGCCTCTGTTTGAGTTGCCCTCAGCCTTATCTTCTGTTGATTTTGAATTTTTTTTTTTTTGGGGCAAGATTAGGACCCACTTCTCCAAAGAATTTATTAAATTAATTTACTATTGTGTATTTCACATATGTCTTTATTATCTTTCACAAAATAGTTTGGAAAATCTGTCTTTATTACACTGGGTACTATTCCCCATGTAGCCTTAATATTTTAAGGCTTACAAATATTTAATAATTCGCCAAAGAATGGTTGTTTTGTTTTCTTATTATCTGTACCAGCTCAGTCTTATACCGATCCTCTGCCTCTTTTGCTTTTATTTTTTGTGATGAAATTACCCATAATGCACTAGCTCTGAGACTGAGCAATTGTGACAGACAGAATGGACAGCTCTATAACAAGTTTACACACTATGATGTACATTCATTTTTATTCTTCATTGCATTAAAGGTGTAATTGATAATACTTTATGTTATGTGACTTTAACAATGTCAAAGTAAGTCAACTTTATCACATTTGGAAGTAATTTGATCATTTTATGATATACACTATATTGCCAAAAGTATTCACTCACCTGCCTTGACTCGCATCTGAACTTAAGTGACATCCCATTCCTAATCCATAGGGTTCAATATGACGTCGGTCCACCCTTTGCAGCTATAACAGCTTCAACTCTTCTGGGAAGGCTGTCCACAAGGTTTAGGAGTGTGTTTCCTGGAATTTTTGACCATTCTTCCAGAAGCACATTTGTGAGGTCACACACTGATGTTGGATGAGAAGGCCTGGCTCTCAGTCTCCGCTCTAATTCATCCCAAAGGTGTTCTGTCGGGTTGAGGTCAGGACTCTGTGCAGGCCAGTCAAGTTCATCCACACCAGACTCTGTTATCCATGTCTTTATGGACCTGCTTTGTGCACTGGTGCACAGTCATGTTGGAAGAGGAAGGGGCCAGCTCCAAACTGTTCCCACAAAGTTGGGAGCATGGATTTGTCCAAAATGTCTTGGTATGCTGAAGCATTCAGAGTTCCTTTCACTGGAACTAAGGGGCCAAGCCCAGCTCTTGAAAAACAACCCCACGCCATAATCCCCCCTCCACCAAACTTTACACTTGGCACAATGCAATCCGACAAGTACAGTTCTCCTGGCAGCCGCCAGACCCAGACTCGTCCATCAGATTGCCAGATGGAGAAGCGCGATTCGTCACTCCAGAGAACGCGTCTCCACTGCTCTAGAGTCCAGTGGCCATGGAAACCATTCCATGAAGCTCTCTGCACACTGTTCTTGAGCTAATCTAAAGGCCACATGAAGTTTGGAGGTCTGTAGCGATTGACTCTGCAGAAAGTTGGCAACCTCTTCACACTATGCGCCTTAGCATCCGCTCCGTCAGTTTACGTGGCCTACCACTTCGTGGCTGAGTTGCTGTCGTTCCCAAACACTTCCACCTTCTTATAATACAGCTGACAGTTGACTGTGGAATATTTAGGAGCGAGGAAATTTCACGACTGGATTTGTTGCACAGGTGGCATCCTATCACAGTTCCACGCTGGAATTCACTGAGCTCCTGAGAGCGACCCATTCTTTCACAGATGTTTGTAAAAGCAGTCTGCATGCCTAGGTGCTTGATTTTATACACCTGTGGCCATGGAAGTGATTGGGACACCTGATTCTGATTATTTGTATGGGTGAGCGAATACTTTTGGCAATATAATGTACTTAGTTTGAAAAATACTAGGCAGATTTTCACATATTTCATTGATATTGATAGTCTTGCAATCTGATTTTTAAAATTTGCCAAGGGCTCCTATGCTAAAATTCAATAACTTAGGAATCATCATGCAAAAAATGGCGCTTTTATCTGCATTTGCACAATCCTTTCACTCAGCCACCAGACTATTTGGACTACGGTAGGCAACAAGTCGAATTACCCTCCACCTCTCGCCATAACCCTCCTACATCTGCTAGTCAGCCCACCACTTATTGATGTCCCCCCGGTCCATGTCATTATTGACATGGTTCCACTTCTAGCAGGACCACATGTTTAACTGGACTCAGACCCCCTGATCTCACCATAATGTTACACATTCCCACTATTATCACCGACAGGGGTCAAGGTAGAGACCATAACTCAAATAAACCTACAGGCTCACTTAAAAATAATCTTATACACATTCACACACAAATGTCACCCGTTATTTCACCACAACACAGCCTCACCACTGTTTTTTAAAATTCATTTAGAAAAGATAGAAAAGGTAGGGGCACAGCAACTATTCTTTTAACATCACTTGGTTTTAAGGAGATTTTATTTGGTGATTTTAACTCTTTGGATATCATTGTTTTGTTTTTAACAGTCCACCTACATTGTGTCTCACCATATACAGACCCCCCAAATATTGCACCTCTTTTATCTCAGAATTTGCAGAACTACTATCAATCATCCATTCAAAATACAACACAGCTATCATTTTAGGGGATTTTATCATACATGTAGACTATCAATCAAACTCTTTTACCTGTGAATCTTTATACCTAATCAATTCCATGAATTTTACCCAAAACGTTGCTCACCCAACTCATAAAAAAGGACATGTTTTAGATTTGCTTTTAACATATGGACTTTCAGTACACATCACTGAAGTCAAAGATGTTGGTTTTACTGATCATCTCTGTGTCTTTTTTAATGTGGATTATTTTAACCAAAGGGACACTCCTGAGAGGACTGTATGGAAACGCTATCTTACTGCTGAAGTGGCTGCAAATTTTATTGACATTTTAAGAAATAGTCCTGCAGATATTTTACCCTCCTCCTGTGACTGCATCTTAAACAGTTTTAAGCTTAGATTTAAATCAGCCCTTGATGAAGTGGCTCCTTTTAAAGTGAAAAAGATTAAAAACAATCCAATACCTCCATGGAGGAATAATAATGAAATCATGCAACTAAAAAGAAACTGCCGTGCTGCAGAGAAAAGAGAAACAATAAAATAACAAACTACCAAATTTTTCAAGAACAAATTACAATTCATGACATTGTAATCAAAAAAGCTAGGAGAAATAATTTTTTCAGAGTTAATTTGTGAGAATCACAACAACCCAAAATTTTTATTCTCAACTACTGACCATTTAATAAATCCAGTTTTTAATCACCCCCAACATCTGACCACAGACTCTGCATGCGAGGATTTTGCAGCCCATTTCAGCAGTAAAACTGAGTTAATTAGATTGAGTTATCCAACACCAAGCCTGAAACTTTTAACAAGCCCAAATTTTAATATCTAATGAGGAACACTGGAGAAGTTTGTCCTGGTTGATGCTGAAATGCTTGACAAAGTTGTCTCCCAGCTAAGACCAGCAACATGTCTTTTAGGTCCTATCCCCACATCCTTTTTTAAACAAATCTATACATTTTTTAAATCTGATCTTCTTAATATTTTTAATTATTCTCTTCAGATGGGTGTTTTGCCTACTGCTTTTAAAACAGCAGTGGTCAAACCCTTTCTGAAGAGAAATAATTTGGACCCATCTATTTTAAATAATTACAGGCCAGTTTCCAATCTGCCATTTTTAAGTAATTGGTTAAAAACAAAAAGCTTGTTTTTAACCAATTAAATGATTTTATGAAAATTTAAAGTATTGGTGAAATGTATCAGTCTGGCTTCAGGCCAGCCACAGCACAGAGACAGCATTCAAACATGGATCAAAAACTGCTCTCTGTGCTTATGCTGATAGACCTGAGTGCAGCATTCGACACTGTGGATCACCAAATTCTTTTAAATAGACTCAATGGTTTAATTGGAATCTCTGGCACTGTTTTTAATTGGTTTAAATCTTATCTGTCAGAAAGAAAGTTTTATGTGAACATGGGGGAATGCCGGTCAGGAGTCTACAATGTCAACTGTGGCGTCCCCCAGGGTTCAATTTTAGGTCCAACACTTTTTAATATTTATATGTTG
Source organism: Cetoscarus ocellatus (assembly GCA_037902135.1). Classification (NCBI taxonomy): domain Eukaryota; kingdom Metazoa; phylum Chordata; class Actinopteri; order Labriformes; family Labridae; genus Cetoscarus; species Cetoscarus ocellatus. The sequence continues at coordinate 215,045 of JBAMNC010001124.1, forward strand.
CCTTTAGGCAACGTCATCAGGAGACACGGCATCAACTTTCACAGCTATGCTGATGACACACAGTTCTACATCGCCGTGTCTCCTGATGACACAGGGCCCATTGATGCCCTTTTTAATTATATTATAGATGCCAAGTCCTGGATGGCGGACAACTTTCTTCAGCTCAACCAGGACAAAACTCAGGTTTAGTCATCGGTACAGGTCCACAGAGAGAGAAACTGGAGAGCAAACTCCAAGCACTGTCTTTTAGTCAATGTCAGCAGCAGTGGCGGCTTGTCAATAGGGGGCGCTGGGGCGCCGCCCCCTCCAAAATTCAACAGAGAAAGTCTACTTAAACACAACATAATTTGTCTTTAAATTATAAAAAATAACGGATAAAAACATTTATTTTTTACCACATAGTAACAGTCTGTCAGCAGCACCTGTCACCATTCAATAAAAGGTGTTTCACAATGTTTTTACGTAGTAACTGTGTTGTCAATACATAGTTTACGTACAGAGGGGCACCGGCCTAATGGGTGTCTATGCAAGTCCTTAAACTTTTGCTCAGCATGTGACCTGAGGCGTCTTTGGGATTGGCCGCTTCAACTTTACCTGCAGGGCGCAGGCAGGTGCGCCCCGCACACTCCCACTTGGACTGGCAGCGAATCAGTATTGTTTTGGTGTTTCTTTTCCTCCTGTGACTGGACAACGAGCGCTGTCAATCATATCGACACGTCACCGCAGCAGATATGATTTACGCATGCGCAAGTATCTCACGTATCCTCATGCGTCCGACTGATGCTCCCATGCACCGAGGAGGTGTCGTCCAGAGATCCGTCAGAGGATCGCAGAAGAGGTGAGATTGCATTGGAGAAGAAAATCAGTAAGAGGCTCTGCTGCACTGAAGATTAGATTAGGATGTGTCTTTCCTAGTAGACATAACATAATTCAAGGGGTAAAGTTTTGCATTTTATGTCACACATGGCACTAAACCATAGATCAGGAGCCACAAAATGAGTTTGCCAAGAGGATATAAATGCTTTGTTCAGTAGAGCATTATCCTTTTGCAGACTTAAGTTCTCAAAAATCTATATAGTTTTTAATTCTTGCATATTTTTACAAAAACAACATACTTTTAGGAAGAATTGGGGCTTTTATTGGGTGGGTAAGTTTGTTTTTACCCTACTAGTAGTTCATTTTAAATTTAATTGACAAAATTGATGCATTATTTTGATTATAATATTATATTAAGGGACCTATAAAAATATATTTTAAAAAATCATGGCAAAGCAGGATCAAGATAGGAGAAATTGTAATACACAAATGCATGCAGATTATTGCAGAGGTTTTATTGCAGTGCTCATTAAATATTACTGTTACATTGTGTGAAAGCCTTTGAAAAATTACAAAAAGAAGACTTGATAATGCTATCAAGTTATGTGTTGCAGTTTACTGGTGAAAACAGTGGGGTTTTATTAGTCCCAAAAGTGTAAACGTCACAAGTTCTTTACCTCTTAGGTTTATGTCCATCACAGAATTATTTTTTAATCTACTGGAGCTTTTAGATTTGACACTTACCTTGTGCCTTTCCAGCTTGTACCACTGTGAACAGTATAAAACAGACCAACAGAATGTATCATCTTGTCTTTAAATGTTGTAATTTTATTATGGCAACTAAACATGTGATAAAAAATAATAAATATCAATATAAATATATATAGTATTGTCATTATATATAATTGTATACCATATGTTTAATTGCTATAATAAAATGTTCTATTTGGATACAAAAATTATACATTCTGTTGGTGTTTTTGCTGACTAAATACTGCACATTATGGTACAAAGTAAAGGTATTCAAAAGCTTTAGCATATGGAAACAGACTCCTGTAATGTAAAGTTTATTTTTTTGACTTTTTAAAATTTGAAGTAGTTTTGCTGAAAAGTATAAATGTCATCCAAGCACTGACAGCCTCCATTTCAGTTATGAGAATCAGTCAGCTGGTGTGAGCCGTCTGCCCTTTGTGCTGCATGCTTGTATCTGATTTTTTTTTCTTATTTTTTTTTTTCTTATTTGTTTTGTTTTGTTCATACTTTTTACAGTTAATCTATGCCAAAACTGTATCACATAGTTTTACCTTTAGTTTTAAAGCATCAGTTTAGTGGTACATAAGATTCTGTTTGTGTTTATAATCTTGAGCCATGAGACATCATGTATAAGATAAGACACTGTTCAGGTGACACAAGAAATGTTCATAAAATAGTGAAACTGACATAAATTACAGCTTTATTTTATGGGAGCAGGTTAAACTTTGGCTGTTTTATTGATTTTTTTCAGTAAATACTGATGTTAACTTTTGGTAATAAAATGTGCCTTTCTATGTATTTTTTAATGACAGATTCACACAGTACCACACCATGTTTCCTGAAGATTCCCTCAGCAGCACCTTGAAGGCCGACCCAGTGCTCAACTAAAGCAAGCTGAAGACAGAGCTCAGTCTTAATCTACAGCAAGGAGGAGTTCAAGGCCTGCTGTGGAGCTGTGGATCTTATCCAGTTGTTGATGGAAAATAATCTTGGAGAGGTATTTTCAGAGACTGTCACTCTGCTAAAGATCCTCATCACCACACCCATGACCACTGCAGAAGCTGAGGTGCTTCTCAGAACTTTCCTCAGAAACACCATGAACCAGGACAGGCTGATTGCACTGGCCATGCTGTCAATGGAAGAGAGACTGGTGACGGATATGATGGACTTCAGTCAGAGGGTCACTGAGAAATTTGCAGCCCCGAAGGAAAGGAGGGCAAAATTTCTGTTCAAATAGTGCATATTTCAAAGTAGGTTGTATTGTGATTATGTTTTGTCTTTAGTTTCTTTTCACTGTAGTATGGAGCACTTCTTTGGTTTGTTTCCTCCAAAGCTGCGCCCCCCTTAAAATTTTTGGCACCAGCCGCCACTGGTCAGCAGGTCAAAATCTTGGTGTTTTATTTGACACAGACCTCAGCTGTGACCTGTACATCAGAGATGTAACAAAAAGTCATTTTATCATTTAAAGAACATTTCCAGAGTGTGCCAGTTTCTCTCTCAGGCCAATGCAGAGACTCTTATTAAGGCTTTTATTACTTGTAGAATTGATTATTGTAATGCTCTTCTTTCTGGTCTTCCTAAAAAGAACATTTCACAGCTTCAGCTGCTCCAAAATTCAGCTGCACGCATGCTGACGAAGACCAGAAAGAGAGCCCACATCACCCCGATTTTAAAGTCTCTGCATTGGGTTCCTGTATCCTTTAGAATAGATTTTAAGGTTCTTTTGTTTATAAATCTCTAATGGTCTTGCTCCTTCCTATTTATCTAATTTGCTTACCCTATGAACCCAGTAGAGTCCTCAGGTCTTCAGGTAGTGATCTTTTAATAGTTCCCAAAGTTAGAGCAAAAACATACGGTGAAGCCTCTTTTCGTTATTATGGCCCCGTCTGTGGAACAGCCTACCTGATGACCTGAGGGCACCACCTACTGTTCATATTTTGAAAAGCAAACTCAAGACCTACCTTTTTAATCTGGCTTTTAGCTGATTATATTTATTATTATTTGTCATTATTGTAGCGGAGGGAGTTGGTAGATCTAAGGTGTTGGTTCAGGTAAGGATCACGGAATTCATGCCGGTGTGTCGGCCAGAACACCACTTAAGGCCACTTCAGAGGAGAATGAATGAGGACAGAGGGTTTGACGTTGGAGGCTCCTTTTACTGTGTAGCAGGTTCAGCATTCACAGATAATGCATACAGTCATGCAGTCTGAAGAGGGTGATCGCATAGTTGTGTGTGTGGTTTTCTACAAAATACAAAGAAATAAATCATCAGTAAAACTGGCCATTCAGTCTTATTATGTGCTACTAAAACACTATGATGAACTCTAGGTACAATTAACGATAATGCACATATACCAGTTGGATACAAACTACTTCGACACTCTAAAACTGGTTATTTCGTTTGGAAAATAAACATGACTGCCAGCGCGTCAAAACAGCGCTCTTATTGTGAAGGGCTAACTTCCGGTCGTACGGTTAACATAGCAATAACTCCGCTAGCTTGATGCTTCGTCGCTTTGACGATAATACAGTATAATTGATTCACACCAAACACAATATGCATATAAAGTGACACAACTTCAAAGGGATATGAATGTCTATCATTGTCTCTCATCATGCCTGAATCACCCTCAGGGCGAGCGAGCGGCAGCAACAGACAGGCCACACGAGGCCTGCTAATTAGCTAATCCATAACTGGCTTGTCCAAGCACTAGCTCGGCCTCCCCCCCAGCATCCGCACCTCCAAAAACACAATGACATAACAACAACTCAGTATAACTAAAAAATATGCTGCCTTGAGTGTTACTTACTTATTCATTCACGCACAGAAACTCATAAACTATGGGCCAAGCTGTAGGCTGCTACATAGAACTCTCATGGCTGATACAAAGTGATCGGGCTCCCCCTGCTGATGGGAGTATTAAATCAAACAGATCACTCAATATGTGAACTCTGACCCCAACGTCAATAAACAACATTCTGAACTAACTTTGGGGTCTTTTCTACAATTATATTTTAACTTATTTTAACCCTCTAATTCTTTTTTATTTCTACATTTCAGTTCAGATTGGTTATTTGGAATTTTATTCTTTGTTAAATGCTTTTCTTTTTATTATCCTATTTTAGATTATGTTATTATGCACCTGGTGTCAGGCTTTGTCATTTTTCCTCATTATTTATTTTAATTTTATTTTATTAATTTATTTACTTATTTTACCCTATGTAATGTCTTATCATGTTTTTTTTATTTTGTTTTTTTTTTAATTATTTTTTGTCTTAGTTCCTATGTTTCCTGATTTTAATTCAAGATAGCATTTCCTCAGTCCTCTTATTGTAATTCTGTTTTCTGTCGGAATTTCCATTTTATGTCTTTGTGTGTTTCAGTAAGTGAGTGTGTGTACTGAATTTAGATGGGGGGGTCTTATAATTTCATTTTATGCAATTTTCTGCTTTTTATTTCATTTATGGTTATTTTTTTATTTTATTTTATTTTATTTCCCATGTAAAGCACTTTGTATTACAAAGTCCTGTATGAAAAGTGCTATACAAATAAAGTTTGATTGATTATAGGGCGATCAAGATTTTCTTTATCCTGTTCACATATGGTTGGAAACTCAACAACTCAAGAAAATCTTTTATTTCAGTATTCTCAGTAGATTCAGAGGTGTAAAGCTCCTCATAAAATGTCTTAAATTATGTATTAATATCTAATTGATCTGTGGTTATACATTGAGTTGTTCATATCTCTGCTATATAAGCAGCTTCAGGAGATTATCTCAGCTGATGGCTCAGTAATTTACTCACCTTTTCTCCCATATACATATTCCTTTTGCCTTAAATTTAACATTCAACATTTCCAATTCTATTTGCAGAGCTACACGTTTCATATCAAAGGTTTTAATGAGTGCTCCTGATCCGCGTCATTTATGTGAGAGATGAGCACTTTTTTATCTTTTCCTTTCATAGTTTATTTCTGTTGGCATTATGAGAAATGATCTGTCCCCAGAAGGATAAACTAAAAAAGAAAGTAAAGAGACAGAAGAAAACGTATTTACAGAAGAAAACAATATTGTTCTGGCCTTTAGGGGCTGCCGGAGCCACCAGTTATCTCTGATGAGACTCTCAGATCCTCAGCCTCACAGGCCAGAGTCTGAATCAGAAAATATAACCAATTTTATTAATCCATCTGTAGCTGCAGTTCTTAACATGAACTATTTTTAACCTTGTTAGAGCTCCTGTTTTCCTCCATACAGACTGTAGCACCATGGGAAATTAAAAAATGATTAGGTCTCCCTTCAAACTTTTTTAACAGCTTTAGAAGCGCAGAGAGAATAAACAGAAACAGAAACTTAACTTTATGTTGAAATATTGAGAACAGTTAGCTCACAATCCCTCACACAGTTTAGACATTTAAGGGTCCATTTTAGTGTATATGTTATACCTTTACAAAGAGAAGAATAGTAGCGAGATAAGGAGAAAGAATCACACGTCTGCTGCCTTCACTTGTCTGTATTAAGTGAGGAACAGAGGGTAAACTCCCTGTACTGGATCCCTAAGGGCTAACCAACAGATCACAGAGCAGTCAAGCCATTTAAACAAGGATCTGAATGAACTTTCTACATTTCTTCTTTATTAAAACCTACCAAGTAAACTTAATTATGAATTCTGAAACACAAACAACTTTTTATGAAACCATTTCTATCAACAATACAAAAATATAATAAGTGTAATAAAGGACAATGATACCACTGGATTAGTCATGTCTGACCTATTTTACCTGTTACATACACTGTCCAGCTTTCTTTGGTGAAAAAGGATGATTAAAGCATCTTGAAATCAGGATCCTACTCAGTTCATGACCCCTGTTTTAAGATCACAGTGTCCAGTTCTTCTCCACAAACATCCTGTCCTGTTTAGGGTCCTTAAAACTCTGTCTCAGTCTATCTTTTATTTATCCTAAACTCAGCTGGGGGAAATAGAATGTATCTGACCCTGTCCCAGAGCTGGTCTCCATCAGGAGGAACTATCTCCCTTTTTTGTGTTGTCTTTTCAGTTGAAACTCTCGTTCTTGAGAGTAGCGGCATTTCAGCTCTGGCAGGCTGATCACCTCGTGGTCTCTCCCTCAGTTTACGGTGCGCCTGGTCCAGCACAGGTGTTTTCTCCAGACGCAGCAACTCTTTGAGTAGATGAACAACATAATCAGTGACATTTTTTTCTTCCTCCCATCTCTCCTTCACACTAGGTATATACAGGTTACATCATTGAGACCTCGCCTCTAAATCTTCACTTGGACACTTCACACAAACATGAAATATGAATTACTGTCTGAAAAGCAGTTACATTACTGAAAAATATGGTTCTGTTGGAGCTCTAGCCCCCCAAACATCTTCACATGATGCTGCCTCAACCTGAAGTCCACCTGCATAATCTTAATAAGATAAGATTAGATATTCCTTTATCAGTCCCACAGGGGGAAATTCAAAGTATACAGCAGCTGTAGAATACGAGGAAGAAATATAGATAAAGAAACTTACAAATGAAAATAAAATTATATATATATATATATATATATATATATATATATATATATATATATATATATATATATATATATATATATACACCTCTCCGTCACACGGTGATGGTGTTGAAAGCACTGCTGAGGCCCAGGAAAAGGACCCGAACAGAGCTCCCAGGCGACTCCAGGTGGGACAGAGCCCAGTGGAGGAGGTGGATGAAGGCGTCGTCCACTCCGATGCTGGTCTGGTACACAAACTGCAGCGGGTCCATGGATGAGCTCACCAGTGGCACAGGTGGGCAAGGACCAGCTGCTCCAGGGCCTTCATGAGGTGGGATGTGAGGGCCACCAGTCTGTAGCAGCTACAGTCCTTGGGATGTGGAGTCTTAAGCACTGGTACCATGCAGGATGTCTTCCAGTGACGTGGTACACAAAGTACACAGCTCAATGTCTGGGCAGCAGTGCAGCACTTTGATAGTGATGTGCCTGGAGTTACACCATCTATCGTTCACAATCTATCCTCCTCTGTAACTCTCAGGTCACTCCTCTGGTCACACAGCTGTGTTACAAAGGGCCATCAGCTGATCCCTACTGTAAACCATGGGAGCCATTGCCACTCACGGACCCACAGATGGGAAGAGAAGTTGTAAAACAGAAAGTGTTTAAAGTAGCACCAGACGAACCGTGCTTGTTGTCTCTGGTGCAATGAGGTTTCACATCCTCACAAAACGACATAGTGAGGAAAAAAGATACCAAAGAACAGAAAAAAAGGGAAAAAAACTCTGTAGCATTCGTGGAGCTGCTGTAAAAGGTTGCCTTCCGTGCCAAAAAAAAAGAATTTATGAACAATTAAAGTAACTCACTGAAACTCATTTAGGTGTTGTGAATCTTTTTCAGGCTGAGTGGATGTAGACTGTCAGTGGGAAGCTGTGGAGCTCTGTCCTCAGTCCTCAGCTCACAGTTCTCTGGTCTGAGAGACCTGGAACTGAGTAACAACAACCTGCAGGATTCAGGAGTGACTCTGCTGTCTCCTGGACTGAAGAGTCCACACTGCAGACTGGAAACTCTCAGGTAAACACCCAAAATCTCTTTTACCTTGAAAACTAAAATCTGCTGTACCAAAGTTCTAGTGTAATTTTATTTTGTTCATTTTAACCTTGCTTTTTTCAAGAGTGTCACAGGAAAAATAACCTCACAAAGCAGCTGGATCAGCCAAATTCCATGTCTGTCTTCAGGCAAATCCATCATGTAGAGCTTCAAGCAGAAACGATTGTTCTGACGGGCTTTTCAGCATCCTGTTAATGTCAAAGAGGCTGTTGTTACAAGTGAAGGGAGTGCTGCTGAGAGCAGGAGGTCCCTGCAGGCCTCTGATTGGCCCTGAATGAATGTGACAGAAAAAACATTCATTCAGTCGCCCTCCCTGTGAAAGGCTCTGCCCTCACCAAACACTTTCTATTGGATGTTTCCCAGATGGACTGTTTTTTACATCCCATGGATACATGAAACAGTCCATCTTGTGTGTCAGTTTACAGATAGAACATGAAGGATCAACCTTCAGGAGACATACAGAGACTGATCCAGATCAGAGGGAGACTCTAAGAATGTTTGTGAAACTGACTGGAGATCTGTTTCAGGCTGAATGGATGTAGACTGTCAGTGGGAAGCTGTGGAGCTCTGTCCTCAGTCCTCTGCTTACAGTCCTCTGGTCTGAGAGACCTGGACCTGAGTAATAACAACCTGCAGGATTCAGGAGTGACTCTGCTGTCTCCTGGACTGAAGAGTCCACACTGCAGACTGGAAACTCTCAGGTAAATACCCAAAATCTCTTTTACATTGAAAACTACAATCTGCTGTACCAAAGTTCTAGAGTAATTTTATTTTGTTCATTTTAACTTTGCTTTTTTCAAGAGTGTGACAGGAAAAATAACTTCACAAAGCAGCTGGATCAGCCAGATTTAATGTCCGTCTTCAGGCAGATCCATCATGTAGAGCTTCAAGCAGAAACGATTGCTCTGACGGGCTTTTCAGCATCCTGTTAATGTCAAAGAGGCTGTTGTTACAAGTGAAGGGAGTGGAGCTGAGAGCAGGAGGTCCCTGCAGGCCTCTGATTGGCCCTGAATGAATGTGACAGACAAAACATTCATTCAGTCGCCCTCCCCGTGAAAGGCTCTGCCCTCACCAAACACTTTCTATTGGATGTTTCCCAGATGGACTGTTTCTTTTATCCCGTGGATACATGAAACAGTCCATCTGTTGTGTCAGATTACAGACAGAACATGAAGGATCAACCTTCAGGAGACAGAGACTGTTTCAGATCAGAGGTTAGACCCTGAGAATGTTTGTGAAACTGACTCAAGATCTTTTTCAGGCTGAGTGGATGCAGATTGTTAAAGAGAAGCTGTGAAGCTCTGTCCTCAGTCCTCAGCTCACAGTCCTCTGGTCTGAGAGACCTGGACCTGAGTAACAACCACCTGCAGGATTCAGGAGTGACACTGCTGTCTCCTGGACTGAAGAGTCCACACTGCAGACTGGAGACTCTCAGGTGAGAATAAAACAAATCTTAAAGACCAGGATGTATAATCAGGGCTATGACAGAGACAGAGGATCTTCAAAGTCTAATGAAAGGGAGTTTCTTTAATTCATGAGTTTGTTGTGAATCTTTTTCAGGCTGAGTGGATGTAGACTGTCAAAAAGAAGCTGTGGAGCTCTGTCCTCAGTCCTCAGCTCACAGTCCTCTGGTCTCAGAGACCTGGACTTGAGTAACAACAACCTGCAGGATTCAGGAGTGATGCAGCTGTCTCCTGGACTGAAGAGTCCATACTGCAGACTGGAGACTTTCAGGTAAACAAAATTGTTCAAATTGGAGGGCACTGTGGAGCCGCTGAACAAGATGACTGCTTAGTGTGGGTGTTCCGCACAACTCTGCTTAAAGTTTACAAAGTCCTTTAATAGATGCTTCGTATCACATCCACATTTTGCCTAAGCAGGCAAAGATTGAAGACTGTGGCATTGGTTCCAGCTTGCGCAGCTTTCAGATGCTGAAAGTTACTCCTACACCAACCGCGCTAGCCGCTGATGCTACAAACAGCATGGCCGATTCACAGAGTGACCTAGCTGCTGTGCTGAGTGAGCTGCAGCCACTGCGCACCGATATCATCTCAGTGAACACCAAAATGGACAATATGGACAGCTTTGGAGGCAAGCCCAACAAACTTGAAGAATGCATAACTGAGATAAGCAAGTCTGTGTCCACAGTGCAAGGAAGTCTTGCTGATCTAAAGCAGGACATCGCCGCTAATGCTACATGGCTAACAGAAGCTGAAGGTTGCATTGGAGTAACCAAAGATTGTTTGGAAGGTGTGAAAGTGGAGCTTGCTGCTGCTTCAAAGCAAATTGGCTATTTGGAGTCAAAGGTGGAGGATTTAGAAAACTAAGGCCGGAGAAAAAAATTAAGACTGGTGTCACTTCCTCAGGGCACTGAAGGCACTCGGCCTATGCTTAACTACATTCAACACATGATGCCAACCAGCCAACAAGTCGTTCACTCTGGAAAAAATATCGTACGCTTTCAAGACCAAGACTGGATCAAAATAGAGCAGTACTCATTCGTCTTCTGTGCTTTCAAGACCGTGACTTTGTGTTTTGCACAGCCAAACAGCGAGCGATTATAGACGAGGGCCACAAGATCTTCTTTGTACAAGACTTTTAAGCAGAAACCATGGACCATGATTATACAAAATCATGTCACATACAGTGTGGCAGAGCTCCTGTCCAGTGTTTCCAGATTTTTCTTCTGAAATAAGCAACCAGGTCGATAAAAACAAGCAACCTCCAGCTATTTCCTTTCCTAATGTGATATATTACTTTTTAAAAAGAGAAATCTACTTAAAGTGTGTTTAAATTTTAGTCTACATTACATTTCAATTTCACAGCGCCAAGCATCTATTCAAAAAAAGAACGTCACTTATAATAAGTGGACCTGGCAACTTTGGCTCTGCTGCATGTGCTATGTGCTAAGATTGTTTGGGGGCGGGTGCGATAACCAGGAAACAAGAAAGTGGAAAGGACAAACTGCTTACTGCACTCGCGTTTTGCTTTATTGTGGGGAGCTGGGGGATAATCGGGGGGATTCACACAGAAAAAAGAGCCCCAAGAAGCAGCTGCACATTAAGACACAAGCCCACAAAAATGCGACCCGCAGCCGCAACTCACGAAATTTGCTCGTGACTTTAGAGAAAAATAGGCCCGCAGACACTAATAACGAGCAGACTTGGCAACACTGCTCATGTCTAAAACCGCCTACACACCAGACTCAACTGTGCGACCTTGGCGACCACTCTCCATGTAAAGTGAATGTAAAGGAGGGGTTAACCCTCCCGCGATGTGGTGGACGTATCCTGGGTGACCACGTCGCTCATCGCTTCGTCCCTAAAGTTGAGAAGTTTGAAGTCTCCAGGCGATGTCGCGTGTGGCTTTGCAACAACAGTCAATCAGTGTTGTGTTTGTGTGTTATGGTACCCGTAACAGACAGTTTTCATTCCGGTTCACAGAGTGACAATCCACCTATACGGGACCACAGAGAACTCACAGAAGATGTTGCAGGGCCATCAGCTGTAGTGTTTTGTGGTTGGTAGAAGAGTGAAAAGGATACAGTTGGAGTAATGTCAGCTAATACATCCTATTATATGATTTGATGTGATCGCGGTGAAACTTGAGCAGGCCTGACATCACTGAGCGATGACCAGTGACCAAAATGAGGTATTTATGGACACGCAACTTTGCGACTTCGGTGGGCGACATGATTTCAGTCACAAAGCCGTGTTCGGTGTGAACACAGCTTGATGCGGGCAGCTGAGAAGGCAGCATCAGTGTCAGATCTGTCAGTGGAAAAAGTAACGTTGCGCATCATTAAAAAAGGAACTACATTTTGTTACCACATTTTCAGTAGTAATGCATTACTTTACTTTTTACCCGAAAAAGTAGTTAAGTTACTGTAAGGCGTTACACACAACACTGCTCGCAGCCAACGCGGTGTAGAAAAGTTCATCTAAGCTGGCTCTTTCCAACACTCAAATTAGAAATCTGTTGGATTTACTTAAAATTGTTATGTTAGTGGTTCCACGTAACTCTGTTAAGTAGGTGTCAATGAAATAGCTTTCATATGATTTACCCAATAGATTAAAGTATATTTTATAACAGTAACTTAAGTAACTGCAACTTGACTGGATTACCTCTTTTTTATGTATGAAACCTACATTGAACGAATTTGATTTGTTTAAGTTCAGTGAATAATATAAATATACTTTCAAGCAATAAAATGTTATTGAGTAAGAGTAACTCAATGTAGTTTAGTTAGTCTTAATTCAGTTTAGTTTGTCCAATGAATGCCTCATAGTGTAGTTAAAAAAAAAACGTATTTGTCAAAACAGCACTTTTTTTTGAGAGCCAGTGAAAACACGTTTTACCCATTGAGGTAAAACAGCAAAAAAATTGACAGAAGGTAACATCAACAAATACAACTAGAAAGCACTCAGAGAGCGCAAACCTCTGTCAAGGTAGCTCACATATTGCTGTTACATCTATTAAGCAACAGTTTCATGATAAAGTTACCATCATAACATGATTCCTTGACCCTGAAAACCCACACCTAGTACTTAGAATCATGTTGATATCATTACTGGTTAAACAGCTATTGAACAAAATAATCGCCTGCTAATGGCAGTCACCATCAAAATCTAATCTAGGCCATTAACAACATCTGCAAATTTCAACAAAATTTGTCCAGTAGTTTTTTGGAAACAAAAACATTCGTACCCCTTCAAAAACATAACCTCCTTCATGGAGGTAATAAAACAATATCAAGGCAAACTGAATAGCCTCCAGGATAACAATGCAGGGTAACAACAATGCAGCGGCAGCATTCAGTTCAGCAGTTTGTTTTTGAGTACCTGGACTTTTGCTGAAAGCCAGCGCGAGTCAAGCTCCATCAGGATCTTTTGGATGAATTCAAAAGTGTACCTGAGGTCAGTTAGCTCAGGTTCAGGTCATAGATGATACCAAACAGTAGGGCACAACCATTGGTGACATCTTTGAGTCCCCCAAGCACCTGCACACCTTCAACAATGATGCCAACATCTTCTGGAGGCTGATCAGCATCTGCACCTGGATGTTTAATCACATAGATGCCAGTGACCATCTGTTCCATTTCTGCCTGGGATTCATCAGGGTTCTCGCTCTAAAAACAGACAAAAAGAAAAAAGATTCTTGAATAAACTGTTTTAAAACAACAAATCGTGCAGAAGCTCCAAATGACAGCACACAATATGAAACAACACAATTTTATAGAGATGCACCAATATTTATACTGGTATCAGGCCAACACTGCACTTAGATACTCGTACTCGTTAAAAGATACCAAGAAGATGCATGCTGATTAAGTAAAAAAAAAAAAAAAGAAAGTGTAGCCCACTTTTCTCTGCTTTAATAGAGAAGGGCCCTGAGTTCGTGTAACAAAATGATTTCACTATTAATAAACTCCTCAAAGCAATATTTAGGCTTCCTGTAGAATCTACAATAATAAAGTTTATCTTGGGTTTCGGCGATAAATCTCTAATAAGCAGAATTAACAGTATGATTTGGCTTAATTGACTCCAATTCTAAGGATGCACTGTAATATTTAGCAAATATCACACCAGAAACAGATATAGTGAAAATAAACTCAGCTATTCACTGAATTTCTAGTGCAAGGATAACAGAAACTTCCAGGCTTGTTATCACAAATTTCTTTCTTGGTAAAACAGAAAGTAATAATAACCTGTTATAGTGTCTCTAAACAACTTCAAAATACAACTTCAGTGGGCCCACACTTTCATACACACACACACTCATACAGCCGGCATGTAAAGAAAAACCTGCAGGCCTGATGCGGTGATGCTTGAGGGCGGTGAAATCCACAGCGTCTTAACTGCTAAGTCCACGGGCATTGGCAGTCTGCTCCGAACAGCAACAGCCTACCAGTCAGGGTCTCCAGTGTTCACCCGAGCGGCTCACAGGCGTCCAACAAAGGCGATGTGGTCTCCAACCAGGCAGCAAACAATGTCCAAGTGATGACTTGTGGCGCACACCTACAGCATGTCCGATGACTCCTCAGGGCTTCGGGTTGAGACAATGAGGGACAGCCCATAGCTTTAGCTGGGTTAGCTAGGCAGTGGCTAAAAGTCTGTTCGTTTTGCTAACAAATGCTAATACTACACACTGAATTAGCGTGTGAGCTAAACTCGTGGGCAACTACAAAGGCAACTTCGCTCAGAAATGTCTACAGCTGCTCACAACAGTGCACGAAGAAGGGATCAAGTCTCAGAATGTCCAGCCGACAGCCTTGGGTATTGAAACTTCAAACTCACAGTACATTATTTCACACACGCTGGTCGTAGTGTGGCTCAGCCATATTTTCACTCGGATTACCTCACAGGTCACCGTCTCTCTCCGACCTGGAGCTGCACGTACTTTTAACCAATAAATGAACAGTATTCTCTCACGTCACTATGAGCTCTTCAAAATAAAATGAAATATTTATCAAGATACATTTATGTCTTTTAACCCCTTTTTTAACATAACTATTAAACTTATTTATGACAGTATTTTAACTTATAATGAAATGTTTTTAAAATTCATTCACAAATAGTTTGAACAATGAAATCAACATATTTACAGATAGACTTTTTTTTTTAATGATTGCTTATTTTAACTAACCATTTAAACAGGGTTACAAAAGTAAAAAAAAAAAATTCTCCTATTTTGCGTCCTGCTGCTCCTCCTTTCTTTCAGAACACTCTTGACAACTTGTCAGAGTAGTGGTCCAGCTGATACATAAACTTCGACACAAGTGGGATGGTGGTAATGCGCGTGAACTCTGCACTTACCTAGGCAAAAACAAGGTGAAACAAGACAAAAACACAGAGTACAGAGGAAGATTAACACACGGCTTAAAATGTTTATGTCAAAATAATATGAATCAACAAGGTTCCCACTCTTTTCTGGAAATCATTTTTCAGGACTTTTCCAGGACAGTTTCTGGCTTTTGTGTAGTGTATTACTATTACAAATTTAGGATTTAAACAATTTTTTTTATCTTTATTTATTCCGTTTTTTTTATATAAATATATTTTGTTGATTTACTGTTTAAGTAGCCTAAATTTCAATTTTTCAATTTTTTGTTATTTCTTTTTGTCACCATTGTTTTGATTTCTTATATTTTATTCCTGAACTTGCATTATTTTATCTACTCATATTTTATGGCTAAGTGTGCATTAGTTACCAAGCACATTTTTACTTAATTTCCTATGTTTTTGTTTTTATGATTTTTGTTCACTAACAAGGTACAACAAGATAAATAATTTTCCAGGACAATTCAAGCTTTTCCTGGACATTTTACTTTTTCCCTTCAATATGTTTTCCATCATTGGTAAATTGGTCAGTCATTTTCCAGGTTTTCCAGGCACGTGGGAACCCTGATTAGGTTAGGGTACTTGATGCAGAATCTGGCTTTCAAGTTGAGGCATATCAGGGCAACACAGAAAAAATCAAATGTCACAGTTTTTGATTAATTACCAGAAACATTGATGTAACTTACCTCATCATTACCTGGAAAGCTCAGTATGCATGTGTTCCCCCTAATATTTCTCTAAAAATTATTCTAATATACAAATACCATTGTCTATCACACCAAAAACATAATTTGTTACATAGGAGCAAATTCTTTTTGCCTGACACACAACTGTAGTTTATGTCAGTGATATGGATAATATGAAACTAATAATTTTGAGTATTTACAATGGTCAGGAGGGAAGTGAATATGGAACATTAAATATTGCAACTTGTCCCAAAATAGTGACCTTAGTTTTACGCAATATCACGCTGGACTATTCAGTACATGAAACTAAGATATTATACGTAAATGCAAAGACTTACCTCTTGTTTACAAAATCCATCTACTTTTGAATTCTGCGATGAAGGGCATGTTTTGGATCACCTCGTGGCACCGATGAGCAAAGGTTTTCTCCATTTTCTGTTTTATCACCTGATGGTTGTGCTTTTTCTTGACCTCAGATAGCAGTTCCACTCGCTTTTTCTCAAGACTCTCTTTATCTTCTCCAGCTGGGTAGTCAGGAAAGAAATTGACTTCAGCTCTCCTGGGCTTTTTCACTTGGTTAGGACTAGTGGATTGACCACGCTCTCTGTTTTTCATGGACTTGATGCTCAGTTCTGGGCACCCCAAACCCCTAAGCTTTGTGCGATAGTTGACTATTTTGTATTTCAAGCTGATTTTCCAGCCGTAGAATCCAGAAACAGAGCCCTGTTCCTTTAAGCATGGATGTTTTATAATCAGAGCTTCTGCAACATCATCAAACGGTGCACTCGAGGGGTATGGTGTGTACTTGATTATTTCTGAAGCCAATGCATCCAAAATTTCAGACTTGAGTTTTGGACTTGGGATCAGGCACTTGCCTTCAGCAAGGAATTTCTGGTTTGCCTTTGACAGCTGCATCTCTACTTCATAGGTGAACGAAGGAATGGGGAAGCTGAGTGGCCAGCCTTGACATCTTAGTGATGAAGTTGAGGTGGTTGACTCAGAGGATGAGAGTATGTCAGTGTCTGCAGAGGAGTCATCCATCCCACAACATGGTGAAGCTGGAGAGCGGCTGGCTGACTGTGTTGGCTCACTAGACCTAATCACTTTTACCGTTGATTTGTCTTGGATATCTGCTGTTGAAGTCAAGTTCACAAACTGGTCAAAATCACTGTCCATATACTGCAGTCTGAACTCTCCTTGAACACCACACTGTTTTTAAATCTCAAGTCTAAGGCTATCCACAGAGTCCGGTATTCCAGAGGGAAAAGTGAGCTTCATGCAGTCATCTTCTCCTACGACAATCCGAAGCTTTGCTGTAGTTGACATTGTGTCAACTGTCACATCCGACTCTTACTCTGAAAGAGAGACTGTTAGTTTAAAACAGAGCAGAGTACCACTACAAACATGCCTCTGAAATCTTTACTAACTAGGCCAAGCTGTGATAAGCTAATATAATGTAGCTGCAGTAACACTTTTTTTTGTGCTTTGATTTGCATGTGACCTGCTTAAGTGACTATGAAGAGCATTCCATGTTTTGAAACCACACGGGCAATCAGAATAAGTGCATAGTTAGGGGTGTCTGCGGGCAAAATTACTGTGAGCTAACCTGTAGTCATTTAGAAGATGAAATCTTGCTGGTACGATTGTCCCACGCTCTCTACAAGACCACATTCATATCTGTTGTAAAAAAGAAAAAAAAGTGAGATCAGTGTCAGTACATTCAAGACTGTGGTATACAGAGAAAACAATACTCTCCAATCAACTGCATTACCAGGTGTAAAATCGATTTATATTGCGATTTTGCGGTCTCAGTTTTCAGTACACGTTTCTTCTAACATCAGCCTGAGATATAAATCCACCTCCAATACCTTTTCTTATCCTGAATAATCCACCATTTACATTTAAAGTAAAATCAATTATGTCTTGTATGAAAAATGGATATTAAATTATTTAAAAAGCTATATCACTGCTCCAGTGCTTTTATAATAGCCTGAAATCATACAGTTGCATTTCTGTGGCATTTTCGTTTTGGCTTTAACCTGTCTGACTTTTCGATGAAAGGCGGCTTCAAAACTGACACCATTTCTGTAGTGTGAGGCTGCATGATTTCCCAGAGGGTTACTGATGACATATTTGTTAGACTAGGCTGTATTAATTGGTTGTTAATTAATTTCTAATTGTTCTACTCACATGCTCATATACACATTAATTGATTTTAACACTAGGATCGCCAACATTCTAGTGCCCCGCAGTCTGTGAGACAGTCACATAGGATTTCATTAGTTTTGCCCAGAATCACACAGATTACACAGTTCTTTTGAAGCTGTTACTTGAAGTTGAGATGATTTAAGAACATACCAGAGAAAACTGGGCAGGATTTAAAACATTATTAATATCTTGTGTGAATTTAACTAAAAATGTTATGCTTGTATTGTTTTCATTGTATTTTTACCACTGCACCAGCAGTTAAAATAGGCAATTTGTTGAAATACACTTAAAAGTACAATCATCTGTCATCTGTAACTGTTCTTCTGCTATATTGTTGCAATATAATGTAACAAGAAAGTGATAGGAAGACAAATAATTAGTTTACTTAGCTTTCGGATTTCGCTCTCTCTCTCTTTTCACTCTCTGTCTTGAACTCTCTCTCTGTCTTTTGGTCTCACTTTGGCTGTCTGTTTCTGTCTCCTTCTCTCACACACAAATAGCTCTGCTCATATTGCATGAACCCACACTCATATAATCAGTAAATAAACAGAACAATGTTGCTACATGAAACATTCTAAAAACAAACTAGTGCAAAAATCAACCCGGAGGACTGCATCAATGAAAAAAAATGTTCAAAATGATTAGCAAACAATTAGAAAATGGAACTGACAAACTGAACTATATTCAGGATGAGCACCGTGGACAGTGGAGCGCAATCTACAGTGCCTCACATTACACACACACACACACACACACACAAACCCACACACACACAGGCCGACACCACTGCAGGTGACAAGGTTCATATTTTTCTGTCACTGCCTGGCACGTCCTCCTGTTTACTGGTGCTTTAGAGCCGCTGGAGCTCGTGCTGAAAACATGATATAACCACCTCCTAATTGTATCATTATGTTTCATTCCTCAGCTGTCTGTATGACGGCTATTGGACAACCTTATGAGCTTCAGAAAACATAAAGTACATATATCTAAGAAAACTCATGGCATGACAGACTTGGGATTTTAATTTTAACAAATTTATAGGTATCTAAAAATCCCAAACCATCTGTCATAGCGGTTCTAGAGGAAAAAAAAACCCCTGCTCGCACAGTTTCAAGTCTCAGATACAACCAAGTACTTTTTGAAATAATTTTTAACCCGATTTTACCTCATTTTAAAACATTTCTATATAGTCTTTACTATATAGCCCCTCCCACCACTCGGTGGAGCAGCTTTAATGGACGATATCAGAAATGCTTCGCTGCAGCTAAACGGTCACAGCCCCATTGCTCATGTGCGCGCTAAACTGAGACAAGAGCACTCAACAGTTCTGATTTTTTCATAAACCCTTCCATCCCTAATCCATACCGGGTACTTGTTTCAGCACATTAGCGCATGGAAACTTATGTCTCTTTGCACAGAATATTATTTTGCATGAAGATGCTAGCTTGTCATCACATCATGATGACTAGCTAGCACTTGCAATGAGATTATAACTCCGTCTCCACCTCAACTGATTCAGAATATATAATACTAATTATTTCATGAAAAAATGGTATTTAAAAGCAAATTGCTTACCGCTATCTGGAAGATGGCTAAGGATTCCACTGATGCAGCTACATCCATCAGTCACGAAAAGGATAATGGCGGTAGTCACGAAATCTCGCAAAACCTTGAACGAGAAGTTGTACAGTGTCCAAGGGACAAGCTACCTTCTAAGTTTTACATAACACACTTGCGTTGGGGAAACTAATACAGCCAAGTAAACCTGAGATTGCACATTTTTACTTTCAAATAACACAACTAACTTGCATTTATATGAAAGACTAACAGTTTTGTGTAATTCAAACATAATGACATGCGTTATATCCAACAGTAGTGACATTTCCTTTTTTTGAGTGAACTACATCCCTGCAAGATAAGGATTCTTCATAATGGAAAACTAGTCCTCTTCTCAACACCAGAAGAGGCCAAGGACTTCTTGCAGGTCTAATTTCATTTTTAATGACCATGGAGCACAGGTTACTTAAGCAGAATTTATGTGGTCTATACAATGGGTGCATAGAACTTGAATTGCATTTGCTGTTGGTAATATTTAGGCATACGTATATAGCAGGGATGTCACAATATATTGTAACACGATATATTGCGATAGAGAACTGCCACAGTTATCATTCACAAGGTTTTCCGTGCCACAATAGTCACATGATGTTACAGAAGGCAGGCTTTGCGCGTGTGTGGATGTGTGTGTGTGTGGCAGACTGCACTGAATGGTTGTAGCAAAAATATAAACTCACACAGCAGTGGAGAGCGAATACATCCCATAATACAACTAACCACCATTTTGAATGTTCAAAGAAGTCGCCATTGCCATGGCAACGTGCAGACAGAGAACTTATAATGTTTGATTTATAACTACCAGATTTGGTGGACACTTTATGTTATGCACCTAGCTATATTGACACTGAATTTTTAAAAGGCTGTGACTTACTTTATGCTTAGTATTTTTTTATACTAGGACATTTGGTATTGTTAAATAACACAGCTGTTATGATGTTGTGTGGGATCATACAGGCGGCCTGAGAGATGTGCCTGCACAGTTGAGCCACTTCTCACTTTTCTGGATTGGCTTTTGCCCTTACAGTGGCTATGTTTACATGCAATCAATATTCGGGTTAAGGTCCATATTCCGGTTTCTGAAACATTCGGAATAACCCGTTTACATGCATGAGCAAACAGGGTTATTCCTCTAGCAACATACGGACAACTTCCCAAAGCACAGAGAAAGTCATGAGGCAGTGCGCGTCATTTCCACTTCTTCTTCCTGTATCCAATAGCAACGAGAACAACAGCAGCAGCACAACAGATAATGAACGGCCCGGAGCAGCTAACAGTCAGCTTCATTTGTGCTTTTGTGCTGGTACTGACCCACCACCAGTACTTGACACTATTCCTTGTCAATTTGTTCATTAATGGAAGGTGAGAACGTGAAGAAATAGGAAATCGAGTTGGAGCTGTGCCATGTTACAACAACTACTTCCTGTACTCAAAAGACCAAGGTTACTTGCGGAGAGAACATGCGCAGAACACAAATTAATGTTCCTTTCAATGGGGATATCCTGATCGGCGTAAACATGACCAACTATTCGGGTTAGAAAAGGAGTTACCCAGGGGTGATTTTCAGGTTTTTAAAAGCATATATGAGCATATTCCAGTTTTTCAAAAGGGGTTTTTGGTGTTTACATGGGCGTGCGCAACCGTGTTATTGCTAATATGCCGGTAATGAAAGGGTTAATGACTGCATGTAAATGTAGCCATTGTTTAGTTTATGTAAGGGAATGGGGTTGGGATTTTAAGGGTTTTTCAAGTGTATATGTCAGGGTTCTGTCAATTTTTTCTGTTTTTTCTTTCATATATTTACTTTGTTTTATTCTTTGTCTTCACACTCAATGTGGTTACCTTATTGCACATAGGTCTATGGAAAGCTCTAACATGTTTGATTTAAGAATTACATGCTGAAAAGTCAGAGGACTCAATAAGTTATCTAAATTGAAGCAGGTAATGGGCAGGCTTAAGAGCTTTCGTTCTAAAACAATATTTCTCCAGGAAACTCATATTACAGTCTCTGAAGTTAAACATGCAGGATGCAGATGGCCGGGTCAAGTTATACACGCGAATTATAATAATTATGCTCGTGGGGTCCTAATCCTGGTTCACAAAACTATTCCTTTTCTGCTTACTAAATCTATTCAGGACCCTCAAGGTAGATTTGTTGTTGCAAAGGAGTAATATATTCTCTTTCAGATTGAATCTGGTTAGTATTTATGGACCTAATGAGGACGATACAAATCTTTTTGAAAATGTCTTTATAACCTTTTCCTAACTAACGGCCTAAATATTATTGATGGAGATTTTAACTGTACTTGCTTGATTGTTGAACTAAATTAGATCCCCATAAAAAACAATGTATAAAAACAATGTTACAGTATATGACAGACTTAATCTAACTGAAATTTGGAGGGAACTCATTCCAAATGAAGTTGAATATTCATGTTGCTCAGGTATCAACAAGTCCAGATCTAGCATTGATTATTTCTTGGTGTCACAAGAACTGATGTCCAAAATTACAAACTGTTGGTCTGATTGTATAGCCATTAGCATGGCATACATTTAAGGGTGTAGGCGCAATTTCAATTGGTCTGGCTTTACAAGTGGGATCTGCGTAGTCCTTCTTGAATTTTACCAAAATCTACGATTCTTAAAGCAAAGGGTTTAAGTCGAATATTCCAATCCATTGATTCATGAAGTTCCAGTACAACAGTTATAAGTATAACCATAAGATTAACTCAAAGCCTCTACAGATAGCACCTCCCCCCGGTCAAAAATCATTCACCTCTTTTGCACCACAGGTTCTGCTAATAAGCTCCAGTTATATACAAACTGGGTCACTGAGCTTACAGCACCACCCGTGGCCCACCCCAAAAAATAAACAAATTAGAAAATGGCTCCAACAGAGGGGAAATTAAAAGTTTTACAAGTTAAAAAAAAACAGAGGGAAGATATTACTAAATTGGAAACACAAATAAAATCCTTAGAAATTGATACAATTGAGAGAGGGGACCCTGAAAAACTAAAACTTTTACCAATTTTAAGAATGAAATATAATAAATTAACTGCTGATAAAGCAACACAAAGTTTACTGCGGTTAACCAGTCATTTTATGACCAGGGTGAAAAGGCTGGTAAATTGTTAGCATGGACAATTAAAAAATTGGAAACAAAAAGGACTATCAATTGCAGATTGACACAATCGGGAGATTTTACTTACGGTCCACAAGATATAAATTTTAGGAATTTTACCAATCATTGTACAGTTCAGAATGCTCCTCTGCCCCTACTGAGAGAGATGCCTTCCCTAACCATCTTCAATTTCAAACTGTTACAGAGGAGGTAAATGAGGATTTGGATAGTGACATCACTGTAGAAGAGATACTGCAAGCTGTTAAGAGTATTAATTCAGGCAAGGCTCCAGGCCCAGAAGGCCTGCCTATGAAACTTTATAAACATTTTACAAAATCAATTAGTAACCTTAATTTTGAATATGTTGAACGAGTCATTAAATAACAGGGTCTTACCCCCAACTTTAAGACTATTTACGATAATCCTTATTTTAAAACCTAACTAAAAGCCTACTGATTGCTCCTCATACAGGCCTATTAGCCTTGTGGGGGTCAATACAAAGATAATGGGCTCTAATTTCCTGGCGCAGCACAGGGTGGCGCACCCTGCGCAGTGGTAATTTTGTCCGGCGCACCACTGTGCGCAGCCAATTTGGCACATTTGAAAGACCGGCTGCGCCGAGATGGGTGTGCCGGCGCACCAGGGGGAGGTGTCAACAGATTCAGCTAGGCGCAGTTACAATGTCATGCCAAAACACTGCGCGGAATGTGCGCTGAAAGCTTACCAGCTCCTACCTGATCTATTCTCGGCACGGTCGAAGCGCGCCCGGTGCAGTGGTAATTTGGCTGACAGGCGCACAGTGCGCACACATTACCAAAACCTCAAAGGCAGGTATCCACAGTGTCAGGCACATTTCAATGCAATAAACAATCACAGCAACCACTACTTAATGTAACCATCTGAGCCAGCATATACATTTGTATCTATAGTAATTGTCCTGTCACATCTGATGTCAGATCAGAGACGTTTGTCATTACTAACGAGTTCACATCTCTTAGCCAACCACAAACAGCCACATCATCCGATACGGAGTATCCAGCTTCTCTCTTCTCATGAAATTCAAAAGAAAAGAAAAAAGAGAGAGACGCTCTCGAATAAATGTAAGTCACTCGGTGTCTTAAGGATTTACCTGTGATTGCCCATATTTCTCTGTTTTAATCTTTATTCTTAACGTGATCTAAAAAGATGGAGTACATTATTGCAAGGAGGATGAGGAGGAAATACCGGGAGAGAGTATTTCACCAAAGGTTCTGCTATTTGGTGATGACAGACCAGGAATGCAGGTGGATCACAAGCATTGGATTAGCCTGCTGCTGTGTTTAAATGTAATTGGCACTTAATTTTGTACTCCTATTCATGACACAGGAACAGATTATACCTGTCCCACGAGGTGGTCCTCACAGTGACGCACATCGTGGCCTCCGATGCACGTCACCATGTGGCCCCTGCGCTCTCCCAGTTGCTGTAAAAGTGACAGCGGCTCTGACCATCTTCGCCATCGGGTTTTTCCACCACACTGTGTCCACGGTGGCGGGGATCAGTCAGGCCGCTGTCGGTTCAGCCAATAAACAGTTAATCAAATGTATTCACATCTTTGGTTTTGTGTAATCAGGAGTCACATGCCAAAACGATTATGATTCAATAGGGTAAAACAAGTTAATTTCACATGCAAACAATGAAAATGTGTCATTTCAGCAGAGGTGCTTCTGATTTCATTGCCATTTCACAATTTATTGATGTTGTGATCTGTCCACACCACTCATCTTTATTATGTGAGGTTTAAATATATGTTACTAAATGTGAGTGTCTTCATCAGTAGTGTAGTTTCTCAATGTGTTGATGTGTAGATGCAAATGATGAAGAAGCTTCGTCGACACAGACTTGTTTGCATATAAAGAAAGTTTATTACAAACCAAGCAAGTGTCTGAATCAGGCACTCCGGACAGCCTGAGAGGCCCAAGCCAAAATGAACCTCCTGAACATTTAAGAGTACATGTATTTATACCAGACTCATTGTTTGAACTATACACAGACATGCACGTAGCGTGGACTCTCATTGGACCAGAGCATCTTAGATAAATGACCCGTGAACTAAAGGGCAAACCCCATGATAGCCTAAAGTGAAGGACCTTTAACCTTTGACACAGAGTTTATCACCCTAGGTGTCTGTATTAAGTCTTCAGCTATTTACCCAACAATAGGTGTTCAGTTTACCCAACAACAGGCCAATTTCCCCTAAGGACACCTATTTATCTAAAACATTTACATCAGATACTTCAGCAGAAAAATATTTTTGCCTTTCTCGAAATCCCAACTTCTATCCCACCAAAGCCCTCAATACTTATCACGGAGAGTGTGGAGGACGCGATCTCCTCCGCTGAGCTCAAAGTGAGGCTGGTGGAGGGGCCACCCCCTGTGGCCACCGTGTGCCCTGTTTGAGGCACACGGTGGCTTTCTTTTGCCCCTTCTCCTTACATCATTAAATCGTTTTTTACATTGGGCAGCGGTTCTCAGAATATGTGAGCAAACTTGATTGACAGTAGTAGTAACTTCCTCCCAGGCTGTTTTTGCATCATCAGCCCGTGGAGGTCTGTTCACATTACCATATATTCTGTGAGCTTGGACCTCTTGGACCACACATCAGTTTCCTCCTGGGAGAAGTTTATCCGCCTGGAGCTGCTGCTGTCGTCGCCCATGATGAGGTGAAATTGTCACTGCGCCTCACCCGCAGCTCATTCAAAGGCAAGAAGAGGCGTTCATTTGATTGGTGAAGACTTGGCTGTGTTAAACCCACTCACGCCTTCTCTCCTCCCTCATTGCCACTTGCGCTGGTGGGAGGGACAGAGGCTTGGGTACTCCGTGCAGGAAAATTGCAAAATGCCCTGGACACACCCCGTTGGCGCGGTGCAGGCACACCTGCGCCTGGTCAACAAAATTAGAGTCCTTAGTGTAAAGTTCTTGCCAAAAGATTTGATCTACACATTCCTTATTTGGTTCATAATGATTAGAATGGATTCGTGCAAAGCCATCAAGGATTTCATAACATAAGAAGAGTCCTGAACATAATTCACTGGAAAAATGATACCAGGGATACAGCACTTTTGTCTCTGGATGCAAAACAGACATTTGATAGGATTGAGTGGCTGTATTTGTTTGATGTGTTATCAAGATATGGACTAGGAATAAAACTTCTAGATTGGATAAAACTATTGTACACCAGCCCCACGGCTCGATTAATGACAAATAATAATATATTAGGTCAGATCACATTAGAAAGGTCAACTAGACAGGGCTGCCCCCTTTCCCTGCTACTGATTGTTTTGGCTATTGATCCTCTAGCTATGTCAAATAGAATTAACGCAAATTTCTAAGGAATAATTCTTGGTGACCATGAACATAGGATATCATTATATGCAGATGACATGATCCTTGTTTTAATCAAAATGATCAACTAGTATTCAAACAGTATTAAAATTAATTGATAAATTTGGTCAGTTCTCTGGATATAAATTTAATAATTCCAAATCCTCCATACTTTTTGGAATAAAGAACAAAGGACCCATCCAGTTATTGGACAGACCATTTTTTAATGCGAGAGATGGATTTACCTACCTGGGAATTAAGATTACTCACAAAATAAATGAAATTTTTGAGGCAAACTAAGGCCTGCTAATGAGTGAAGTACAAGACTCACTTGAAAAATGGACTACAATGCCCTCATCAATGATAGGCCGAATTAATTGAATTAAGATGTCTGTTTTACCTGAATTTTTAATACTTGTTTAATCCCTCCCATTCTCATTGCCAAAATGTTTTATTGAAGAAATTAATAATATATTTTGCAGATTTATCTGGAACAACACAAAATCAGGACTTTGACTTAAATTACTGTACCTACCTTATGATAAGAGTAGGTTACAGATACCTAACTTTCAGTTGGTCTGCCCAGCTGCGTTGTGTTATGTTTTATTTTCCTGCACAATCTCCTCCAGCATGGGCCTTTATTGTATCATCTGATCATCATCTAAGATCCCATCGAGCCTTTACTTATATTTAGCAGACATTAAGACTAATGACAAAACAACAAATCCTTTTCTTAAGAATATCATTGGTATCTGGTTTAAGGCTCATAAACATATTGGAGACACATCCTCCATCTCTCAGTTTTCTCTTATTTGAAGGAAACACACAGTGCACACTGGGCACAGTAGACGGCGGTTTTAGGAAATGGGCTGACCGAGGGTTACAGAAAGTAGATTGAAGATTTGTAGGCTCAGGGTTATCTACTAACATTTAATGATCTCTGTTACAAATACTCTATCCCAAAGAAATACTTTTTTAAATATTTACAATTAAAGCATTTTATTTCATCAAAACACTGTAATACTATGCATTAACCGACGCTGTCTTGTCTAGAGGGTTTAGTTCTAAAACATATGCATGGTAGACGGCGAATTTCAATGATATATGCCGCACTTTTTTCACATGACAAGGAATCCTGCATTGACAGAATGAGAGCACGGAGTTTAGATATCAAGGAAGTTATTGATGAGGCTGAGTGGGCAGCCACCTGTTTAAAAGCTCAAACACATACTATTAAGATAAGATTGAAATTATCACAACATAAATGGTTAATGAGAATGTACATAACCCCTGAAAAACTTAATAAATGGTCCCCTGACATTCCAGACACCTGTGTCAAATGTTGGACCAAGAAAGGCACTTTAATTCACTGTGTATGGTAACATCCTAAACTGCTGGCTTTTTGGAAAAGGGTTGTTTACACATAAAGTAAAATTATTGGTACCCAAGTACTAGGGATGCACAATATTTATCGGACCGATAAAATATCGGCCAATTTTGGGGAAAACGATGTAATTTTTTATCAGCCCGATATTTACATTTTAAGCATTAAAAAGATCCGATAAATTAATGAAATTGGGGAAATTGTTTGTAGGTTGCATAGCCCCAAAACAAGCCATGTAGACTTGTTACGTCATCTATCGCGCCTTTCTAGAAGGACCCAAGCCTGTCCCCATCTCTGCCAGACCAAGTGAACATGGCTTCATCGGTGTGGTTGTTTTTTTCAGTGGCAGAAGATAACAACAGCATTGCTGTTTACACAGCCTGTTTGGCGAGAATTCTGAGAGGAGGAAAGAGGACTTCACGTTTTAACACAACAAATCTTATAGCTCACCTGAGGTATCGCTGCCACACACATCCATAACTTGATAACATAACACATAACAAGAACAGACTACACGTAAGTCTTACCACAGACATATGGACATCTGACATTAGTCCAGTCAGCATGCTAAGCTGAACGGCTCAGTGGTTGGATCAAGATTTCAACATGCAAAAAGATTATATTAAATATAAAAATATGAACTTATCAGTATCAGTATCAGCCATCAGAAGCAGGAAATTATCGGTTATCGGTATTGGTTGAAATTTTTCATATCGTGCATCACTACTAAATACCTTGTCCACCAAAACTTTGTATTCTGGGTTTATATCTGGATGACTTTACGGTTAATTCTAAATGCAAGACTCTGATCAACTTTGGCCTCCTGCAGGCCTGGAGGATGGTTGCTTTCTCTTGGAAAGAGACTGAAATTTCTTCTGCATAGTTCTGGATGAGCGAAATGACATTGTATGTTGCATTGGAAAAGCTACCTTATATTACTAGGAGTAAAGCACAAGAATTTGAGAAGGTATGGACACCCTTAATGGGATTTCTCAGGCAGCAATAATGGCAAAACTGTATTCTAGAGTGTGACAACCTCTCTTTTATTGCTGCTTTTATTTATTTATTATTGTTATTATTCACATTTTTGTTTTTGTGTTGATCTAATGAACCTATTTGTCATTATTTACTGTATGATTAAGTGTTTTTTTCTGCTGAAAACTAAGATAAACATTGTTAAAAAAATGTTGAAATTAAAATCAAGGCTCTGACCATCATCTGAGCTCCTGCACACCGTCAACATGAAGGAGCTACAAATGTTCTCTAAACAGACTGAGGGCCTTAGTCATGAACAAAAGACATTCAGGAAGGAGTCTCTCATGATCCTCACAGTTTCCCTGAAGGTTAAAGGTCAGAAGAGAGACAGCTTACCTCAGGGTTGATCAGGTTCCTCTAAAAACTCTGCAGGAAAAGATCAACAGCTCTGAAGCCTCTCAGGAGGGTCAAAGCTGTTGGAGCAGAACATGTCTGAGTCTGTGAAATGATCGACCCAATCAATCAGCAGCACATCCAAACCATTCATCATTTTATACAAACCAAACTAGGACAGAGTCCTTAAATCTGTGGTCTTCAGCCCAGTCCCTGAGGGGTCTACGCTCACAGCAGCACCTGGAGCCAGACTTGTTCTAAGCTTTGTCAGAAAAAGAGGACGTTTTCAGTCTGCTGTTAGAGAGGGGGTCTCCCTCCTGGACCTGGGCTGATAGAGGACTTTAAAGGAGGTGGTCCTGATGATTTAAGGCTCCTCCTCCCATACTACTTTGGAGACTGAAGGTACCACAGACAGGCCTTCATTCTGGACCTGATACTGAGATGTAAAACTGTGGATTTACCTGTCTGTCTGTCTGTCTGTCTGCAGTCTGTCCGGCTGTCTGGTCTCAGAGGAGGGCTGTGTGTCTCTGGACTCTGCTCTAAGCTCGTCCTCTCTGACAGAGCTGGACCTGAGCTACAATCACCCAGGAGAACGAGGAGAGAAGCTGCTGTCTGCTCGACGGGAGGATCCACGCTGCAGACTGAACATCCTGAGGTACATTGACACCATAGAAGAAGAAAGAGTCACATGTTGATGTTCAGCAGCCTGAAAAGTGAGATTAATGAGAGTCAGAGACGTCAGGGCTGCAGAGAGAGACTGGAGACTCGTTTGAGTTTGGACAGGAAGTCAGACTGTCACTGCAAACACTGATTTATTCATTATTTTATTTATTGATGTTAAAGTTTAACAAAGACACATTTATGATTTAACAGACAGAGAGGAGGTTTATCTGAGGGGTCAAAGGTTTAACATCGGGGGGGGGGGGGGGGGGGGGGGGGGACAGAGATTGATTATTGATTTGATCTCTAAATCCAGCCTTATGTATGACCTGGATTGCCCTTTTCTGTAGAATATGTAATGACTGTATTGTAGTTTTGTAGTTACTGGTCCAAACCTCTGCACAGTAATGAGGATATAGAAGAACTATGGAACAGTCTAGAAGGTGGAGTGACTTGGTGTCAAGAATATGCTTTGCTCTCTATAATACTGCCATGCTTCTTGACAGTTTTTTCAGATTTCCAACTGATCTGACCATCTGTTGTCACACCAAGAAATGTAATGTTCTTGACTCTCTCAATGTCAACCCCACCTACCTGAATCTTCATTGCTGGTTTAAGTCTACAATGTCCAGAAAGCATCATCTGCAAACAAACCAGTTTGTATGTGACACGTTGTAAATATCATTGATATAAAGCATAAACAATTTTGGGCCCACACTGACACTGACCCCTGGAGGACACCACAAGTAATGCTCCAACATGATGAAGAATTATTTCCCAGTTTGATGAACTGTTTTCTGTCTCTCAGATAACTCCTGACCCTCTCCCAGACTTCGCCCCTTATACCATCTCTCTCTAGTTGATGCAGTAATATGTCATGATTAATGGTATCCACAGCTTTCTTCAGATCAATGAAAATTACAATCATATATTTTTCTCTGGGCTTTACAATCTGAAATGTCTTTTATTGAATCTGTTAATGCCAGTGATGTTGATCATTTTGCCCTAAATCCAAACTGTCACTTATAAATTGATGTTTATTGATGAATTTTTCCAGTTGGCTGTTCAGGAGTGTCTCCAGTACTTTTGAAAACTGAGGGAGCAATGAAGTGGTCTATAATTTGTAAAATGGAGTTTGTTTTCAGTTTTGTATAGCAGGATAACTTGTGCTATTTTCATCTTGTCAGGAAATGTTCAGGTTTGACATGAGACGTTGCAGATGGATCTAAGTTGTGAGGATGCATTTGCCCCACACTAGGAGTTAATGAGAGCAGACTAAGGTGTGTGTGCAGGTGATTGTCTTTGATTCAGACCAGGTGTGTGGAGCTGATATTTACCTCTGGGCTGCACAGCTTTGTGCTGACTCATTGTCCCATCAGCAAGAGATAGTGAGCCCAACTCTGAGTCTCTTGTTGTGGAGCTGAATGTGAAAAAGCAAGTTAAAGCCCTTTTACACTCGTGTGTTAGGATACACAAATATCTTGAAGAAAGTCTTCAAGGAGTTGGTCATTTGGAAGCAGCCTTTTTAGCTCTCTTGGTGCCTTAGCCAAGTGGTCTTAGTTTGATTTAAGGAGTGTGGCTTATAAACCCCCCCAAGGTCTGTAGTTTGAAGTCACTGCAGGGCAGCAGTGGTTCACTTTCACATTTTGAACCTACAGTCCAACTATAGCTTTTAGTTATTGGCTAGTATCCATCTATTTGTGTTTCTCTCTTCCGTCCCCATTAATCCTTCATGATTCTAGTGGTTATTCCTTGGGAATAGCTTTAAGAAACCCATGTCTGCAGTTGTGTCCTAGTCCCTGTCCTCCTGACAGTAAGTGATTTTAAAATCCCCTGAATAACCCTTTTCACAATATTCATGTCAGTGTCACAGCCACAGCTATCACAAACATTGAACTCAAATTTCTCTGTCAGATTATCACACTCAGATGCTGTTCCTGTTCCTCCTTGCTTCTTACACTCTGTAATAATATTTATTCATTTATTGTTGTATTTTTTATTTCTATCCTCTGCTTCGGTAGTCCTCTGTCTTATAAATTCTCTATTCAATGTATTTTTCTTTTTGCATGAATTCTGCAGCCCCTTTGTAATCCAAGGGTGATCTGTATGTTTTGGTTTCTTGCTTATTTTTTTCAGAGGACATTTTTGTCCTATAGTTGTGAAAATAGTTCTAAAAACCCGTCGTCCGCTCCGTTGATGCTTCTGCCTTTGTTTATTGTGTCCCAGTTTTGCCCCATGAAGTCCTTCTCAAGTGCATTTATTGATTGGTCAGTGTGTTGTCTTCTGTGCTCTGTTTGTGTCTGGTAGATCAGCCTTGGAGTTGTTGTCATATTTGGTAAAGACGGTAAATGATCCCTGATGTCACTCAGTAATAGTCCACTGACTGTTTAGTTTTTAATGTCAGTTTCCTGTCAGACTTCATCAGTTTGTAGTTTCTCTGCTCAGATCTCCACAGTCCTGCACAGATTGAAGTGTTTTATAAAGTTGATGATGACTGAAGGAAGCCTCTCTGCTCTTTAAATAAAGTGAGGAAGAAAACACTCCTTTATTAAATATGAATGAACAGATCAGCTGACAGCTCTTCAGTGTTATTTAAGAAGTTCATTAGTCCACAGGGATGTCAGAGGTGATTATTAAAGACATTTAGACATCATATTTAATCAGAGTCTTCAGCTGTGAAGTCTATAGAGACTCAGTCAGGATGATCTGATGGTCCTCCTTCACAGATTTAGGCTGCAGTGAGAGTCCACACTGACTGAGTCTAACCAGCTCAGACCCTGACGTGGGACACCAGCGTCTCCCCCGCCCATGCTCAGACTGATAAACGCAGGTCTGTGCGTGGAAATGAGCGCACACTCATGTACTAACAGAAGAAGTAAACACGTAGATCCTGTTTGTGATGCAGAAGTCTGAATATAAAGAGCCATCCACGGGCTGGTCTCACTGAAACCACGGTCTGACCTGGTTAAGAGGATCCACTCAGAGCTCTGAGCCCAGACAGACCCTGGATGGAGACAGAGGGGAAGGTTTTCTGTAGAAACCTCCTGATTGGTGTGGGCTGGAGAGGGAGGCTATCTCAGGACCCTCATGAATGAAGAACTGATCACAGCTTTGGTTTCTGTCTCCAGGTTGGACCATGGTGGACCACACAGACTGAGACCTGGTCTGAAGAAGTGTGAGTGTTTTTACTTTTTGATTTAATGATGATTATTCAACTTTTTACTCCTCATGAACTTTTCATTTGAAGGATTCTCTCAGAGCTTCAGAGATAAAACACCATCAGGAGGATAAACCATGGAGACATGAAGGTCAGAGGTCATTAGTCCGAGGAACAGTTCACATGATCAAAGTGAAGATGAGGAACAAAAATCAGCAGAGATGGTGTGTTGGTGTGATCAGAGAAATGCTCCATCACACCATGAGCTGAATGTTAGCTGTGCATGAGAGCCTCAGACCAACTCAGGGGATTATGGGTAATATATATTTGTCACTTTGGCTCCAGGATTTCCACATTCAGAGGAGCTAAAAGGGTTCAGTGTGTGATCATTCATTTTAACATTGATAATAATCAGCAGGACAGAAGTAAATGACAGACTGAAGTCATTTGGTTGAAAACTGGTCTGTACTGTTTCAGACTTTTTGGCCTGTTATTCTGGCAGGTCCACTTTTTGGGCACTGGGTCCATGTTTTACATTTTAGTTCAAATCAGATCCTGTGCACACAAAAAAGCCTTCAAATCAATAAAGTTATGAATCAATGACATGTCCCAGACGCTGACAAACAGTCAGATAACATTACCCATGGGCTATTTGTTGATGAAGTGATTCCTTCCATCCATCTATCTTCTTCCGTTTATCTGGGGTCAGGTCACGGGGGCAGCAGCCTAGGCAGGGAAGCCCAGAATTCCCTCTCCCCAGCCACTTCTTTCCCAGGCCAGCTGCGAGACATCCCTCCAGCGTGTCCTTGGTCTTCCCTGAGGTCTCCTCCCAGTGGGACGTTCCTGGAACACCTCACCAGGGAGGCGTCCAGGAGGCATCCTTATTTGGTGCCCGACCGAACTCATCTGGCTCCTCTTAATGCTGAGGAGCAGCGACTCTACTCCGAGCCCCTCCTGGATGACTGAGCTTCTGACCCTGTCTCTTAGGGAGAGCCCGGACACCCTGTTAAGGAAACTCACTTCGGCTGCTTGTACTGGCGATCGTGTTTTTATGTGAGGATAGGAGTGAAGATGGAGTTGTAAATCGAAAGCTTCGCCTTGTGGCTCAGCTCCCTTTTTACCACGATGGACACTGCTGCATCACTGCTGCACCGCACCAATCCACCTGTCAATCTCCCAGTCCATCCTTCCTCCGCTTGTGAACAGGACCCTGAGGTACTTAAACTTCTGTACTTGGGGTAGAATCTCATCCCCAACCCGGATAGGGCACTCCACCCTCCCCCGGGCAAGGACCATGGACTCAGATTTGGAGGTGCTGATTGTCATCCCAGCTGCTTCACACTCAGCTGCAAAACGATCCAGTGAGAGCTGTAGGTCTTGGTCTGATGAAGCCAATAGGACCACATCATCTGCAAAGAGCAACGACCCGATCCTGAGGTCACCAAACCGGAACCCCTCAACGCCCTGGCTGCGCCAAGAAATTCTGTCCATAAAAGTTATGAACAGAACTGGTGACAAAGGTCAGCCCTGGCGGAGTCCAACCCTCACTGGAAAAGGTTCTGATGTACTGCCAGAAATGCAGACCAGGCTCTGGCACCAGTCATGCAGAGAACGGACAGCCTGTATCAGGGACAGCCCGTACCACATACTCCCGGAGCACCCCCCACAGGACCCAACGAGGAACATGGTCGAATGCCTTCTCCAGGTCCACAAAACACAACATTGGGCAAACTCCCATGCACCCTCGAGGACCCTCCTCTCCAGTACCCCTGAATAGACCTTCCCAGGGAGGCCAGGGAGTGTGATCCTCCTGTAGTTGGGGCACACCCTTCCGGTCCCCCTTCTTGAAAAGAGGGACCAGAACCCCAGTCTGCCAATCTAATGGAACTGTCCCCGATGTCCACGCGATGTTGCAGAGTTGTGTCAACCATGACAGCCCCACAACATCCAGAGCCTTGGGGAACTCTGGGCAGATCTCATCCACCCCCGAAGCCCTGCCACCGAGGAGCTTTTTGACCACCTCAGCGAAGTATTCTTTCCACCGATCCAGGACGTCCCGAGTCGAGGTCAGCAGCGCGCTATCCCCACCATAGATGGTGTTGACAGCACACTGCTTCCCCCTCCTGAGAGGTTGGATGGTGGTCCAGAATCTCTTCGAAGCCGTCCAGAAGTCGTTCTCCATGGTCTCACCAAACTCCTCCCATTCCTGGGTTTTTGCCTTGGCAACTACCGAAGCTGCATTCCGCTTGGCCTGCTGGTACCTATCAGCTGCCTCCGGAGTCCCACTGGCCAAAAAGGCCCAATAGGACTCTTCAGCTTGACAGCTTCCTTCATCGCCGCTGTCCACCAGCGAGTTCAGGTGTTGCCGCCATGACAGGCACCGACGACCTTACGGCCACAGCTCTTATCAGCCACCTCAACAATAGAGGCCCGGAACAAGGCCCACTCGGACTCAATGTCCCCTGTCTCCCCCGCCACATGGTCAAACTTCGCTTGGAGGTGGGAGTTGAAATTCTTTCTGACAGGAGACTCTGCCAGCCATTCCCAGCAAACCCGCACAACACGCTTGGGCCTACCCAGTCTGACGGGCATCCTCCCTCACCATCGGAGCCAACTCACCACCAGGTGGTGATCAGTTGACAGCTCCGCCCCTCTCTTCACCCGAGTGTCCAAGACATGCGGCTGCAAGCCCAATGATACGATGAAATGATTCCTGTTTTTCTAGTTTTTGTCAAATTTAGTGAGCATTGTGTGCTAAGTGTGAGTGGGACTGAAAGGGTTAAAACAGAATCAATAATCAGTATTTTCTATTTCTGAAAGGACGAGGGTTAATTCAAAAATTCAAACAGTTTGGATTGAACATGTTGTTAATAAGTGAGGGCTTGTTCCTCTTCTGTGTCAATATTTGGACACATTCCGTGCATCAAATGTGAGGACCCTTTGTGTCCTCACATTTGACACAAAATCTGACCATACACAAAAATACCATCTAATCAAAAGAGTTGTTAATCAGCATGCCTCAGACTGTGACAGAAAAACTTCAGCCACAAGCTCTTTTCTTTCAGGAAATCCTTTATTAGAGGAAATGATTTTTTTTATTTCTCTCTGTGTGAAAGTTAGAGAGCACTAGGTGCTGTGTGTGAGCGCTATGGAAAGAGTTCAACATCAAAGAATCCAACAGTGTTTCAGATCTTTGGAAAGAACTGAAGGGAAGAAAACATGTCTACTATTTTCTTTGAACTTCTGTTTATATTTAAATAACTGGCTTGGTACTCCAACGTGTCCACTTTTTGGACACAGATCTTCTGATCTCCATTTATCAGAATCTAATCAAGTAGACCAGGTATTTTTCTCTGGTCCAGACTAAAGACCATAGTGGTTCACTGGTCCATAACTAGCTCAGGTCCAAGAAAAACTGAAGGTGGATGATGGAACAACAAACACAGAAATCAAACTTGTTCAGATATAGCCCTTTTACATTAGCCCTACTCTACTCAGCTTGGCTTACCCCAACTCTACCCGGCTCTACTCTACTCGCTTTGGGCTGTTTTTCCACCAGCCCGGTCCCCTGCCCAGTGGGGGCGGGGTCGCCGTGAAACAGCTGGGCGACACTGCTTTCATGTCATTTTGAGCGCGACATAACAACCAAAACAGCAAGTATACTATTGGAGGCAATAGTATACTTGCTGCTCGGTCTGTTGCTTTTTGTTACAAAGAGGAAAGCAGAAGAAGGCTGCAGGCGGCGAGAAGAAATACCCTGAGAAGTACAGGAGAGTTTTAGGAAGCTATAGACCTTTTTAGACCCAGTGGGATGATCCAACAATTGCTGAGCATAACTACAACTCAAAAAAACAGCCCATCAACAAAGAGGTTAAAGCAACACAGTGTGAGGCAGAAAAGGATCCTACTGTGGCTAGCACCACAGTCACTGATGATGAGAAGTCATTGTTGTTCACAGGAGTGCGTAAGGTACAGTTTTTCGCTTTGGTGACTTCATTGCTGCCCTTCAGTAAGCCATCGGTTAAGCTTCCTGTTGTCGACCAAATCCTGATGACCTTAATAAAACTCAGACTAAACCTATTATTAGGAGATATCGCTTATCGCTTCAATGTGTCCACAAGCATGGCAAGCATTGTGATTGGTCATTGGATTGATGTTATGGGTGAGCAGTTCAAAGTCTTGATTCCCTGGCTTCCAAGAGAGACCATTTATGCAACCTTGCCCTTGTCTTTTAAGAAGAACTACCCTCGAACCACCTGCATCATTGATTGCGCTGAAAATGCAATTCAGAGGGCCAGAAACCTTGACTCCAGAAGTGACACTTTCAGCCACTACAAAAGCACCAACACTTTGAAATATCTTGTTGCTGTCGCTCTCAATGGTGTCATCATGTTTATATCCGACGGATATACTGGCAGAAGCAGCGACAAGTACATCACCATGGACAGCGGTTCTCTGGACTACCTGAAGGCTGGTGATGAAGTAATGGTGGACCGGGGATTCACCATTCGAAACCTGCTTGATGAGAGAAAGGTCAGGTTGAACATCCCTGCATTCACCTACAGGCGTGGTCAGTTGACCAATGAGGAGGTGACACACACCAGATGGGTAGCCAATGCCCGCATCCATGTAGAGAGGGTTTTTAGAAGGTTGAAGGTATTCAGGATTTTATCTCAAACCATTCCCATCACCATGACACCGAGGTTGGATAAGATTTTAACCATCTGCGCTGGCCTTGTTAACCTAAGGGACCACTGATACAACTGCCACAGGAGGTGTGAAACATGACTGTGTCCCCATCTACATAAGCCCAGGCATCTTTTTCATGAAATAGAAATACAATATGTATTGTACATATTATGGTGAATATTGTTTATGAGCATTTGGATAATTTTTTTAAATTTGGTATTTTGTATTTAATCTTTTAACATCTGTGAAAGGAGACAGAAAGGACCCAGATGCGAGGCAGTATTTTCAGTTCACAATTAACAGTTTTATTTGACAGACACAGGAGTAGTTGATTCGGGAGCGGGGATCGAACTCGCAATCTCTGGATCAGGTGACGCTGTCCTCTCGGCCACGTGGCAACCACACAGGCTTTTCAGCCACACAGAGTCTTTAAGATGGAGCGGGCTCAGACTCACTAGATCTTTCAAGGCAGGAAGTGATGTAGATAATCGGAGATCAGACGGCCACCACAGATCAGGACTCACAGGCAGGTACTCGGAGTCACAAACAGGAAACAGGGTCGGATACCGGGGATCAGACGGCCACCACAGATCAGGACTCACAGGCAGTACTCGGCGTCAGGAACAGAAGGCAAGGTCGACAACCAGGGATCAGACGAGCAGGTAGGTTCAGGACAGAAACTGGTCGATACCTTGTGATCAAGCCGAGGATCAGGCGATGCAGGCAGAAACAGGAATGGAACAGGTCGGCAACAGGTGATCAGTCCGGATAGCAGGTCTGGTGTTCTTAGCATGAGAGCAAAGACGATCTGACACTGAGTGAGCGTGGAGCCGGGGTTTAAGTAGGCAGGGCTGATTGCAGATGATGAGGTGCAGGTGTGAGCAGGCGCACAGGTGGTAGGAGTTGAGCTGATTACATCAGCGCTGGAGTGAGGCAGGCTGAGACTGAGATTGAAGCTGAGACAGTCTGCTCATTAAAGAGTTGGTCTTCAGTGTCTAAGCCATTTGTTTATTTTCAAACATTTCCTTCATCCAATATTTGATACATATTGTTTTTGAGTGTCATTGTAAGTTGTGAACAGCTTACTATGAATTAATAAAGCAATAGAACATGAGTGGAAGTGGTCGTGGTCCATTTAATGCAATAATGAAATGAAATGGTGAAATTAAACTTCGTCATCAAAAGAATACAGGTACAATGACAAATTGCACAGTATAGAACATTACACAGTTTAAACCTGATTTAAACAATTAACATATTACACAATTCCAGAATTTCACAGTATTGAGGGTAGGGGTGTCCCAATACAACTTTTTCAACTCCGATACGATACCAACGTCGCAGCCTTGAGTGCTGGCCGATACCGATATTGATCTGATACAATATCAGCAGGAATCATACATACCTTTATTACTTATTTTGTAGTAGGACTGTAACAAAAGGTTGATCAGGTGAGATTCCTCAAACAGAGAACAGTAGTCAGCAAGAGTAGGTATGAGAAAAACTGACCTATTTGTTATTAACCAATGGGTTAAATTAATTTTAACCTTATACATAAGAATATACTACAATTAAAATAAAATAAATAAAATATAAATTTGAAGACCCTGGAAAGTAACCTAAAAAAAAATCCAATAAAAACAAACACATATATTTTAAAATTTCAAAAATAACCCGTGTTTAACTAAAACATAAGCATATTCTACAACTGAATTAAACATAAAATAAATTAGAATCGACTGCTTGTATCGGAGTGCTGATATCGGAGATTTTAGATGCAGACCGATATAATATGATATTTGTTTTTTTGACCGATATCCGATATCCGATATCAATATTGGATCGGGACATCCCTAATTGAGGTATGGAGCTGGGCTTCAGTAAGAGCTTTGCTCACCTTAGTTCTTAGAACAAGGGGTTGAATCAACACGCAAGTTTGTTTGTGTGCACATTGCTCTGAGGCCTTTTATCTAATTTAATACTGAGATATGTAGTGCACAACTGTAAGCTGCCCTTGACAAAATCATCAATAATTTTAGGAAGCATGTGAACATAGTAGAATATGCGCAGCCTTGTAATCTGCCTCTGAACAAAGTCTTTGTCATAGGGTACTTGGATTTCTATGAGTTCAGTGTTGTTCCAGATCACCAACAAGGCGTGGTGAAGCCCTGTGCAGTGCATGCCAAGTTGCACCTGCATATAGTAGCCTTTAGGACCATTGGAGGCAAGAAGGTAATGTCCGTCGGCTAAGGGTGTTATTTCACTATTCTTTGTAGCCAGTGCCTCTCTGAGCGACTTCTTCCCCAGCACAGGTGATTTGATCTCCAGCAGCATCTCTTTGTTTATGACTCCGTCGGGACTTGCTGCGAGCCATGGTTCAGCTGGGCACACCACAAGGCCTTTGGTTTCGATGATATGCGTGCACTCTACGCATATCATGCCAGATCTGTATGGGATCAAATTAAGATCAATAAGATTAGGATTTGATCAATAAGATTAAGATTTGCACTCATTTCTTAATACTCAGATATAATTTGCACACCTGTAAAAAAGTTTTGTTGCTGTATAAATGTTTTGTGAATGTGTTAAAAATGTCTTGTTGCTGTAGAAATATTATGTGCATGTACAAGCATACTTACCATGGACACACACATTTTCTACCTTCCTGTGCGACACTGAAGTGCTTACACATGCACAAAATACATTTCTACGGCAAGAAGATATTTTTAACACATTCACAAAATATTTTTACAGCAACCAAATCTTTTTAACAGCTGTGCAAATTATATCTGAGTAAATTTTTTTTTACACATGCAAAAAATATTTTCATATATCTGTGAGGACAAAACCATTGTATCGTATTGATCCCACAGACCTGTACTTTGCTTTGTGCTTTTGTAAGCTTCTCAATCTTCTCTAGCTGGGCTGTGGACATGTTTAAGTAGTCATCATAGAAGGTTCGGCATTTTAGACAAGCCAGTGGTGTGTGGTGGTCATCATGGGATAGTTTATGGAGTTGAGGAGATGGTGGTGTCATGGTCATGGTCATGGTAGAGGGATCAGCATTAAAGCAGAGCTGCAGGAGGCTACTACCCGGGCATGTGAAAAGTCCTGCCATTGGTGAGGCTAGTACATGCTTCCTCCACTCCTCATGAGTCCTAAAGAGTCTGGCTTCCGGTCTTGGATTTGGACTGGTAGAGGATGTTGTGGTAGAAGACGGCATTGAAATTGATGGCTGGTAGATTTTCTGTCTGTAGTGTCGTTTGAATCGCACATCTTTCATCTACCTTTGACCTGCATTTCTGTGAGAACCAGCATTCCATTTATTCTGTCTGTGCAAGCAAGTCCTGTTTTCCCCTGCCTCACAGCATTTTCCACCTATAAAAATATTAAGAACACAGGGCACAGATATTAAAATGAGTTCACAGATTCCCATAATTGAGTAGCCCTACATCACAAACAGCCTGTTACTTTAAAGTTCAGTAGGTTACAGAAATGCACTTTATAAATATAATCTATTTGTATTATCAGCACCCACAGACACATTACACTCTTATGCTTATG
The DNA here is from genome assembly GCA_037902135.1 of Cetoscarus ocellatus. NCBI lineage: Eukaryota > Metazoa > Chordata > Actinopteri > Labriformes > Labridae > Cetoscarus > Cetoscarus ocellatus. Next base: position 255,893 of record JBAMNC010001124.1, read on the forward strand.
CTATTTCAAGCCAGATATCTCAAACTGTCAGCTCAAAACACTCAGGACAAAACACTATTGTTTACAACAGCATACTCTTAACCTGAACACCGATCTCACACTCTCTTACTTTTCAACACGCAATGTTTAACTTGTGCTTACCTTCCACATAATCACAGCTGCATGACTACATGATCGTCCTAGTCCAGCAACACATGTACAGCCAGCGGTCTGCACCTCCTCTTCTTCGTTAAGCAGCACCCAAGCGCAGTGTGGAGAATTGTTCGAACACTGGCTAGGCTCGACATTTGCTTTCACATAAAAAGAAGCCATCATGTTTGTAGGAAAGCACACATCCGACTTTGCCGCTGTGTAGATACGGGTATGCTTTGGATGCTTTGAGATTTTCCATAGCTTTCCATCAATTGCCATGGACTCTTCAAAGTACGAGCATATCTTGCTGTACGTAACACTCGGCCAAATTGACATATTGTCCTCCCAGGTGCGTATTGTAGCTGGGTGCGGGATCGTCTTGCCGGCCCCAGTTAACGTGGAAGCATCCGTGTTCCCATTTCGTAGACATTGGAAATGTTGGAAATGTGAAAATGTTGCTAGCATGGTTGCTATCCTCCTTTTGTTTACAACTGACCGGAATTGTAAAAACATCAACTTCTGGTGGGTGTATACAATGGCGCTGCCCTACGCTTCGGCGCGTAAAATTATGTATACAACAGTTTGAAGCCGAGGACGAGAGCAATTGGGCTGCAAAGAAAAGACGTATGAGGGTAAGCTAATGGAAGCTAGAAGAATGATAAAGTCCTGTGTTTAACATCGTGATAGCAGCAAGTTATTGACATAAAGTAACAAAGTGTATGTACCGCAGTCCTGATTTGGGCATTGCGCTCATGACTCATCAGTGACAACATTCTCTGACCAATCAGTAGCCGGCAGTCGGTCAACGTCACCTTTTAGTGTCGACTCAGCTCGCTTAGAACCAGAGCAGAGTAGGTACTAAAACTGGTTTGTTTTAGGAGGTACTGTGCCGGTGGAAACGCAAAAAAACCGGGTAGAGCCGAGTAGAGTAGAGTAGGGCCAAGACGGGCTGGTGGAAAAGGGCCAATAGACAGATGGAGCAGAGTTTGGGGTCAGAGGTCAAACATGTCCGACTCAGCAGGAGATGAAAGCTAAAACCATCAGAGCTGACTCTGAACCCTCAGGCTGATGGAGCGTCAGCTCAGATGATTGTAGATGATCAGATGATGACCTGCTGCTGTGATGTTTCTCCTTCTCTCCATCAGACGCCTGTGAGCTGGAGGTGGACACAAACACAATGAGCAGATATCTCCGACTGTCTGAAGACAACAGGACGGTGACATTTGTGGACGAGCTTCAGCCATATCCTGATCATCCAGACAGATTTGATGATTATCCTCAGCTGCTGTGCAGGTCTGCTCTGAGCGGTCGCTGTTACTGGGAGGTCCAGTGGAGCAGACGTGTTCATGTATCAGTGAGTTACAGAAGAATCAAGAGGACAGGAGACAGTCAAGAATGTTGGTTTGGACGTAATGATCTTTCCTGGAGTCTGAGCTGCTCTGGTCGTACTTACTCTGTCATTCACAATAACGGAGAAACATCCATCTCCTCCTCTTCCTCCTCTTCATCCTCTGGTAGAGTAGGGGTGTATGTGGACTGTCCTGCTGGATCTCTGTCCTTCTATGAAGTCTCCTCTGGTGGACTGATCCACCTCCACACCACAGAGACCACATTCACCGAGCCCCTCTATCCTGGGGTTTGGGTAGGGTATGGTTGCTCAGTCTCTGTGTCCTCTGGAGTCCAAACCTGCAGATGATTCAAAGACCTGAGACATCTTGTCCTCTGCAGCGTCCCCTGAAGAGACGTCTGTTTGTGCTGACAGGAAACAGCTGATCATCAGTCAGCTGATGTCACCTATGAACAGCTAATTGTTCTGAACAAAAACAGACTGAAATAATTCAAATAAAATCAAGAAAATAAATGTTTCATGTCTTTATTTACCTGATGAAGAACATCTGAACACCAACAACCAGCTGCTGACTGATCAATGTAATTATTTTAGATGTTTCATAATTTATTAAGCTGATAAATATTTTTATTAAACTCATTAATATATTTATTGTACTCATTAATATCTTCAGTACACCGATAAACATACTTATTAGGCTGATAAATATATTTATAACACTGATTATTATATGTATTAACCTGATAAGAATATTTATTACACATACATATACATATTTCTTTATTTACATTTGAAATCAGAATTAATAACAAATACAATTTTTGTCAATCAGCTTCAAAATAGTTTTTATTTTTAAAAACATAAAACATGCTAAAAATCAAATTCATTGAATTGAACAGGACAAAAGACAAAAAAGAAAGATTGACCCAAGTTTCAAGGTAAAATAAAAACATTTGACTTTAAAATGAGAAAACATTAAGGGCTCTAATTTCCTGGCGCAACTCAGGGTGGCGCAGGGTGGCACACCCCGCGCAGTGTTAATTTCATCCAGCGCACCGCCGTGCGCAGCCAATTTGGCAGACTGGCTGCGCCGAGATGGGTGTGACGGCGCACCAGTGGGAGGTGTCAGAGGATTCAGCTTGGCGCAGTGACAATTTCGTGCCAAAAAAACACGCGGAAGGTGCGCTGAAAGCCCGCCAGCTCCAACCTGGTCTATTCTCAGCGCAGGAGAGGCGCACCCCGGGTAGTAGTAATTTGGTTGACAGGTGCGCTGTGTGCACACGTCACCAAAACCTCACAGGCAGGTATCCAGAGTGTCAGACACATTTCAATGCAATAAACAATTACAGCAGCCACTATTTAATGTAACACTCTGAACCAGCACATACATTTGTATCTATATTAATTGTCCCGTCACATCTGATGTCAGATCAGAGATGTTTGTCATAACTAACGAGTTCACGTCTCTCAAGCCAACCACAAACAGCCACATCTTCTGATACGGAGTATCCGGCTTCTCTCATCTCATGAAATTCAAAAGAAAAGAAAAAGAGAGAGAGACGCTTGCTGAATAAACGTGAGTCACTTGGTGTCTTAAGGATTTACCTGCGATTGCCCATATTTCTCTCTTTTAATCTTTATTCGTAACAGGAACAGATTACATCTGTCCCGCGAGGTGGTCCACACGGTGACGCGTATCGTGTCCTCCAATGCGCAGCCCGGTGGCCCCTGCGCTCTCCCAGTTGCTGTAAAAGTGACAGCGGCTCTGACCTTCTTCTCCACCGAGGTGAAATTGTCACTGCGCCTCGCTCGCGGCGTATTTAAAGGCGAGGAGAGGCCTTCATTTGATTGGTGAAGATAAAACTCGACTGTGTTAAACCCACTCCCGCCGTCTCTCCTCCCTCTCTGCCATTTGCGCAGGTGGGAGAGAAGAAGGCACTTTATTTTGTTGTTTTTGTTTCAGTGACAATAAAGACATCCTGATTCTGATGCTGATACCTGCTCCCAGTGTGGCCCCCAATCTGAGCTGAAAATAACCAAGACAGTGGTCCCAGTAAGCCAGTGACCCCACAGAGGGTTAAAATATGACCCTCTGCAAAGCAAAAAAATTCAAAAATTCATATTCCTTTTTTTTTTTTTTTTGCATCACCCTGCAAGTATAAAATTTTTAACTCTTTTTTTTGTCAAAATATGGAGGGATCTCAAACATTTAATCCAATAGAGAGGTGCACATGAGAAAAAAGGTCAATTTAAAGGTAAAGATGAACTCCTGCACACCGTCTAACTTACAAAATATTCATTCAGTTGCAAAGTTTTGATCTCAGACCTTCACCAGGCAAACTTTATAATCAAACTTTGATAGTGAGTGGGAGTCTATTGTTACGTTTGAATGAACTCTATTTGTAAAAAAAAAAATATAACAAGCACTTCCAATAGAAATTCATTTTAAGACTGAGCCAATGCATTGTCCACCAAAAACAATATCCAATATATCAAAACACAAAAACACAGTGAAAACATGAAATAAAACAAGTACAAAAAGAAAATTAAAAGGTAATGATAATAAGAAGAATAAGAATAATATCAAATTATATTTAAGTACAATTGTTTGCAGTCTGATTAAAAGAGAAACCAGGTAAATGAATAGGAGTAACACTCATTAATTTACATGTATGCACATAATATTTTGCAAGGCTTATTGGATTATTTAAGAGGTTTTTCAACTTCTGGTACCCCAAATCAAACAGTATTGAATTTATTTGAATTAACCCTTATTTATTTTTGTTATTTGTTATTAGTTTATACATTTTGTGAAAGGTGACTGACATCAAGGCTTAGGGGAGGTATCCCTAGGTGTCACCTCACAGCTTGCACATTTCAGAAAGTACAGAAAAGCCGCAGGGAGAGAGAGATGTCGGAGTGATGATTCGCTACAGAGAGGAAGTATTTCATCAGAGTAAAGGAGAGGGTTCAAGGCAAACGCTCAGGCTATTTGCATAGCTGAAAAGATGAATTGTCGCTTCTCCAGATGACAACCCACCTCCTGTATTCTGGCAAGCACCTGAACCAGCGACCCACCGGGTGTCAGCCCAAGTACACCCGATTAAGCTGCCTTTGGTTTAGCCCAGAGCTGTAGAGATAGAAAGAGTTGCGACACTCCCATAAGACGCCTTTGTAAGCTTTCTTCCAGTCTACTTCCAGGTTGTGGAGCCTCGAATAGTTCCAAACACTGCTTCTACAGCGACGGACACCGTTCATTTGCATTGTTGGCCGTTGAGTATATTAAGAGGTAAATTGATTAAAAAGCTACCCCTTTTGAATTTTCAACTGTCTGTTTTTTATCAGAGGCTCGTTATGATGCATATGCTTTGCTTTAGTTGTACATGCACGGAGTAATTATATATATTTTTTATCTTGGTTGGTGTCCAACCTCCTGCTACTACGGGCCAGAGGAACTTTATAACGCCTACCTGATGGCAGCATCTGAAAGCAGTGGCGGAGGGGGTGGGAGGAGTCTTCTGTGATCAGGGTGGCTTTCCTGGTCACAGACCAGGTGTACAGCATAATGAGTTGTTATTATTTAATATATTTATTTATCTATATCTCAAGCTCAACAGATATATGTACACATATATAGATATAGATAGATAGATAGATAGATAGATATAGATAGATAAAGATATATATACACACACACACACATATATATATATATATATATATATATAGAGAGAGAGAGAGAGAGAGAGAGAGAGAGATAGATAGATATAGATATATACAGGGTGTCCCAAAAAAATGTATACACCTTTTAGCAGCTGATAACTCAATTTCTTGTTTTTTCTTTGCAGAGGGAACCCATTGAACCGAATGATGGCAGCCAGACTTAACTTTGAAGAAAGGAAACTCATTCTAAAATGCTACTGCAAGTATGAAAACGCAGTTGAAGTGCAAAGACAATTTAGGAGGGAGTTTCAAAAAGAACCACCAACACCAGTTACCATCACTGGACCAGAACAGACATCAGTTTGAGAACAGGTGGTGACAAAACAATAGAATGATGTTTTTAGATTGTTTTACATGTTGAAAATTAAACGAAATATAATAAACACCTCATTTATAATTATTTAACGTGTGTACATTTTTGGGACACCCTGTATATATATATATCCAAATAATGTATATATATATATATATATATATATATATATATATAGGTCAGGCAGGCAGTGTAACACCAATAATTTTGCTTGCTACCTTGACAACATGTTCCAGTTTCTTTTTGTCTCCTAAAGAGAGGCTGCCAAACTAGGAAATGATAGCAAAAGTCAGAACAGATTTGATCATTGAATGATAGAACATGGTCATAAGTTTGCTGCAGACCCCAAACCTGTTGAGCATCCGGAGGCAGTGCAGTTGCTGCTGTGATTTTTTATAAACAATATCTGTGTTTTCATTAAAAGACAGCTTATTGTCGATGACAACACCAAGGTACTTAAAATTGCTAACACACTCCACAGTCTCCCCCTTAATTTTTGTTAAAACTGGTGGGTTTGTGTTCCTTCTAAAATCAATGCACATGTCCTTAGTTTTTTCCACATTTAGGTTTAAAAAGGAATCGTCACACCAGTGAATAAAATCATCCACCACTGGGCCAGGAGCTGTGTCCTCCCCCTGTAGCAGACTCACTATGACTGTGTTGTCAGCAAACGTAAGTACATGTTGTCCTGGATGTGAGCTTCTGCAGTCATCAGTGTACAGGATATATAAGATGGGTGAGAGGACACAGCCCTGTGGGGAACCAGTGGAGGAGAGGAGGACATCAGACAGAGTGGAGTTCACTCTAACACATTGTGATCTGTCTGTTAAAAAGTCTAAAATCCATCCAACTATGCTAGGACACAGGTTAAAATTTGATAATAATTTAGAGGCTAAAATATGGGGCTGGATTGTGTTAAAAGCAGAGGTAAATTCTAAAAACAGTAAATGTGCATGGGTAGCTGGGCCTTCAAGGTGTTTAAAAACAAAGTTAAGAAGAGTTAAAATTGCATCATCCACCCCTCTTTTGCTCCGATATGCAAATTGCAAAGGGTCTAAGATGTCCTCCACAGCCTCCACCAGCTCTCTCTTGATTAATTTTTCAAAGACCTTCATAGCCAGTGAGGTTAAGGCTATGGGTTTATAATCATGAATGGACTTTGGGGATTTCACTTTGGCCACAGGCACAATTATTGACCTTTTCCAGAGTTCAGGGACTGTTTGCTGATCCAAGGAGCTCTAAAAAAAATGTGATGGAAGATAAAAGAAAGTTGTTCTGAGCAGTGTCTGAGGAGGTGACCAGAGATGTTATCAGGGCCTGGGCTTTTATTAGTTTTGGTTTTGCAGAGTAAAATCCTTACATCCTCAACATTAAAATCAGGTTTAAAAATGGGTTGTATGGTAGAGGCAGTGCCAGACTTAAAATGATCTACATTTTCTCTAAAATCATCTGTATTGAACCTAAGATAAAAACGATTAAAATTATCGGCTAGCTCCTTGTCTGAATTAAAACCATCTACACTGACGTTACTATTCTTTAATTTTTTAGTGCCTGTCATGGTTGCCATGCCATTCCAGACACTTTTTAAGTCCTTACTGTAGAATTTCTGCTCGATTTTGTCTTTATAATCAAGTTTAGATTTTTAAATTTCTGCTCTGACCAGTCTTTTAGCCTGTCTGATCTCCTCAACACTGCCCTTTTTAAACAGGTCATGTTTCCTCTGTATCATTTCCTTTAAAGACTTATTTATCCATGGCTTGTTGTTGGGATATACTATAGTCTGTCGTGTAGGAATGCAGGACTCTTCACAGAAAGATAGGTAACTGCACACAGTGGAGGTAAGTTCATTTATGTCCATGCCACTGGAGGAGCTCTGAGGACCATCTGGCTGAATAAACACAGACCAGTCCAGGCACCCCTGCAAGCACTGAATAGCTTCTGGAGACCACACTTTCACAGTTTTAACTTGAACAGCCTCCCTTTTCAACATAGTTTTGTACACAGGCTCCAGTAGTATGGTGTTGTGGTCTGAGGATCCTAAGGGAGGTAGTGTGAATGACCTAAAAGCATCTTTGATGGACCCATAGCAAAGATCGAGAGTCTTATTAAGACAAGTTGGGCAGGTGACGTACTGATAAAAGTGAGACAGACTTGATCTCAGTTTACATTGATTAAAATCCCCAAGAATAAAAACAGGAGCATCCGGACACAGTGATTGTAATGTCTCTGTGGATTGTCTGATCACGTGTGCTGCATTTTTGGTGTTGGCTTTAGGGTGGATGTAGACCACAGTGATAAAAATTTGGGAGAATTCTCTGGGGAGATAAAACGGACGGACTGACACAGACAACAGCTCAATACTGGGGGTGCATGTTCTCTCTCTGATGGTGATGTTGTTGCACCACCTCCGGTTGACATAGAGACAGACCCCGCCTCCGTGGGACTTCCCCGTGACGTCGCTGTCTCTATCCGTGCGGAAGGGAATCCCGAAGCCATCAAGGAGTAGGTCCGAGTCAGAGTCGTTGTTTGAGAGCCAGGTTTCTGTCAAAGCCAGCACACAAGCGTCCCTGTACTGGTGGAGATGGGACACACTGGCCTGAAGCTCATCCGTTTTGTTACGGAGGGACTGCACGTTGGCCAGGATCATTGTTGGGAGCGGGAGGCGGTTCATCAGCTTTTGTTGCCGCAGTCTCAGGCAGCCCCCGCCCCTCTTGCCCCGCTTCCGTATTTTAGCGTGCTTAAAACTGTCATTATGTCTGTATATTAGGTTGTTATCAAGGTGTTGGACAAGCAAATCCGATAGAGGTACGGGAGTGTTATATTGCAGCAGCATGTCCTTAGTATATTGTAGTCTGGTTGAGAGATGAGGCTGCAGATGCCGGCAGAAGTCATTGACGCCCAGTGAAATGGCGATTGTGGTCCACCAGGTAAGTGCCAAAAACAGCTCCATTTCAGTTGTCCCTCAGTGGATATGTCCAAAAATTGTTCCCAACAAATGACAAACGGTGACAAAACATATGCCACCAAAACAGGGGGAAATTACAAAATCAATACTGACAGAAAGACTAAGAACTCACAGCGGTACACAGACAGATATTCCCCCTCCTGCCGGTCGCTACACGAGCAGCGCCCCTCAGGTCACGTCCAGGGAGGTTGGCTACAGTCCCATGGACCTTAAACTTCTGAATAATATGTGCAGCTGTAGCCACAGGAACATCAAGCTGCTTGTAGATGGTCTTATAGCCTTTACCTTTAACATGCTTGTCCATAATTTTCTTTCTAATCTCCTGAGACAACTCTCTCCTTAGCTTTCTGTGGTCCATGTTCAGTGTGGTACACACCACGATACCAAACAGCACAGTGACTACTTTTCACCCTTTAAATAGGCAGACTGACTGATTACAAGCTTGAAGACACCTGTGATGCTAATTATAGAACATATCTTAGTTTAACATGTCCCTGTGGTCAAATCATTTTCAATCTTTCCTTGAGTTACCATCATTTTTGTCCAGGCCAGTTTAATTATTTTGTTTTTTAAAATGATTAGGTTAAACCACAATTCAAAAGTAGTGTCTGATTTTCATGAATTTATTTTCAGTAAATGTGTATTTATTATAAGGATGCACAATATTTACCGGACCGATTTGGCCGATTTGGGGGAAAATTACATAATTTCTTTATCAGCCCAATGTGTACATTTTAACCGATAAAAAGATCCGATAAATTAATGAAATTGGGGAAATTGTTTGCAGGCCGCGTAACCCCATAACAAGCCATGTCGTGCTTGTTACGTCATCTATCGCGCCTTACTAGAAGGACCCAAGCCTATCCCCGTCTCTGCCAGACCAAAAGTGAACATGGCTTCACCAGTGTGGTTGTTTTTCTCAGTGGCAGCAGATAACAACAGCATTTCTGTTTACACAGCCTGTTCGGCAAGAATTCTAAGAGGAGAAAAGAGGACTTCATGTTTTAACACAACAAATCTTATAGCTCACTTGAAAGTCGTCATCGCGGCGGAGCAATATTGAAAGAATATGAAGCAGCTGCAGTGGCTGCTAGCAGTGCTAAGGCTAAAACATCAACACAGAGCGTGAATGTCCCCATTCAACAGGCATTTGAAAACTGTAAAAACTTTTTAAGGGACAGTGAAAAGGCTAAAGCCATTAACGACAAAGTGCTGGAGTTCATAGCGATCAACGACCAGCCCTTTTCTGTCATTGACAGCCCAGGCACAAGCCCATTGACAGTCAATAGCACATTTGGAGCAACGTTGGATGTATCCCTCCATGCCCTCTAAGGTATCGCTGCCACACACATCCATAAATTGATAACACATAACAAGAACAGACTACACGTAAGTCTTATCACAGACATATGGACATCTGACGTTAGTCCGGTCAGCATGCTAAGCTGAACAGCTCAGTGGTTGGATCATGATTTCAACAGGCAAGAAGATTATATTAAATTTAAAAATATGAATGTAAAGGTTATCGGTATCGGTATCAGCCATCAGAAGCAGGAAATTATCGGTTATCAATTGAAATTATTCATATCGTGCATCACTAATTATTACTTTTGTCAGGTTCAAGTTATATCAGTGAACATTGTAGGTTTTTCTTCTTTAACGGGAGGGTACCAACAATTTTGTCCACGTCTGTATACACACACACACACACATATATATATATATATATATATATATATATATATATATATGTTTGTGTGTATATATAAATATATAAATATATATATATGTATATATATGTATATATATATATATATATATATATATATATATATATATATATATATATATATATATATATATATATATATTTAGATAGATAGATAGATAGATAGATAGATATACATGTATGGACTGCCAATCTCTGTTCCTTTGATTGTCTCCAGTCTTGCAAGCCTATATTTTTCCTTTTTGTAATAAAAACTCACAAAGGCAGCACTTGGTTCAAGATACTTCATTTTTCATCTTTTTCCATTCTTGTGGGGAGATATACAAATTCCATTCATCCATCCATCTTCTTCCGCTCATCCGTGGTCGGGTTGCGAGGGCAGCAGCCTGAGCAAGGATGCCCAGACTTCCCTCTCCCCAGCTATTTCGTCCAACTCTTCCCGGGGGATCCCCAGGTGTTTCCAGGCCTGCTGCTAGACATAGTCCCTCCAGAGTGTCCTGGGTCTTCCCCGGGGCCGCCTACCAGTGGGACGTGCCCGGAACACCTCACCAGGAAGGCGTCCAGGAGGCATCCTAACCAGATACCCGAGCCATCTTTTCTGGCTCCTCTCAACGTGGAGGAGCAGCGGCTCTACTCCGAGCCCCTCCTGGATGACCAAGTTTTTGACCCTGTCTCTTAGGGAGAGCCTGGCCACCCTGTGAAGGAAACTCATGTCGTGCCACTTGTACTCGCGATCGTGTTTTTATGTGAGGATAGGAGTGAAGATGGAGTGGTAAATCGAGAGCTTTGCCCTGCGGCTTAGCTCCCTTCTAACCACGATGGACCGGTGCAGAGCCCACGTCACTGCCTTCCTCCGCTCGTGAACAAGACACCGAGATACTTGAACTCCTCCACATTGGGTAGAATCTCATCCCTGACCCAGAGAGGGCATTCCATCCTCCCCTGGGCGAGGACCATGGACTTGGATTTAGAGGTGCTGATTCTCATCCCAGCCGCTTCACACTCAGCTGCGAACCGATCCAGTGAGAGCTGTAGGTCACGGTCTGACGAAGCCAACAGGACCACATCATCTGAAAAAAGCAGCGACCCGATCCTGACATCACCAAACCAGAATCCCTCAACACCCTGGCTGCGCCTAGAAATTCTGTCCATAAAAGTTATGAACAGAACCGGTGACAAAGGTCAGCCCTGGCAGAGTCCAACCCTCACCTGAAACGGCTCTGATGTACTGCTGGAAATGCAGACCAGGCTCTGGCACCGGTTATACAGAGAATGGACAGCCCGAATCAGGGGCTTCGCTACCCCATACTCCCGGAGCACCCCCCACAGGACCCCACTAGGGACATAGTCGAATGCCTTCTCCAGGTCCACAAAACACATGCAGACTGGTTAGGCAAACTCCCATGCACCCTCGAGGACCCTATGGAGGGAACTGTGGGTGGATCTCATCCATCCCCGGAGCCCTGCCATCGAGGAATTTTTGACCACCTTGGCGACCTCAGCTCCAGAGATAGGAAAGCCCACCACAGAGTCCCCCAGGTCTGCTTCCCCACTGCTGCAATCCGCTTGGCCTGCCGGTACCTATCAGCTGCCTTAGGAGTCCCACTGGCCAAAAAGGCCTGGTAGGACTCCTTCTTCAGCTTGACGGCATCCATTACCGCTGGTGTCCACCAGCGGGTTCAGGTATTGCCGCCATAACAGGCACTGACGACCTTACGGCAACAGCTCCAATCAGCCACCTCAACAATAGAGGCCAGGAGCAAGGCCCACTCGGACTTAATGTCCCCTACTTCCCCTGCCACATGGTCGAACTTTGCCCGGAGGTGGGAGTTGAAACTCTTTCTGATGGGAGACTGCCAGCCGGCTTCAGGGTGGGGCCCCGGTAACCCACGTCCGGGCAAGGGAAACTGAAAACCGTTGTTCTTTCTCTCCATAGTGGTCTTCAAGCCACACTTTGTCTGGCCCCTCCCCCAGGACCTGTTTGCATTGGGTGACCCTACCAGGGGCATAAAGCCCCCCACAACATAGCTCCTGGGGTATATACAAATTTGCCATTACAATTTGGTGTTAGAAGTGCATTTCCAGCTTGAAATCGTTCTTGTTCTGGATATCGATGGAAAAGGTGCCTTTCAGGACTATAAATCACTATTGTCCTGCCTCTTACCCCACTTTGAGGACGGGAGGACCATCTCCAGGGACTGGAACCTTTCAACTTGGAAATCAGCAACCCAAAATTTACACTCGCTCTCCAAAATTCTAAGGTAATGAAATCTTTTCTTGACAAATTTTAAAGTTTTGAGAAGGATCAGATTTTTCATTGAACCAACAATTGTGAGTTAAACTGCCCATTCTTTGGATCTAAACATTTGCTGGGAAAAGGCAATGTCTGCAGGTATAAGTAGTCAGCCCTCTACTTTAAATTCTACTAAGCACTGTAGAATAATACATAGGAAGAAGTCTATGTATAAACTGAGAAGAAGTTCAGTTTAAGCGCTGAGGAGCAGTTCAGCAGGGTGTTGAGAAGAAGTTCAGCACAGGAATAAAATATTGTTCAAAGATGTTTGACAATATTGCAGACTTGGTGATCCATAGAGGAATATGGGATCAGGTGATAGCAAATGTGAAGGTCTCAATATGGACAGTCTTATTTATAGGGATATGAAGCAAATCCATGGAGAACACTGTCTAAAATAAGAGCACAAACGGGAAACAAAATCTGGTTTCCAGAAGGATATAGTTTAAGTACTTCTCAATAGATAAAAATAAAATGTTGTTTGGACAGAGAATAGGTGGTTTTGATGAAAAAGAGAACAGTGAGCATGAAAAAATTATAGTAAATTACTAAGGATATGAAATGCCTGAAAAAGTGGATTAATGACAAAGAAAGGCCTGAAAGAAAACAAATGGCAAAATTAAATGTCGACGACAATGCAAATCTGGGAAAGAAAAATTAAAAAAAGGGGTTGTATGCAAAACACACACAATGGGCTCTATTTTCCTGTTTTCCAACTCAGGGTGGCGCACCCCGCGCAGTGGTAATTTCGTCTGGCGCACTGCTGTGCGCAGCCAATTTGGCAATTTGGTAGACCGGCTGAGCCGAGATGGGTGTGACGGCGCACCAGGGGGAGGTGTCGACAGTTTCAGCTTGGCGCAGTGACAATTTGGTGCCAAAAAACCGCGCGGGCTGAAAGCCCGCCAGCTCCAACCTGGTCTATTCTCGGCGCACCAAGGGCAGTGGTTATTTGGCTGACAGGCTGTTACGGTCCCCAGGTCAGCTCGCATCAAGAAGACCAAACATAATTGAAACAGTCAAGAATTACCATGTTTACTTTTTGTTTATTGAAGGAGAAACAGTTTAAGTGACCAAATCAAAACCACCATAACTAATTCCCAGGTAAATACCTCCCCCCCCAAACTAACAAAATACTGGTGGGCCAGCTAAAAAGAACAAAAGAAAGGGAGCCACCACTGTCCAGCCCATATGAGGGCTGGCGGAACAGGGTTCTCCCTTCTACCTGAACACCAACCCCTGAAAACCTAAACAATGGAAATAAAACCGAAAACTTGACCACTGGACCCACCAGAAACAAAAGGAGAAGAAAAGAAAACTGCATAAGGTCACACAAAACCAGGTTTCTCTGCTCTTCCAGCCGCTCCTGCTGCTGTTGCTGCCAAGTTGGATGTGTGGAGTAGAGACCTGAGCTGCAACTCCCTTCCCCCTCTTCACAGCTACTGATTGGTGCTCAGCCACACCTGTTGAGAAGACCAGAGTGAGTGAGGCTGATCAGCAAGAGGAAGGGGGAGGAGCATGTAACACAGGCGCACAGTGCGCACACGTCACCAAAACCTCACAGGCAGGTGTCCAGAGTGTCAGGAACATTTCAATGCAATAAACAATCACAATAACCACTATTTAATGTAACCGTCTGAACCAACATATACATTTGTATCTATATTAATTGTCCCGTCACATCTGATGTCAGATCAGAGACGTTTGTCATAACTAACGAGTTCATATCTCTCAAGCCAGCCCAAAACAGCCACATCATCCGATACGGAGTATCCGGCTTCTCTCATCTCATGAAATTCAAAAGAAAAGAAAAAAGAGAGAGACGCTCGCTGAATAAATGTAAGTCACTCAGTGTCTTAAGGATTTACCTGCGACTGCCCATATTTCTCTGTTAAAATCTTTTTTCGTAACGTGATCTAAAAAGATGAAGTACATTATTGCAAGGAGGATGAGGAGGAGATATATTTTCACCAAAGGTTCTGCTGTTTGGCGATGGCAGACCATTAATGCAGGTGGATCACAAGCATGATGAATGGATTAGCCTGCTGCTGTGTTTAAATGTAATTATCACTTAATTTTGTACTCATATTTATGACACAGGAACAGATTACATCTGTCCCATGAGGTGGTCCACACGGTGACGCGCATCGTGGTTCCGATGCGCTGCCCAGTGGCTCCTGCGCTCTCCCAGTTGCTGTAAAAGTGACAGCAGCTCTGACCTTCTTCTCCACTGAGATGAAATTATCACTGCGCCTCGCCCGTGGCGCATTTAAAGGCGAGGAGAGGCGTTCATTTGATTGGTGAAGATCACACTCGGCTGTGTTAAACCCACTCAAGTCTTATCTCCTCCCTCTCTGCTACGTGCGCCGGTAGGAGAGACTGAGGCGTGGGTTCGCCTGCCTGCGCCAGACTGCGCCGTGCACGAAACTTGCAAAGTGCCCTGGACACACCCTGTTGGCGCGGCGCAGGCGCGCCCCTCCTGTGCCTGGTCTACGAAATAAGAGCCCCTTATCTAACACACAATCTCAAATCTGCTGAGTGCTGTGGACAACAACGACATCATCTTCTACTTTGAGAAAAAGGAGACACTGTCTGTATCTGCACCTTCTACATCTGGGAGCGGACAAACACCTCTGTCAAAAGTGGTGACCAGAATGACCCAATGATTACACCGGAGAGGACTTGCCTTTTGAAAGCGTGTTAAAAGTGACAAGAAGGACTGTGGAAAGAGACAAAACCCTCATCAGAGGCTGGGCTGAAATTGAAATCCCAGATGTGCTAAAACATGCTGTACACACTGAAAATCAGACCTGGGAAAAGTCACTCAAAGTGGGAAACAAGCACAAGGCTGCAGTGTATAATGCCAACCTCACCCTCACATCTTTGGGAGGTTTCCAACTGAAGGGTCCAGGATCCTACAGCAGATGCAGGGGACATGGACACAGTCGGGGCAGAAGAAGAGGACAACCAAAGCCATATGACCCAAACATCTGTTTTTATGTGGTGAAAGTGTTCACTGGAAGATTGACTGCCCACACCAAGACCAAGAGGCACCAAAGGATTTTGCCACCCTCACAGCTCATCGTGAATCACAGCTCTTTCTCCAAATGGTAAATGGTAATGGTAAATGGACTTGAGCTTATATTGCGCCTTTCTAGTCTTTTGACTGCTCAAAGCTGCTTTACACCGCAGGTCACACTTACCCATTCACACCCATTCGCTCTCACATTCACTCACTGATGGTTCAGAGTTTCTCCAAAAAAAATCAGTCTGACTGACTGAACTCTCACACCACAGAGGGAGGTAACACGCACACACACACATGCCCAGACGCTCACTGCAACAAAGACCTGCTTAGCACTGATACACTGTAAGATATAAGATTAGAATCAGGAAACATTGAGAAACCGATTGTTAGTGAAACCTACAGTCATTTATCATAAAAGAGTTACAGAGACACACCAGTGGTTATGCGTGAAATTCAAGGGGTCAAACGGAACTTTTTGATTGATTACATAAATCTCAGACCTCCTCATGTAGAGTTTAGGTTGTCCTTGAAGGAGGTCATGTTTTTGCCAGCATATGTTTGTTTGTTCGTTTGTATATTTGTTTGTTTGTTTTTTAGCAAGATTATGCAAAAACTATACTGGACTGATTTTGCTGAAATTTTCAGGAGACATCTGATTAGATTTTGGTGGTGATCCAGATAACTGCCATTAGCCAACAACCGTTTTTTGCTCAATAACTGTCTAAATAATAATGATATCAATGTGATTCATATTGTTTATAGATGTATCAGCAATATGTTATCTACTTTGGCAAGTGCTTTTTAGTTTGTTTATTTGTTTTGGGTCAGTAACAAAGGCCATATAAAATGTTGCAAAAATACTCAATACCAGCAATATAACTATGTTCCGTCATTTCTTTTCCGACCCTACATTTTAGATCCAAAGTAAGGTGTTGACATTTATTTATTTACTCATGGTTATTTATGCGTCTATTTATTAGTGGATGTCACTCTGAATTAATGGATTTGTTTATCAGAAAACAAGTTACCGCCAATTTCTAAAGACTACTGAACAGAATAAGCAGTTATGCAAAGAAGGTGTTTAATGGCCTTCAAAACATGGTAGAACAACCTAAAATGATTTATTTATTTAAATATTTAAAGGGGGAAAATTACCAAAAGTTTAAACATTGAAATCAATAAATCACAAGAAAACTGTTTTGAATTTAGCCAGAAAAGAAAAAATAAGATATGTATTACACAGCTTAGAACCAAGACTCAGACTTTGAATCAAGATTTTCCTGGGATGCATCCGACAAATTGACTTTGACTGACTTCTTCTGGAACAGCACTGCAGCAGCAGTGTCTGTCTCATTCTCACCAGAACAACAGGAACTTTTTGAGGTCCCTTATTTAGTCCCACGTTTTACTGAGTAAATCTTGTAACATTAAAGGTCCCATATTATGCTCCTTTTCTGCAGTTTAACATGGGTCTTTGATGTCTTCATGAATCGTTAGTAACATGCTTTGGTCCAAAAAGCCAATAAATAAAGCACAGCAGCATTGTTTCCAGGCCCACATAGCCCCTCTGTTCAGAACGGTCTGATTTAGTGGGCGGGGACCTTAATATGTGAGCCACTGCTGATACGCCCAGCTCTTCCGCATGGTCTGCCGAGGGGGAGGACGGCGTCGCGTAACCATGACGACTGGGCCCTGAGAGAAGATGGCTGCAGGACAACAAACTGTGGTTCAGCCGTTGCCAGACCCCCAATATGAAGAGGCACCAGAAGAAAGTCAAGAGCCATGGTTAAACCAGGAGGTCTGTATGTAAAGTTTGTTTCTTCAATGCTAATGTGTAGACGAATTAAAGTTGTTCTGCCGTTCTTGCTCCTCCCTCCCCCTCCGTGTGTTGTTGTTATTAGCTCCTCGACTGTGTGGTTTGTGTTCATGCGGTGCTAACCAAAACTTAGACTGGCATTAAATAGCGTTTAGTAAGTGATAGTGTAGAGTGAGCAGGTTACTACAGAGACATATAAACCCCAACGTGAGGCGGAATTAACTTTTATTGATATGTAACACTAAACGAGTCGTTGCTACTGACAGTGAAATAAGACAGAGGGAAGGGGACTTCTTTGTTGTTGTGAAATGTAAACAATGTCTGGGTTTTTCAGGGCCACAATGTTTTACAGAAATAACATTAGTTATGTGACTGACCCATCAGAATACATCATTTAATAGAGCCATATAGTGCATGGCAGTAACGTGCTGCCACTGAGCAAATGTTTGTCATAACCTGTAATTCTAAACAATTTTCTGTGAACCGTATCTTTCATGTATGCCACACAGTAGCTGTCTTAAACACCTTTACTTGCAATATTGTTTATTATTACACAGACCTGTGTATATTAGCATTATATTGTCTTAAACAAAAACAAGACATCATGATTGCTTAACTAGTACATCTCCTTTCTATAAAACTTCTACTGAACATCCTGTTTTTACTCTTCTCCTACAGAGGTGCTCCTGTGGCAACTGTGCAAAAACACATAGAGCCTAAAAATGTCTGTTGCATGGAGATAGCAAAGGTATTGTGAAAACTGAGTGCAAAATAATAATCTCGTACATTACCTTTTTGTACTATGATGTCACTTACTTACCCTTTTTAATTAACTAGGTCAGAGGAAGACTACAGGAACTCCCAGACCCACCATCCTGCATGGTGGACCATCCTGGACTCGGACCTCTATGCTTGAATGTGTTTTTTCAGCGCAAAATTAATTCAGTATTTATAGAGCAGACTATGGGCCTTTACATCTAAGAGGAATAATGCAGAAGTATTTTGACACAAACGCTCCCATTACTGTTACACAAAATAGTACGGATTAAAAGTACATCACTGTTTCCTCCATCTTACATTTTTACAGTTTATCTTTTTTGTTCTTTACTTATTAACATAACATGTAACATAAGGAACACTGAAAACACACCAAACAGTTCATGTAATCTTTTTATTGTGAAAAATATTTGTACATATAAAAACATCAAATGTACCGACTGGTACTGCAGACATTTTTTAATAAAGGAGGTAAAAAAGAAATTTAAAAAAGAAAAGGAATTTTTAAACAGAAAGTGTAAAACCATAATAACAAATATATAAGAAAAAAATATATACATAAAAATACCAATGAAATTAACCCTTCAGTTCTGACAAAATCTGCACATCATGTCCAGCCGTTACAGATACCAGGCCTACAGACCCTCTGTGAGCTGGTGTTGGAGCTTCTGGGCTGAAGAATCAGGGTGGTGCTGCCCGCCTGCGTGGTGCTGCAGATAAGAGCGGAGTTTCCTGATGCAGAAGACCAGTATGAGGGGTTCAGAGCTCTCCTTGGTTGAACCTTGACACGTAGCTGGCTATCACATCCACCTTGTCAGGTCTGTCATATTGGGCAGAGAGGTCTTCTGGGTCTGGTATTTTCTGCAGCTCCTTCAGGTATGAGGCAGGGTCCTGGAAAACCTTCTCCAAGACAAGGTCCAACGATGTATCTGCATAATCTGAAATGCAAGAAACAAAAATGTTTGATTACAAAAGGAAATTGCACTAAAATCAAAATAGCTCAGTTTTGTTAAACTTTTTTCATCGTTTTCTATTTACACAATTTCCTTATTTATTATTTATTCTCAATGCCATGTTAAAAGCATTTTTATTGAAGTTTTCTTTATGTTTTCCTTTTCATGTTATGCCTATTTGCCAATGTTTTTAAATTTGTGGATATTTAATAAAGGCTTGTACAACTTACAGAAAGTTGGCTCTGCTTTCACTGGCTTTGCTGTGCAGTCTCCCGTCTTGGATTTTAGGAAGCTGACTTTAAACAGGATTCACCATCAGAAGATGTTTCCTGAGGTCGACCAGCATAGACACAAGAAAGAAAAATGTTTAACCTTTTAAAGCATGAAAACACAAATTATAGTAAAATTTTATTATTTTGTGGAGCTTAAATGTTTGTTTCACTTTGTACTGAAATAAACAAAAAAAAATCCATTAAACGTAAAATACAGTTTTTGAATCTCATTAGATACATTAGGTGTTTCTGGCAACTGAAAATTCACTTGAGTACTTTTATTTTTATCATTTATTTGCTTGTTTTCATATGTTTTTTTTAGATATTTGTTGATCACATTTATCAGACAGAGGTGTCATAAAGTATATCAAATATGATACAACAGGCTTTCAGGGGTTAGTGTGTTTTCACTTACAAATGTCTCATTAAGTGATACATAACCAAATGTCTATGCCTGTATGCTTTTAGTAAATAAATAAGAGGATAATCATCTCACAGATCTTATTTGACTGCCTCAGTTCCTCCTAACATACTAACGTGCTGTAGTATTATGTGGCTGTAACTTTTCCTCACAGCTATACTCCACACAGCCCGTATGACAGCATCCTGGGGGCATTTCTGAGTCTTTAAACTTACAAAAATCAGATTAAATTAATGTGGTCAAAACGACACTGTGGCCACAAACGCTGGTGACGACGATCACATCTGCAGATAGACTGATCTGAGCCGACGTTAGCGTTACATGTTACATAGTTTCCTCTGTTGTTAGTATTGATGTTTACATGACCTGCTGCAAAATGCACAGAAACACAGCCTTAACCGATCGTTTCCCTCGTCCACAATTTTGACACAAAAATGAGTTTTGAGACCATCTGAGATAATTTACTGATTACATGCTTCAGTGAGTGCAGAGCAGTTTGCCTCGTACTCAGATCTCTATACATTTAACAGCGGACAGCACAGTAACACACAACAGGGACTTCACATTACAGTCCTGAACAAACACGACTGTGAAGTCCTGATGGATAGAAAACAGTGAAGATCGTTTCCTCCAAACATTACAGGCTAAACAACAGGCTAACCGCAGGCTAAACTTAGCCTCCTAAAGCTAACACTGAGGGAGGGGGAGAGGAGGGGGTGTGTGAGGAATAATTATATTCCTCCAACTGTTAAACTCCTCTTGACTAATGTAGGAATATCCATTCATCTAAGTTTACACTGCAGGCTGTCAGAGTAACTTTAAGACGGATGAAAATCTTGAGCTCTTACATCTGGTCCACCTCCCTCTGCTGTTAGCATTAGCTCGTAGCAATAAGCTAAATAAATACCACACAGCATTAAAATACTCACATGTCCATGGTCCGAGGTTTGGTGGCAGACAGTTGGTGCTGAGCCTGGATTCAGGAAAAGTCTAGTTCCCAGTCCTGTGTTGAACTGACTGAAGTTGAAGAAGCAGTCAGTCGTGAAGTGACCGACACACACATACAGGTTTTAGCCGACTGTAGCTGCTCATTCCCTTCAAAAATAAAATGAATCCACTTGGTCCTCTGGTCCTCTGAGGCTGGTAGCCTATATGTAAAGAAATATGTGGCTGTCAACAACTGAGCAGTGGTAGCTTTTGAGCTTAGACATGCTGAACACAGATCTCTCACTAAGAATGAAAACAACATGGCTGCTCTTCACGGAGGAATCTCTGCAGCAGGGTGGGAGTGGAGATACTCAGGTGGACCAATCAGGTTAGTTTATGCAAATAAAAATATACTGTTACGTACCAGTATATCCGCAGATTCAACAGCTCACTGAAGGACATGATTTTACATTCATGCATTCTACTAAATACAGGTTTTGTTATAAAACATAACATTTTGTGGGCTGGGAGGAAGGCCAAAGACCCAAAATTGTGTTCAAAGGACTTAAAAAAGTGGATTTTGCATAATATGGGACCTTTAAATGGGGGGACTTAGGAAGATTCACTATGAGGTGCAAAAAAGTCACAGATTGGGTTAAAAGTAAGGATAACATTTTTTTTATCCTCTGTCAGGTGATGTGTATAAAATGCCCATCACTACCAGAGCACATGCGTCAGAAACAACCCACCTGACTACATCTGACTTGCATTCACACACGTGCTCTGTTTTCCAAAATTACCTTCAAGATATTTTCCCAGCCCTAGAGGAAGTGCCTAACACACTCTGGGCACAGAGCAAATATTATGTAGGGTTGATAAAAAATTGTAAACCATTTTCCATTGCTGCAAAATCTTATGACAGACCACAATTTCATCAATATCCACTCAAACAGGAAGCTGTGGATGGTATCACACCAGTCTTCCAAGCGCTGTTAAAAGCAGGAATTATTCCCTGTGAGGATTCACCTGTTCAGACTCCCATTTTTCCTGTGAAAATGATCAGACCTGAAGGTCAGCCCACTGAGTGGAGATTTTTACAGGATCTACGAGCTGTTAACGCTGAAATTGTGGCTCCTACACCTAGAGCCCCTAATTTGTACTCAGTCTTGTCTCAAATCCCATCAACCTCTCAATGGTTTTCAGTTATGGATTTATCGAAAGCCTGTTTCTCATTTCCAGTTCATGAAGACTCTCAGTTCTGGTTTGCTTTCAACTTTCAGGGCAAACATTACACATGGACTTGTTTGTGTCAGGGTCTAACTTGCAGCCCAGCCCTACTTTTGTGCAGCTCTGGCTAAAAGTCTTTCATCCCGGGATTTGCCACTGGGCACAGCTCTACTACAGTATGTTGATGACTTATTGCTGCATTCACTAAAGAACAGTGTGAAAAGGACACTATTTCTCTAATGAAACATTTAGCAGCAGAAGACCACAAACTGTCTCTTTCAAATCCTCAGTTTACCAAACAGGAGGTTGTTTTTCTTGGCCACATTCTCACTCCTTGTGGCAAATCTCTTTCTCCTGACAGGGTAAAAGCCATTGTGGACACACCCAGACATGTGACCAAAACGCAAGGTCTTTCTTTTCTGGGGATGTGTTTCTATTGCAGATATTTTATCCCTTACTACTTTGACATTGAGAGAGGGCTCAGGGAAGTCACTCTGGAGAAGAAACCTGACATCATCTTCAAAGGTCATGTAGATAAAGGGTAAGGGTAAAGATAGCACTAGATAAACACCATATGACTGTAGCAATGCAGCTTGTTGCCCAACAACACCACCCTGGGAATTTCACCCAGGGAATAATTGCATGTTAATAAGGACACAGGTTCACAAACTCGAGCTGAGACTTGGTTCACT
Source organism: Cetoscarus ocellatus (assembly GCA_037902135.1). Taxonomy (NCBI): domain Eukaryota; kingdom Metazoa; phylum Chordata; class Actinopteri; order Labriformes; family Labridae; genus Cetoscarus; species Cetoscarus ocellatus. The sequence continues at coordinate 278,506 of JBAMNC010001124.1, forward strand.
TCTTAAAAACAATCAATTTTTATTAAACAATTTAAAAATCAAAGTAAATCAAAAATATCATCCACACAGGGGGGAATTGGAGACCCAGTCAGGAACTGAGGCTAATCGGTGGACAGGAGCTAGCGTTAGGGGGGAGTGCTCCACTAGACAAAAATAAAGTGTATCATCCACACGCACATGTGACCTTCAGTGAATAACCCAAATCCCAGGACAGCACAGCACATGAAACAGGAGGGGGACACCACCACCCAATCACCAGCAACATCACCACCACCAGCCTTCAGTCCTGAAAGGGGGGAGAAAACAAATTAGTGGGGCTGCAACAACAAAATCAAAAGAACAACCCAAAACAAATTAGAACCTAACAATTAAACACTTTATGGGCTAATAAACTTAGCAAAATAAACAGAAACACAAAATAACTGCCCGATTAAAGCAAAACATCAATGCTAACTAAACCCAACCCAAACAAATATCAGAATTTCATGCAAACTATCCCTCCAATTGAATAAACTAATAAAGCAATTGAAATAATCAAGATAATCAAATTGTCCTGCTCGCCACATGCAGGGTGTTTGACAGCAGTGTGGAGACGGAGCTGCAGCAGAGCGTCCGTGAGGACAAAGAGCAGCAGAGTCAAAGCAGCAGCAAAGATAAAGCGGCAGAGCTTCAGAGGAGACAAAGCAGCGGAGCCTCAGGGGAGACGAAGCAGCGGCAGAAGAGACCAAGCAGCACCAGTGCGTCCCCAGAGACAAGGCAGCTGCAGAGCGTCACCCACAGCTGACCACAGCGGCCCTGGTCTCAGTCTCACCTAACCCAAGAAAATAATATTAATCCTACTACACTAAATGATATAATGCAGCTATAAGCTATAGTTAATATTTACCTTACAAAGGCGAACATGCACGCACACACAGAGGATGAACAAGAGAGGTAGAGAGCTCAGGACTGCCACCAGCGATTACCTGCGACCACACTAGCATTAGCCAAAACACAAACCCAAAACACAAACACCACTACGCCGAGAGGGAAGGACACTTACCACCTCAAAACTACCGGAGCACACGTGGACAGCTCAGAGAAGCACCAAGGGACACGCTATGAAAGAAATGGACATTTAGGCCCTTAACAAACAGCTACATAAGCTGGCATGTAGGAGCAGTGAGCAGCCATACCTGTCGGGGACTGACGACCTCTGACCCGGAAGTGACGCAACAGGGGAGAGCGCAAAGGAAGAAACAGGGGGAGAGCTGCCCCTTTTATACAGTGGCCACTGATTGGCAACAGTGGCACAATCAAGCACAGAGAAATAAGTGAACAAATTATTTCTATGCTGCTACAGTCACTTGGACTTCTGAGGCAGAAAATTCTTTTGTGACGCTGAAAAAGGGTGCTACAGAGCACCCCTAAAATGGGCATCCCTCATCCAACTAAGCTTTTCATTAAATATGTGGACGAAAAACATGGTTGTGTGACTTTAGTTTTGCTCCAGATGCATGGGGACAAATTAAAGTCGGTTGCTTATTTTTCATGCATTCTTGATCCTTTGGCCAAAACTCTTCCTCATTGTCTGTGTGCTGTGGCAGCGAATGAGAAGGCTGTATTAGCTTCAAGAGACTTTGTGGGTTACTTGCCTCTGAACTTGTATTTACCTCACTCTGTTTCTCACATCTTGCCTCACCACCCTTCTTGAACTCCCACATGTTTCTGTGAAACGCTGTTACGCCTTTAATCCAGCAACTCTTTTACTCTTGCTCACTGGTGGTGAGCCTCATTCTTGTCTTGCTAATCTACAGGTAAGTTTTAAACCCAGACCTGATCTTTCTGATGAACCTTTGTCTAACAGTGACTTCATTTTTCTTTATGTTGATGGCTTATCTTCACACGACTCACACACAGGCACAGGTTGCTGTTGTTTTGCAGTTGTTGATGATTTCAGTGTTGTAATGTCATCTCCTCTGCCTTCTCATTGCTCAGCACAAGTGGCAGAGTTCATTGCTTTAACTGACAGCCTGCAAACTGGCGACAGGTAAAAAGCGACAGTTTTTATGCCTTTGGTGAAGTCTATGGCTTTAAGGCTCTTTGGAAAAATCGTATAATTTTAAAAATTTGACTGCAATCCCATTCTCCGTCATGTCAAAACTGCAGATTTGTTGTTAGCTGTTCTTCTCCCCTCAGATTGCTGTGTGTAAATGTGCAGCACACACCAACTCTTCTGACCAGATTCCTGTGACAATGCATGTATCCCTATCTCCCTATCCCACATGCCTTTTCTCGCTGACTCCATATCTCCTGTGGCTTCACTAACTGACCCTGCTCCACTCTCCACTCTCAGAATGGTTGTTCTTTTCATGATGGAGTTTGGTGGGGGCCTGATAAAAAACATCTTTCCCGGGAGCTTTATTTTTACCTTGTGTTAAATTGTCACATGGGGTAGACCATGTGTCAAAAGGAGGGATGTGTTCTGTTGTCCATTCTCATAGGAAGAAACAGAACTTGGCTGTCCAAAAGTACTGCCACTTGTTCTGATGAACATGAGAATGCAAGCGCACACACGAGTTAACCTACACCCTTTGAGATCCTATTTGTAGCAACACTCAATGTGGGGGTGGGACCCCAAGGACCTCCAATGGACACTACCCTGGGCAAAGACCAGCTGGTAAGTTACGGTATTTCACTAAACAAATCTCTTTGTGAGACCGCAGGTCGAAGCAGCACTGCCCCAGAAAGCGACACCACCTCTACTCACCCAGCAGAAGAAGCAGACAGAAGAAATGGAGTCTTCTTGACAGTGACATCCCTTACTGCTTCTGTGGCTTAGGGGGAACAATGTGCTGTTTAATTTTGATTATATTAGTGATGCCTACTCCTTGGATATGGTACCAGTTGTAGCGATTAATTTCCTGGATGTTAATTAACATTAATCAAAGAAATTAATATTAATTTAATATCTCATTTGCTCTCGTTAATTAAAGGGGCACCATCCTTTTTATACAAAAAAGGCAAAATTGTGTTCATTAATTGATTTATTAATTATTTTAATTTTAAAATCAGATAAATCAATTAAATCAGAATTTATCAATTTCATCAGTCTCAAGTCTAAAGACAGAATTCTCATACAGTGATGTCAATCTTCCAAATAGAATACCAACAGACAGAACTTTAAATTTAAGGGTGATTTATTAAAAGTGTATGATGAATATATAAGACAAAAGAAAAGAAAAGAAAACACTTACAAAGGAATAAATGCCAGAGTCATACTAATCACTGATGCTGTGAATAAGGAAAGAAGTTATGAACCCTCAAGAAACATTTGAGTATACTGAGTGGTTATGGAGGATTAATTTAACGAATTAATCTACTTTAGAAAGTTCAAATCAGGGGTAACTAATGGGGAATTAAACCAAGACACTCAAGCCCATCTGTAGGAGTTCAGAACCGCAGGCTTACTATGGCGTTGCTTCTGGATTCGGATCTCAAACTGGTCCGGGAGTTACTGGAGAGCCTTGTAGGACTGTTCTGGTTCGGAGTCGTCCCAAAGGGAGGCTGAGAAGTCCACATTCAATCCAGCACAAAGGGGATCCAGAAAGGGGATTTTGCCGACACGAGCTGGTCCCGTAGCTTTCACGGGAGAGAGGTGCCGTCTCAGATTGGACTAGCAGGTTCTGTTAAAGGTGAAGCTGGAGCTGGAGCTTAAAGGTCTCGATTAGATGAAAAAACGATTCGTAATTAATCCCAAAAATTATTCATTGGCCGGATGAAGATTATTCCGAAATTAATAACAAAAGTCCATTTACTATGACGTCTTTGTAGTCTTACAGCTTACTGGCTTATCAAGAAAACCGGTGGGCGTGTTACGTTACTTAGACAAAACTGAGAAAAAGATATAAGAGAGGATATTGGGGAACCGCGTTGACAAAAAGAAATACGGATGACCGTAGAAAAGGACATAAAACAAAGTGTAGGGATGAAAAGTCAAAGAAAAAGAGAGTGAGAGGAATGTGTCTCTCTGGTTTTGACTTCTAAGGAGGGTCTCACAGGAGGAGGACCTTAGATGAGTAACAAAGACTTTATCAACTTACATTTGGCCAAAATATTAAGTTGTACTTTGATAACCACCCAATATAAACACTCCAACTGAGTAGAAAAACTTACGATAATCAATTTGATACCAAATAGTCCATTTCTAAAAGATAAGCAAGAATAAAACATGAAATTCTTCTTAAAAATACAACCAAACAAAATATATGTGGTTGAAACTTAGATATATATGTTTGTGTGCCTTTGAGATGCTATGCTATCAAACTTAATGTATAGATTTCCTGTAATAAACATTTCTTCAATAACAGGAAATAATGCAGGGTACAGAGTACATTTCTGGAGGAAAGTTCTCTCCTCAGTCTTCCACTGAGGAGCACTATTGGTCCATTAGAAGAGGCTTTAAGAAGATTAATGCATTATATTCATAACTTGGGCATTTGTAAGGTTAGAAAAACAGAAGTCACATCATCAGAATGCATTTTTCATGACAGAAACAAATATCACATTGTTAGATGTGTCCATTGTTTCGTTAGAGTTTTTAAGGTTGTGGTTTTCTGTTGGCTGAAGAACATCTGTTCTCTACTCTTGGGCAGCAATGAGGGGTCCACGACCCAGGAGGGCAAAAGTCATCTTAGGTGTCACAGAAGAATCTTCTGGGAGTAGAACAGAATTATTCAAGTCTCTGGGAACGTAGTCTGTTCAAACACCTTATCAGGTCTCGGCCAATCAATGTTTAGGCCAGAAAGCTCAGGGCATTGAATACATCTTTAGTGTCAACAAAGTTGTCTGTTGGTCGTAGATGGCGGGAAATAAGAGAGACTTTAATAAATGAAGTGATGACATCTCTGATATTACGCCTCTCCATGTTGTTGTTGTTGTTGGGGGGGATCCTCTCAGAGTGTCCCTGAATCATTGGGGGTTTGGTCTGTTGGATCTCTGGAGCTTCTGAAGCTCTCAGCTGGGAGGCCTTCTGCTCCTGGTGGTCCTAAACTCTTGGTGCTAACCAGGCCTGGCTGATGAAAACAGTCTGAGGCAGTTCAGGAGGCTCAGAGGAGCTGAGGGTTGATATCAAAGATGGACAAAGACAATCTCAGGGACAGGTCAACATGGAAACTGTGACTGAGTCCACAATATTTGTGTCCAACAGAGACAAGAGTCCAGCTCCAACATTCACTGTTGGACAACATTTCAGCTGATTTACAGTCTGATCCACATCAACCTGATGAAGGTGTGAGCTCCAACATGTTTGAAGGAACAAAGAAGGCTCTGGAGATGCAGATGTAGACCACAGTGTGTAGGAGTCTCTCTGTGTTTGTGTTGTTGACTCCTCTCACCTGTCCAGGTGGGATCAAGTCTTTCTTCTGGAACATTCTCTGATCATTGATTCTAATGAACTTCATGTGGACTGCAGTGTAACACTCACTTTTTCCAAGTAGGTGTCACTTAATCATGGGGGTCTTCTCAGAAATTAACAAAACAAAACAAAACAAAGCAAACCTGGTAAATTCACAAGATCACTATTTAATGTAAGAGATAGCCAAAATCAGTTTCTTTTAAAGTTTCATAACTTTCTCTACTTTGTGCCCCTTTTCCCGACAATACAAATTTGACCATTTCCCCAAATAAAAAAAAACATTACGTAAAGATTACAGGTTTAACCCAAACATTTATAATCTCTAAATTAACTTAAAGTCTTAACCTAATGAAATATAATTTGTTAGATCACTTAGTCCACTCCAAATAATCCTTTAAATGGTTCTATCCCCGCAAGTCCCTATGTCGGCGTCTTTTCTTCCATCTATTTGCAACAAAAAATAAAACAGTAATCCGACTCAAAAACGGAAAGTGTAGCAAAATAAAAGAGAAAGCGATCGATCGAGAAAACACTGGTATACCAGAAAAAAAAAAAAACTTTCAAAAAGAGTGGATCTTACCAGTGTCCATTATCCTGGAGGAGATAATCCTTTAGGGAGAGGTCCTTTGTCTCTGGGTCTGGGCTGCGTCCCCTCCGAGATGTGGTCAGTCGGGAGGATAATCCGTTTTAGGTCCGGTCCGATCAGCGCTTACTTTACATTTCCATAATTTTCTTAAACACCACAGCACATTATAAGCCTTAGATTGTTCATTTTTTCACTGAACGACCCTATTTCCCGCTGCAGCCATCCACTGTTTCTCCCGCTCATGCCGTGTCTCCCTCGTTTCCTCTACGCCACATCCTCCTTAAAAAACTTTTGTTTCTGGCCTTTTAAAATTAATATTTTGGCCCACCTACCAACCACCTACTAATTAATCAACAACACAGAGAATATCAACATGTACAAAGACAAGAAAACTTTTCTTTTAGTTTTTCACATATTATTTTATGCACTGTCTTTGCTTGTTTATTTATTATTAGTTTTCCCCCTTTTCTTTTTCTTTAATCACTTAGGTGACAATATCACAGCAGTGTGGACCATGTGACAGCAGACTTTGACTGTGAGCTCAGATAAAATTGTTTAGATGTGAAGGTTTGATCCTGACAGAAAAATCTGAGCTCTGCTGTTTACACTTTAGAGAAACGGGAGGAACAGATCAAGACGTGTGTGAAAGCAGCTGAGACAAACTGAACTACAGGAGGCAGAGCAGCAGCTGATTGGCTCTGCTGAGCAGACTGTGTGATGTGGACACATCTGATTGGATCCTAAATAGTTTTTCTCCTCATTCTCTCTTCTTTATTCAGACTGTATAACTGCAGGTTGTCAGAGATCAGCTGTTCTTCTTTAGCCTCAGCTCTGAAGTCCAACCCCTCCCATCTGAGAGAGCTGGACCTGAGCAACAACAAACTTCATGATTCAGGAAAGAAGCTGCTGCGAGATCTTCAGAAGAATCCAAACTACAGACTGGAGACTCTAAAGTAAGTAGAGAGTTGAACATACCATAAATCCCAGAATATAAATGTTGCAAGTGGCGACACACCCTTCCTCAAAATGAGGTCAGTCAATACTAGTATACTTTGATTTCAATGTAACCCAGGAGAAGCCAGACAACGCCACCCGGGGAATTTCACCCGTGGAGATATTCAGAACATAAAATTTATACGGCACTAAGGTCCGTGTCACAAATTGAGCAGAGACTTGGTTCAAGTACAAAAATATACAATAACTTTATTTTCACATGAATTATAAAATTGAAGTCTTTAAAACACCATCCATACAAGGTGTAGGGGTACGGGACCCTAACAGGGCTGGAGCTTACCATTGGATGGGGAAGATGGGATCATATCAGGGAGAGGAATCCCAGGAGAAGGGCACCCAGTGATTCGTGACACTCGCACACACATACACAATGGTGAAGACTCAAAAAGCCACAGGGTACACAGCACACAGAGAATGGGGGATACTGCCACCAGGACCACCACAGTAAGCTTCCAGTCCTGCAGGGAGAAAGAAAAAATCAGCAAAAGCAATGATAAACCAACTATTTAACCACAATTCAACTGAGGAAAATGACAATTAATTAAAGAAATATAACAGAGTTAAACTAGTAGTAGGAATACCAAAAGAAAGGAACCCCTTACGAATATTAAACAGAGGGAGATAACAATACTTATAGGAACAACCTACCAAACACAAATGTACACAAATTCCAATGTATAGCCCAACAAAAGAATTAAAGTAACAATTATGGATGGGTAAGTAGTAAAGATAAACAGAACGAAACACAAACAAAAAATAATGTAAATCACCGAAAGCATGTGAATTAAACCAATGTTCAAAGGATGATACAATTAAAAGGGGCCCAACCCACGGCCTTCACGCATTACTATACTACTGTCCCCATAAACCCGAAGCACACACATGCCAGAGGCCTCCGCACGGGTCAGGTTAGAGGGTAGAATAGAGCTAAAGTCTGGTATGAAAGGGTGTTTTACTCCACACAAGCGGCGCCCGGCAACGCAGGGTAGGGCAGAGTGCAGCCACCAGGAGAACACTCAACCACCAGGCTGAGAGTGTTCCTACAAGGAAGGAAGGAAAGGAAAAGGAACAGAAACACATTAGAGAAGCCCTGAAAACCTGTGGATACCCAAAATGGGCCTTTTTGAAGAACAAGAAAAGAAAGGAGACGGGGCGTGAAAGGGAAGAGAGACGCAAGAACATTGTGATTCCGTATGTTGCAGGTTTATCCGAAAAACTCAAGAGAATCTTTGGCAAACACCACATTCCTGTTCACTTCAAGCCTGGAAACACATTAAGGCAGAAGTTAGTCCATCCCAAGGACAAAACACCAAGACATAAACAGAGCAATGTAGTGTATGCAGTCCAGTGCAGTGAGGAATGCTCAGACCTGTACATTGGGGAAACTAAACAACCGTTTCGCAAGCGTATGGCTCAACACAGGAGAGCCACTTCCTCAGGTCAGGACTCAGCGGTCCACCTTCACTTAAAGGACACGGGACACTCTGTTGAGGACAGCAATGTACAGGTGTTGGCGAGAGAAGATAGATGGTTTGAAAGAAGAGTTAAAGAAGCCATCTTCACCAGACTGGAGAAGCCTTCTCTTAACAGAGGTGGTGGACTCAGACACAACCTCTCACCTACATATAATGTAGTGCTAAGCTCTCTCCCCAGAAAGCTCTCCAAACATTCACACCTGGGCACATGTGACCATAACACCTCACATGACAGGGGGAGTTAATGACCCATTCAGGGTAATGACTCTCAGGGGTTACATCACCCTGTGATAAGTTTCTATGAGTCGTTCTCCAACTCCTCCCTTCCTTTGTTGTTGTTTTCTCCTCTAGCAAGATAAATATCTGCTTCCATCACCAGCCATTTGGATCGTTCATCATCATCATCAGCGACAGCGTTCACAGCGACAGCGGATCGCCGCAGCTTTGTCAACGTTTTAAACGAATTTTATCTCGCTTTTTATGCGTTTTTAACCCACCATTGACTGATTACATACGCACATCGAGCCGACGAGGAAAACCCACCGCCGACGCTGTGTGGAAACACACACCAAAATCCCCAGGAAGCTCAACAGCCTGCCTCACAGCCCGCCTCTCCAGCCTGCCTCTTCAGCCCTCCTCTCCACCACAGCCTCCAGCCGTATCATCTCACCACTCCACCGCCAGCCATCAGGCCGACGTCCCCTCCTCCTCTCATCGTCTCCAAACGTTCACGGTCCCCCCCCCCCGGCAGGGGACTCGAGAGGTACGGCACATGTGATACCAAAGGCACTTTGTTTAAGCCATTACCCTTTTCTCGCTTTTTTTTTTTCCTTCTCCCAAAATCCACACTTCAGCTCTGTCTCCACTCCTCTTTATCTTGCTCAGTCACAAAACGGTAACATCAAGCACTTTTAGTTAACACACTCACCTCAGTACAGCTGCAAAACCCCCCACCTATCCACCCACCCCCCACCCCCCCACCCCACCCCCCCAAAAATGGCAACCCCCCCCATCACCCCACAAGAGAGGAAACAGATATGGAAAACAGCATTTTCAGACAGAAACAAACCCACCCTGGACCCCCAAAAACCAAAAACAAGCACTATCAGGAGAAAAACGGCATCTGGAACCCCCGTTACCACCTTTATCTCTACAACACTACAAGAACTAACTACAATGGACAATGTACCACCACAAACACCCATTCCAGCTCAACAGGAACATTCACATCCCCCTGCATCCCTGACAAAACCTAACACTTCCCAGGAGCCACCCCCGCCATCCCTCCCCTCCACTACAGCCACCACAGCTACCATAGACCACCTAATTATGGAAAACATCTTTCACCAGCTGACTCACCTCCTCTCAGAACTCGGCAAATACACACAACCCACCTCCCTCCATAATGGTGTCATACAAATACAGTCAACTCTCTCCACCTTGAAACAAATATTACTAAACGGCCAAGACCCCCAGACCCCCCTCCCCCTCCTTTCCACCCCATACTCTGAAATAGTCAGCACCAATCTCCACAGCTACCCCCCATCATTCAACACCGGAACAAGGAAAAGAGCAAGAAGAGAGTCCACAGAGCAACAACAACCTACACCCGTCGTCCTCCAAGGCATTGTCACTACTAACGGCCCATTTGCCACAAACCAGGCCATCACCCAGGAGATCAAAAAACACAAACCACAAGCACAAATCCAGAAACTGGTTCATATGAAAAACGGAAACATTCTCATCTTCCCTAAAGACATCCCATCACTTAACACACTCCTCTCACCCTGGCCCCCCGAAGCTTTCAATGGATCAAACCTCATATACAGACTGGCACGAAAACCTGGATCATCACCCCCACCAGACACCCCGACAAAAATACTTGTCATAAAAGGCATAAACACGGATACCACTGAAGAACAAATACAACAAGAGCTAGAAAAACAAGGAATCTCCATCACCAAAATATACAGGATTATCAGCCGGACCACCCAACAGCCCACCACCTTCATTAAAATCACACTCTCCAACCCCAGCCAAGCGTCCGGCCTTCTCCACGAAGGATTCTACATGGACCTTTTTCAACACAAAGTGGAGAAGGCCCGACCCCCACCCACCATCAAACAATGCTTCAAATGCCAAAAGTTCAATCACACCTCCATAACCTGCAATAACCCGGTCACCTGCCTCCGCTGTGGAGATAATCACCATCACAAAAACTGCACTGTTGACAAAAGGAACCCCAAATGCCCCAACTGCTCCGGACCCCACTCAGCAGCCTCGAAATCCTGTCCTGTCTACCTCTCCCACATAACTCCATCAACAAGGAAACACCTACCAGCAAACATAACCACCTCCAACCCCCCAAATCCCCTCCACAATTCCCTCAACCAACTCCCCCACCTCCGAGATGACCTCAAAAAACTTTTTAAGGACGACAACAAAATTGAACTTATCATCCAGAGTATCCAAAAACACACCTCCTTCACTGTCTGAATCCCACCCCAGCTTCACTTACCACCACAACCCAAATGACCCGTACAAACATCCTCCATATCAACATCCGTGGACTACGAGCTAATAAAGAAGAATTAATTCAACTACTTCACCAACAAAACATATCCATAGCATCAATCAATGAAACCTTTCTTTCACCCACCTCCCGAATCACTATCCCCGGCTACAAAATCATCCGGAGAGACAGGCCAACAAGACAAGGAGGGGGGGTTGCCATACTCATCAGGAACAATATTGACTACACTGAACTAGACTATAGACTGACGACCGAACAACTCAACGAAAATGAATTCATAGCTATAAAAATACAACTCCAATCCCACCACACCATCACAGTTACCAGCATCTACTGCCCCCCCCCCCCCAACAAAAAACCTTCAGCTCCCCTTCTCCATTACACATCAAAGCCGCAGCTCTCTCTCATCATGGGTGACTTTAACTCAAAACACAAGGACTTTCACTGCAACAAAACCAACACCAATGGAACAGTACTCAAACAAATATTACAGGACACCAACCTCACCATCCTCAACAACACCGAACCCACATACGTCTCTCCCCAAACTGGAAATACTGACATTCTGGATCTTATCATCTCCACCCCCGACCTAGCAACAAGACTTAACAACCACCCACCACCTCTCCAGCGACCACCTTCCCGTCATCACTGCCTTCAGCTTCAACCCTCAAACAATAACAACGACCACATACAACTATAAAAAGGCAAACTGGGACACCTTCAAAAACAACATAGTGGAAAATCTCACAGATTTTAACCCATCCCTTCATCCTGATAACCTGGACTCCCTTGCAGCAACTCTAGGTAACATACTTACCCAAGCCCGTCAAGAATCAATACCCACAAAGTCATTTAAAACTCCACCCCCATCACTCCCCATGCACCTTCTTCATCTCATCAGCCAGAAAAGGAAACTACGCAGACAATACATCCGGACAAGAACAGCACAACACAAAACTGAACTCAACAGGATAAAAAATACCATCAAAACACAGCTCCACCTTCACCGACAAAACAAATGGACGGACTTTTGTAAATCACTGGACCAAGAAACCAACTCACACACATTCTGGCAAAAAATAAAATCCATCAACGGAAACAACTCAACAAACAATACAGCACCCCTCAGACAGAACAGACTGACCTATACCGACAACATTGAAAAAGCCACCATCTTCCAAAAACATCTCGAAACAATCCACACCTGTCCCGACAACCCCACCTTTGACTCCGAATGGAAAATACACATCGACAATGAAATATCTCATCACATAACCAACCGCACCATTCCTTCGACGCCTCCCTCAAGTCCACACCCACTTACTAACCCTGTTACCATGACGGAAATTCAGCAACAACTCAAAAAAATGAAAAATAAAGCCCCAGGAGAAGACAATATACACACCATACTGATCAAACAAGCCCCCAACATCTACCTCCTCCACCTCAGCCAACTGTTCACTGCTTGCCTCACCCACGGACACTTCCCCTCCCCCTGGAAAATAGCAACAGTCAGAATGATACTCAAACCAGGAAAAGATCCACACAACCCATCCAGCTACCGACTCATCAGCCTACTCAGCCACATTGGAAAGCTCTTTGAACGCATCCTCACCAATAGACTAACCACCCATATAGAAGGACTCGGATTAATATCACTACACCAAGCAGGATTTAGGAAAGGAAGGACCACCACCGACAACACCCTCAGGCTATCAGAACACATTCACAGAAATTTCAATAAAAAACAACTCACTCTGGCCATCTTTTTCGACATCGACAAAGCTTTTGACAGACTTTGGCACAACGGACTCACTTACAGACTGCTCGACATCAACCTCCAACTCCCACCCCCCACCCAGTTACTCATCATGAACTTCCTCCACCATCGCCAAATAAAGGTCAAGGTTTCATCTGCCATATCCACCCCCTTCACCCCCCAAGCAGGAGTCCCCCAAGGCTCAGTGCTCAGCCCATTGCTTTTCACCCTGTACGTCTCTGACATATTTTAGCCCCCAGCCACCATTGCACAAGTGTCCCAGTTTGCCGATGACCTCTGTTACTGGACCTCATCAAAATCACCTCAACTTGCTGCTAATAAACTTCAACACTGCATCACAGAAATAGAAAACTGGACAAACCTCTGGAGAATCACTCTCAACCCCAACAAAACCCGCCTTGTCATCTTCACCCGCAACCCCAGGCTCAAGTCACCCAACATCATGGTTGCCCTTCACAACACCCAACTTCCCATCAGTCACAGCGCAACCTTTCTCGGTACTGTGTTTCAGACTAATATGTCCTGGTCCACTCACATCACTACAATAGAACAAAAAGCCCACAAAAGACTCAACCATCTCAAAGCCCTCTGCGGGAAGCATGGCGCCTCACCCACAACAATAACCAAAGTATATCTTACATACATCAGACCACTACTCGAATTTTCAGTACCAGCATGGATCACTGCCTCCGACCACCAAATTCACCGACTTCAGAAAATCCAAAACAAAGCAATAAAACTGGCCTACAGACTCCCACCCTTCATCAACACAAAGTACGTTCACACACTCGCAGGACTCCAGACCATTTAAGACAGACACAGACGACTGACCAGACAATACATCAAATCAGCCACTAACAATCCAGCCCTCTACAAAACAATAATGGAAGCCAAGGACCTCATTAACACCCCCCTCTCCACCATCATCAACCATGATGACAGCCGGATATGAAGCACTCCAAACAACCCCCCAGTACTCGCCCCCCCATGCAGCTGACTGAGAACACTGACATACAACTCTCTCTCTCTCTCTCACACACACACTCACACACACACACACACACACACACACACACATCATTCAATTAAAAAAAAAAAAAAAAAAAAAAAACCTCTTTCCCTTCTGCATGTCTTAGTTTTATTTTATTTTATATTGCTTGCTTTGGTATCCATGCGCTGACTTCTTGAGTCCTCTGCAGACCACCCACCCCCCGCACATCCAAAATTCAACAGATGGACAGAAAAGGGCCGAAGCTCTGAGCTGTCCCACCAGGCACAAGTGACACCTAAGCCTAAGCCTAAGCCATTTGGATCTGAAGAAGCTTCTTGGATGAGAAGTGAAACGTCTTCCCAACAAACTCTACACAGTCCAGTTGCCTTGTTTTTGAATCTTCAGGATCACCAGGAGATGAGCTACACCAAGCCCGGCGAGGTAAGCGAGGCGGGGAGAGGCCACACACAAACGCGGCAGAATAATCAAAACAAGGCAAAGCAAAGCAGCTGTGTTTCTGTCACACCTATGGTCCCAGCCAATCTGTCATACAGATACAAAATAAATCACGATTAACAGGGAACACAATATCAAAGAGGTAGAATCAGGCTGTTGTGAACTGTACATACCGATTGGCGCACAAGACCACTTGCGTGGAAGAGAAGGAGAAGCAACAGGAGGCCGCTTGGCAGCAGGGCTAACACACCGCCAACGAGAGCCACAAAACCCCGGAGCGGTGGGAATCCCTCCTTGTGACCTGCTGTAGCGGACACTGCCAAACTGTAAACACCCAAAATGCTCAGTAAATACTGTGAAACCCACGACATAGCACTCAATCTGACGCAGCCACTGCAACATTACCTGATCAGCGCACGAGACCACCTGCTCGGAAGGGAGGAGGAGAGGCAGACAGGAGACTTGCCTCTCACAGTGGCAAAACACCGCCAACGAGAGCCGCAAACACCAGAGCAAGAGATACCCTCCCCGAACCTGCTGTAGCAGACAATGCAGAGTTGCACCGGTGCTGTGGTGGAGACGGGAAATGAGGCAACCGGGGGGGCGGGTGAAACCTCGAAGCCAAGGAGCAAGAGGGTGACAGGGAGAGCAGTACTTGCCTTTATAGAGTGGCCTCCTGAGCTGATTGGCTAACAAGAGAGCACTGGGCAGCACAGTGGCCATGGAAGCAGGGATGATGCAGCTCATCCTGCTACATAAATCTCTCTGGTTTCTCAGCTGCTCTGTTTTTTTGAGTCTCTCAGAGGGAAAGTAAATTTCTCTGTCTTCCTGCCTGATGATTTCTGTGACATTCAGGAAAACCTTCAATGTTCAGTTTCTGTAAAACTGTTACTCTTTAGTCCCACCTGCTGTGACCTGCTGAGCCTTTGCTTCTTATATTACTGTAGCTGAGCTCTAAGCTTGAAGGGGATTGTTGTGAAGTGCAAACACTAAAGGTGTCCAAAAAGACAATTTTCCTTTGAGTCGTTTTAGATTCATAGTAAGATTCAGAATCAGTGTAGATGTCCATGAATCTGTTTTTGTCTTTTATGTCTGAATGTTCTTCTTCACATGTCAAATCCACGTCCATCAGTGGACCAGCACAGCAGACTGTTGTCCTCTGTACAGCCCCTCTCTCCTCTCTCTCTGACTTTTCTTCTCTGTACAGCCTGTCTCTCCTCTCTCTTTTTCAGACTGTTGTCCTCTGTACAGCCTCTCTCTCCTCTCTCTCAGACTGTTGTTCTCTGTACAGCCTCTCTCTCCTCTCTCTTTTTCAGACTGTTGTTCTCTGTACAGCCTCTCTCTCCTCTCTCTCAGACTGTTGTTCTCTGTTCAGCCTCTCTCTCCTCTCTCTCACACTGTTGTTCTCTGTACAGCCTCTCTCTCCTCTCTCTCTCAGACTGTTGTCCTCTGTACAGCCTCTCTCTCCTCTCTCTCAGACTGTTGTCCTCTGTACAGCCTCTCTCTCCTCTCTCTCAGACTGTTGTCCTCTGTACAGCCTCTCTCTACTGTTTCTCAGACTGTTGTTCTCTGTACAGCCTTTCTCTCCTCTCTCTCACACTGTTGTTCTCTGTACAGCCTCTCTCTCCTCTCTCTCAGTCTGTTGTCCTCTGTACAGCCTCTCTCTCCTCTCTCTCTCTCAGACTGTTGTTCTCTGTACAGCCTCTCTCTCCTCTCTTTCAGACTGTTGTTCTCTGTACAGCCTTTCTCTACTCTCTCTCAGACTGTTGTTCTCTGTACAGCCTCTCTCTCCTCTCTCTCAGACTGTTGTCCTCTGTACAGCCTCTCTCTCCTCTCTCTCTTTCAGACTTTTGTTCTCTGTACAGCCTCTCTCTCCTCTCTCTCAGACTGTTGTTCTCTGTTCAGCCTCTCTCTACTCTCTCTCAGACTGTTGTCCTCTGTACAGCCTCTCTCTCCTCTCTCTCAGACTGTTGTCCTCTGTACAGCCTCTCTCTGCTCTCTCAGACTGTTGTTCTCTGTTCAGCCTCTCTCTCCTCTCTCTCTTTCAGACTTTTGTTCTCTGTACAGCCTCTCTCTCCTCTCTCTCAGACTGTTGTTCTCTGTTCAGCCTCTCTCTACTCTCTCAGACTGTTGTTCTCTGTTCAGCCTCTCTCTCCTCTCTCTCAGACTGTTGTTCTCTGTTCAGCCTCTCTCTCCTTTCTCTCAGACTGTTGTTCTCTGTTCAGCCTCTCTCTACTCTCTCAGACTGTTGTTCTCTGTACAGCCTCTCTCTACTCTCTCTCAGACTGTTGTTCTCTGTACAGCCTCTCTCTCCTCTCTCTCAGACTGTTGTTCTTTGTACAGCCTCTCTCTCCTCTCTCTCAGACTGTTTTCCTCTGTTCAGCCTCTCTGTCCTCTCTCTCAGCAGACTGTGTCAGCTGAGTCTCTCATCTTCAACTTTTTCATCATAAATGTTTTTGTCCAGTTTCAGGCTGTCCTCAGTGTCTCTATATTATTGTAATGAGCTGATAGAAACATGACAAATCCATGAGCTGTTGATCTTCAGCACATTTTAATGAGCTTGTTATGTTCCTCATTATCAGCCTCTTAGTGCTGCAGACTGAAGCAGCTCCTCAAATAAACACTTTACAACAAACAGGAATACTTTAAGAGCTGTCAATCACTTTGGATCTAAAATCCTCTCTGAGCCAAACAGCACCCCCTAGAGTTCAATCAGACTGAATCCTAATCTGTTGAAGATTCAGTCCTCCATCAGACACACAGCCTGAGAGAGCTGAGCGGCCCACCTGTGCTCACCCAAATCCTCTCTGCTGGTCTTAAACTGAGGCTCTTTTTACACCAATCAGTGTTGCACACCTTTTATTAGCTTCATGCTAAACCAGTGTTTCACCTCAGTCCGGGATTGGGACTAAATGAGGGAAAAATGTTGGTCAAAAGTGGCTCCAGCCCCTGCCAGGTCTGTGTCCTGTTTCTCTGGCCCTTTGTCAGCAGCAGTGGAGCCTCTTCCTCTGTGCTGCAGTGATGAGGAGCTCACTGTCAACGGCCTCAGGGTGACTTCAGTCGGCCATGTTGGGGCTGCACTTGAGGTCACGACGGTGCAGCCTCAGCATTTTATTCTGGCAGGAGCAGCAGCCCCTCTTTGGATGGAAACAGGTCTAAAAATGTGGTTTCTACTCCAGACTTTACGGTAATCCATGCTGATCTCTACATCTTTGAACTGAACACAGTTCAGTCAGGAGAGGCTTCATGATGACAGCAGTTTAAACTGTTTAACCACAGACACACCAAACTGAGTTAGCTCCACAACCACCGAGGGACACAGCAGGTCGGCGCCATGTCCACCGAAGAGAAGAGAAAAGTCTGCACCGACAGCACGGACACCACAAGCACCAAAACACTGAGAAGGACAAACTCCCTTCTGAACCTGTGACAGGAAACAGCTGCTGCTGACGTGCTAAACATGTGAATCCACTGTCTGTGGATGGAACAGAACATGTGGGGAGGTGCACATTCAAACACAGGATTCCAATGGCAGTTTCACTGGGTTTATTTCAGGTTGTGGTCTCAACAAGCTGATGAATGGATGCAGATGATTTATCTAAACAAATTACAAAGATAATATTACAAATTTACCTATTTAGAGGGATATACTCTGTCAACAAATGTTAGTTAACTTACTTTTTAATGCATTGCTCCATCCAGTATAAACAAATAACTCATTTGGTCAGGTATCTAATATAAGGAAACAAACAAAACATCTCAAAATCAAGTCTGTGTCAGTTTCTTCCACATAAAGGTACATATCCTGTATTCTCACTCACATGTTCAGCTCCTTTGTCTGCCTGCTGCAGCTTGGAGGGAAAGAGGGAGACTGAGGCCTGCAGGGTGCAGCTTTAAAGGTTTGGTGGGTGTGGTCATGGCAAGATTGACAGGGAGCCATCTTGGGTTCAGGAGATGACAGACTTGGGATTTAACAATCCCTTTATTCTCTTTTCCTTTAAAAACAAACATTAGCACTGTGATCTGACAGAAGAGGCAAAAATAAAGCTGATGAAGCAGTCATGGTCCTGCTGAAGTTCAGCAGAAGAATCAATATGATCATGAAGAGCAGATTATTTCCTTGACTGGAACTGTGGCCCCAAAATTCATCATGGTCCCATCCCTGGTGCTGGACCACTACAGTCCATCATGTGACAGGTTTTGGTCTGCTGGACACAGAGCAGAGTGAAAACTCAGCAAACAGATGAAGATCCAACAAAAGCTGCAGCTTCAGCCTGAACTGAAGAGAGTCCTCAGAACTTTCTCTGTTCTCAGACTGATGGACCTCAGTTGTTGGAGGGCTGTCCTGATTCATTCTTCTGCTCTGATCACAGCTCTGCTTTTTTACTCCAACAGGTGGGGGGATTTATGAGGAGAGGATCATCTGCTGCTCAGAGAGGAGGACACAGCAGCAGCAGCAGCAGTGAATTCATCAACAGTCAGTAACTCAGCCACTGTAACGTCCTGCAGCTGTTTCCCTCTGGAGACGTGTCCACACAGACTCTGTTCAGGTTCCTGCAGATCCTCAAACAGTCTGACAGAGTCTCACATTTGGTTTTTGAAACCTGAGGCCTCCTGAAGTCTCAGCCGGTCTTCTTCTTCCTCCTGAGAGGTCTCAAACATCTGACTGCCCGTTGACGGAGACCCCCTGTATCAGACCTGTCTGAGTCTTTTTTACAAGCTGCTTCAGAAAACAGCAGAAATAAACTGCAGCAGCAACATGATGTTTGTTCAGGGAGCATTTCAAATGTCTCTGTCTCTCAGGTCTTCTTCTTCTTCCTGCTTTGGGTCAAAATGTGTCCTGGTGTCCTTTTATTGATCTGATATTCAGCCTCCTGACTTGTTGTGTCTTTATTAAAGAACAATCTGACCTGAACAGAAGTATGGTCACCCTGATCTGTCTGACTAGATCTATCTGCTTCAGTCTAAATCAGTAGAGGTCAGAGGTCAACACAATCAGACAGTATCACTGAGCAGAGAGGTGCAGATGGATGTTTCAGAGTCAAAGAACAAAATCTAAAGAGTGATTCTCAGAAACAAACTCACTGGAGTAAAAACAAGACGACTGTCACTCAGAGCTGCTGACCCCTCAGAGTTTGACCTCCAACAACGATGCTGTGACCCCCAGACTCTCACGCCTCTGCTGGAAGAACTGAACATTGATGTCATTGTTGAATTTGATGTTGTTCCTCTCCATGTTTGACCTTTGACCTTCTCATCGGACTATATTTATGTTTTCTATTTTGTGTGCACGTGTCTGAACTCATCTGTAACAGTTTAATGTCATATGTGACCTTCTGACCTTAAACTGTGGGGGGGCATGTTGTGGTTCAGCTGGTGTTCAGTGGAAAAACTGCCGACATCAGCAGTTTGAGTTTGAGTGAACTCTCTGCTCCAGGTTGAAGGTGCAGTTTGTGGTTTTTGTCTGAACTAAGGATCTTTACCAAAGCATGAACAGTCCGCTTCCTCAGAACAGGTCCTGCAGAGGTTTCTGTTGGGGGAGGGGCTCCATCTTTGTGACCTTTGAACTCAGTTATCATATAAAGAATGAGAAAACAGCCCCGGGGCTTCTCTCCTCATTTTGAACTTCTAACAAAGGCCATTTGGGTCTCGGCCTTTCTCAGAGGTGGCTGGCCCATTAGGCAATAAAGGCAAATGCTCAGGGCGCCGTGGCCTCCAGGGGGCGCCACAGAATCAGGAAAATCTTCACCTTCAATATAATTATGTTAAAACTTGTTATTATTAATTCTTAAAATGGAAAAGCTCACATTGACTCAAATGTAAAGCAATTAATATAACTACAAATGATAAAAGCAAAGAAATAAACTGACATGTTATCTTATAAATCAAAGACACTGGTAAAAAATATGCTGTTTGATTTCTTTTGTAAGCGTATGTAAATCATTGATGGAGGCGGGGGCATGTAAAATCTGGCCTAGGGCCCCACATTGGGTAGGGCCGGCTCTGGTCTTTCTCCTGAACACTTTTGAAGGGCCTGTGAGTCTGAGCCTCACAGATATGATTTTTTTTGGACTTTTATGGTATTTATTTAGATTTTTATCCTTAATTTTATTTTTTTAATCCACATCTCTTGATCTGATTTTGAATTTACTGTAAATATCCAAAGTGTTTTTTTTCTCTTCAATAAATTTTTAACCTTTTAGAGTCTTGAGTGAACTTTGACTTTGACCTATAGGTGGTGTTCAGTGAGTTCATTTTTCTATGACAAAGACACTCACTCCACACGACTCCAGGGGACCATCCAGACAGACGGCCCTCGGCCCCCGAGAGGTGAGCTTCAGCCTCCACACCACGGCGTGCACTGACCGACCCCTTAGGGCACATTTCACATCTCACACCACTGATTAGCATCCAAGAGCGGAGGGTCTGAGTTAGTCCTCCCTTTGGGGTCAGGCTTAGACCATCCAGGCCTCAGGGCTCGGTCTGAAAATACAGTTTGATATGAAGTTATGTTTTGTTGCTTTAATCCAGTCAAGTTTCCATGTTAGATGACATTATAGAATGCTGTATGAACAATAAGGATGTAGAGAATATTGCAGCTTTCATTCATTTATGATTGTAAAGATAAAATTAGTGCTCCAAGCTGCCAAAGTGGGCTGCTGCTGTCCCATCAAAGTCTGACCCAGAGTCTGCTCCGGCCCTGCCTCGAGCTGGTCCTCATGCTGACAGTCCCAAACCTGATAGGGCTGTATGCCTGCAATACTAAAGCAAGAGCGACACCTGGTGGTCAAAGTACAAAACACTTTCATCAGCATGATGTGTACAGACGTGAAGATCTAAATATGAACACGTGACATGTAGACTATCCCCCTGTAACACAGGAAACAGCTGACAGTGGAGACATTTATTGTTCGTTATCACGGAGCAGAAGACAATAATTAAGAACAGCATTATAAAACAAGTTATGTTGCTCAGTAAAGTCGGCATCCCAAACCCCAGAGCTTTGATTAACTGTCTGATTTAAGGATCTGATGATGAAATCAACACATTCTGGTTGAGTTTGGGAGAACATGGACTCTCCTGTCTGTCTACAGCTGTGACGATCTCTGCTTCAGTGACTTTTGTGCACAGTTATGGAATCCTTTTGCTCCTGTTTGTGTGGTTTTGTAACATTTCTTTGGGGCCTCATGTCTCAGGTTTGGCCTCCTGAGAGATCTATCAGACTAATTCTATCTGCTTCAGTCTAAATCAATGCAGGAGAGAGATCTATCTGACTCAATTTATCTGCTTCAGTGTAAATCTTAACAGCAAAGAGATCTATCAGACTAAATCTATCTGCTTCAGTCGATATCAATAGTGGTAAAAGATCCATCGGACTAAATTTATCTACGTTAGACTAAATCAGTACAGGAGAGTGATCAGTCTGACTAAATCTATCTGCTTTAGTTTAAATTAATAGTGGGGAGATGTACTGGACTAAATCTATCTGCTTTAATCTCAATCAGATCAGATCCATCTGACTAAATCTATCTGTTAATTTTATACTAAACATAATTTAATTTAATATTGAACATCACTTTAGACTAATACATGTTAAACACATGACTCGCTAACATTAAGCTAATCAAAGGGGTCTTACCTCAGAGTCTCTGAGAGCAAGTGGAGGATGTTGTCAGGCAGATGGGGGCTTTTACAGGCTCTGATGACAGTCTATCCAGCATAACATGCTGGATCCTGACAGAGCTGCAGGCACACACATCAGCCTAAGTTAGAGCAGGTCAAAGGGATTTAGCCTCCTGAGAGATCTATCTGACTAAAGACTTAATTAATAAAGGAGTGCCAGATATTTCAATGATTGTTATGTTGACATTTATTCAAAGATTTCATGTTTTTACTGTTTCAGTTAAGAATGTCATACTTTTACAAAATGAACTGTGCTCCTGTTTCCTGTCTGTTATTTCCAGACTTGCTACTCGTTTTCAGTTCCTGTTGATCATGCTGACTTAGCTGAAGTGAAAGTACCTACTGTTAACCCCCTGCATTGTGATTTACCTTTGCTAACAGACATAGCTTATGAAACCAGACAGTTAGATTTCCTGTTCTGTACCCTTTGCTCCAAAATAAGTCTAGTGATGAAGACACCGCCTCAAAGTGTATAAGATATTGTATCATCCTTTGTCCTGGGCTCTTTTCTGATCATCCTGGGGGGCGAGCAGATCAGAGACCTCAGCAGCTGAGTGATTTTTTATATTTGTGTATTGCTTTACATTTGTCAATAAATGGTTGGCTAACCAATCTAATCTAGACTTGTGCTTCCTTCCAAATCAAACAGTCTAACAGATGTATGCAGGAAACGATGAAAGGATTTGCAGGAAGTATAAGGGGAAAAAAAGGAGGGGAAAAGAAGTGGGTTGGCGGGAGGGCTGGTGAAAAGGTGGCAGTTCTCTGCGGTCCTGTCCTTCCTCGGCCTGTTTATCAGCCCAAGGGAGATGAACAGCAACATGGCTCAGGGGGTGGAGGAAGACGAAGTCCTACTTGAGGTGCAGCTGACAGACAATGCTGAGGCAGCAGCAGGACCAGCAGCAGAGACAGCAGGGTCATCAGCTGCTGTGTTTTACAGTTGTTAGATGAGTAAAAAAGATACAGTTTTAAAAACATCAGCTAAACCTATACATACAAATAGATGATACTTGAGAGGGTGTGACGTCACTGAGTGATGCAATGTAATGGTGAAAAAATGAGCTATTGCTGGACAATTGCAACTGGCGTGAGCAACGTGATCTCATTGTGAATGCATCTTTACAGTCATGGATAGACCAAGAGCGTCCTGATGGAACAATGTGATGTGAAAAACTAACATCCATCCTGCCCCTCCAGAGATGATCACATGGACTCAGGAACTGCTGGGGTCTCTGTTGGGGGTTGGATCCATTGGCTGAGTGTGACGTGTATGTGGGCATCAGTTATATCATGAGAATAAGGACCATTTGATGGAGTAACCTCTGCTGGTTCTGTTCCTTGTTCTGGTTTGTTCTCTTTCCTTTTCCCTCAGTCTATTTCTGTATTTGTTGTCATTATGTGCCCTGTGCTGCTGATCTTATTCCAAAGTATTGACGAGTTGGATTATAAGAGACACACAAGATACTCAGTGAAATTTTGTCAAAGTTGTGTTGAAGGTAGAAAGTGACCAAGCTCAGGGCTAAAAACAGATTCCTGGGTGGTATTCCGCGAAGCTGGCTAAAAAAGGCTGGGCTATCGTCGGTAAGCGTGGCTTGAATAAGCGGCCACTTTAATCTCAGCTGCAAGTCATTCCACTAACCAGGCTCAGCTGTTTTTCAGAGATGCTTATTCAAGCCAGGCTGATCAAAGCTGCGGCTAAACGCACATCCAGGGTAGATAAAAGGCCCTGACATGTCGATTGTCGAAATCATGTCAAAACCAAGAGCTGTTGAGTTTCTGCTGTGGTTGATGCCCTTTTCTTCTCACTCTGAAGCTCCTCACACTACTGTGGCCCAGAGATCGATCTTGACGAAATTAAAGGTGTTCAAAACCTGTTGATGAAGTTGATTTCTTCATACATATAAATATATATATATATATATATATATATATATATATGTGTGTGTGTGTGTGTGTGTGTGTGCATGGATGAAACAGCATAGTTTGTTTTATAGTTTTTGTGTAATGTGATGGTGGTATTCACTATTCTACAAGCAGGCCTAATTCATGTCCTTGATTTGACAAATATATATCCATAATGGATGAATATGGCAGCAACATAGGTAACACCTAAAACCAAAGTAGACAAATTTAGAAAAAAATGGGCTACTTTATGTGGTGATGTTTCATCAAACACTGAATAAACAGTGGAAAAAACATGTATAGAGGAGATGTTTTTTTTTTTTTTTTATTAGGGATGATAGTGCTACATTGCCCTACATTTAAATAAGGGAGAAGACACAAATGAGCTTGTACATAAATAAAAGTAGTTATTTCATCATTTGCCATCACCTTTAGATTATCATCATGATCAGAATGGACCGCTGGTAAAAGAACGGTAATGTCTTCAGGAAAATTGTGGCTGTTGTCACCTTTTTTTTTTTTTTTCTTTAATAAATTTTTATAAGAAAATTTGTGCCTTTATTCTGTTATGTGTTGACTGTACTTTGAGGGTGAAGGAAGAACGAAAAACAGATATTTTCAAATAGTTACCGCTGTTGGGATCAACCCCACAGCACAGTGAAAAGCACAGCTTACTGCAATTCATTGCCCTGTGCTCTAACCACTCACCCACTTACTATCTTGTATTGGTAGCAAATCCTGCAGTATCTGACATGTCTTGATTCATGGTTATTCTGGTGTTGTTTAAAAAAGATCTCAATTTATGTTTCCGAACAAGAACATCATTCAATACAGATCAAGATGAGCTTTATGTGAGACATGCAGTTCACAAGGCGTCTTTCGGAAGCCCGTCGGACCTTCTCTCAGACACAGCCAAGATAAGCTTGACCATAAGCCTGCCCGGGACCAGGCTTGTCACACTGGCTGATTTACCATGGTTACCAAGCCATGCTAGCCCAAAGCCTCATTTGTGTAACCAAACTCTCACTAAAGTTAGCGAGGCTAACCGAAATAAGCCAGGCTTTGAGCTAAGCCAGATTTGTGGAATGCCCTCCTGGACTTTCTGTGCTCCACCCTCTTTGGAAAGACTCATGTCCTCATCAGCAGCTCCACTCCGTCTATGACTGACTGAAGATCAGAGACATTTTCACACAATCATGGACACTCTGAGTCACACAATGGCCCCAGAACACTACAGTTCCATCTCTGGGCACTTGGCAAGCTAAGCTCAGGATCTTCAGAAGACTCGTTCAGATTGTTGAGGTTGAACATGTATTCAGACAAAAAGTTCCTCACAGGCTCCTCATGCAGGGTTAGAAACACACTGGAATATCTGAGTAATCTTTCTCCTCCTTTCTCTGATTTTTTATTAAGTCCATCAACCTCTAATAATATCTAAGTTTAAACCATTATTACAGTACCATATTCAGAAAAATTGAAGCCTGGTTCCAAGAGAACTAAGTGCAAACCTTCCTCAGATGCTAATAAGTGGTATGAGATGTGAAATGTGCCCTCATGGGTCAACCAGTAATGCCAGCCATGCCATGGATCGGTGAATTTATCTGCCAAGGGGCCACCTTTGTCTGAAGAGGCCTCTTTCAGGGAAAAATCAACTGAATAACTGTAAAATCAAAAAGTAAAAAACTCCAAACTCTCCAAAAATTTATTGAAAAAAAATCCAAAATCTAACAAACTTTGGTGATTTAAATCAAATTTAAATGCAGATCATAATGGTAACAAAAAAACAAGAATAAAAAATCATAAAAAGTAAAAACCCATTATAATCATAATTCTGTGAGGCTCAGTCTCAGATCTTTAAAAAGGTTCAGGGGAGAGAGGCTCAGACCTAAATGGCCGTTGGTGGATGTCAAAATGATGTGAGGCATAATGAAAGCTACAAGAAGCCTCTCAGGCTGGATTTGATGTACCTTTAATACACTAACCGGGTTCAAAAGTTTAAGATGGTGCCTCTCCCCCAACAGAAACCTATGAAAGACCTTTTAGGACTGTCCTCGCTTTGGTAAACATCCTTTATACTTAAAAAACCATAACACCTGTTTTTTGCAAAGTCAGCAGTTCAAGCTGTCTGCACATTTTCCACTTAAAAACTGATAAGACCACAACATGTTCACCCTAAATTTAAGGTCCCTCAAAATGTTACATAGAAGTTCAGACATCACATCAAACAAAATATAATAAGAGAATGCAGTATGTACAGGTCAAAGGAATAGCACAGAGAAAACAAAATAAACTCAACAATTGAGACATTTTTAATTCTTTCGATGATCTGTGGTTTACCATGTTTGGTCAGAACACTTTTCATGTCAAATGTTTTTTTTCCACAAGAAGAGCAGCCAAAAGGTCTCTCTCTGTCTCAGTAGAAATCAGGATGGGACTGGACGGATTCTGTTTCTTTCCAAATGCTTTCTCACATTTGGAGCAGCTGAAGAGTTTCTCTCATGTATCAACATGTTGTAACAACCAGATGCTCCATTGGTTACCAACAAAGTATGAAATGAAATGGACTCACAGTGAGTCAGTCAGTCCACTTTGCGTTGACACTGCTGGGGTGTGAAGAGATGACCCGCTTTTGTGTGAACTGTCAGCTGAGCCTTGTGTGGAGCACAACCTTTTTTCCCCTGATGAAAACTAGACAGTAACTAATAATATCAAGTGCACATGGACAAAGACTGAAACTAAATTAACTGACATTTTCATCAACAAATAAAACTAGACAAAAATGTTTGATAGAGACTTCATCCAATTAGACCAAATTTGGTCATGTAGAAAGTAGGGACAAATTAGGATTATATCCAATAACAGCTACTTTGGTTGTGTGGAAAGGTTGGATGAGTTAAGGTGGACATCCAATCACAACTGTTTTAGTTGCATGGTGGTGGGAAAAGTTGTGGAGCAATCCAATCAGAGCTACTCTCTTTATGAATTGATTATCCATGTAGAGCAGGCTCACTGTTTGTTGTCAGTTCTGGTATTGTAACTGAGATGCTCCTCCAGGTAGCCTAAATAAAGGTGACTGCATTTCACACAAAAGTTCAATTTGTTTCTGTGAATTTAGACATTCAAACTTTACTAACATTCAATAAAGGGCTATTAGATGTTTCATTTTATCCAAGTGTAAGACATGACTTCAGGAATTCAAGGAAACATAAAAAATGCCTTACACTTTATATTTCAGTCAGCTAAATTCACAGTAGATTTTGTCGACTAAAATGTTGTGAAATTTCACAAGTCTAAAATTAAAACAATTTAGATGACTAAATTATGACTAAAACTAAGAGATAATTTAAGCTATAAGACTGTAACTAAAACTAAATTAAATTAAACATTAACACTGGTTTGGAGACCAGACCAGGAAATATGTGGACATTAAACAGAGTCTACAGCAAATAGTGATGGAATAGATCCTCACTTGTTTGCTCTGTAGACTTTTGGTGCTCCTCTCCTGCCTCTCTCTGGTCAGACTGGATGAGTTTTATACAGAGGGAGAACTGAATGGTGGACGAAACTGAGACAAATGGGTGAGTGCACAGAGGGGAAGGGGTGAGAAGGAAGGCGTTTCAGGGTGTGTATTTGGATGAGCTAACCAATGGTGCTCTATGGTGATACAAACAACTGTAGATAAAAAAAAGTAGTTGTAAAGTAAGATCCTGGACTAGGCTCTGTCAAGATGAGGAGCTGTCTTCACTCCTGTCCATCTAAACAGGTGGAGGTTGCTCAAAACCAGTAAAACCGCTGAGAGGGGATATGTGGTCACATATTTTGAACCTTAAAAGTGTCCTGTGGAACATAAAAGTTCAAGAAGACAAAAGTCTGAATGCTTTGCTACCACTTGTCATCAGTGAAAGGATTTCTCTCTTACATGAGTCAATTGGTGACTCTCCAGAGATTTTTTATATCTATATGTTTTACCACACTCTAAGCAGCTGAGGGATTTCTCTACAGTGTGAACCATTTTGTGAATGTTTAGCCTACCTTTGATTGAAAATGTTTTACCACACTCATCACAGGTGAAGGGTTTCTCTACAGTGTGAACCATTTTGTGTCTTTTTATACTACCTCGATGTCTAAATGTTTTACCACAATCAGAACAGGTGAAGGGTTTCTCTCCACTGTGAATCAGTTTATGTTCTTTCAGACTTTCACAATATCCAAATGTTTTTCCACACTCATCACAACTGAAGGGTTTCTTTCTACTGTGAACCAATTTGTGTTTGGTTAGATTACCTTTAAGGCTACATGTTTTTCCACACTCATCACAGCTAAACGGTTTCTCTCCAGTGTGAACAATTTTGTGAATGTTTAGAGCACCTTCATATGTAAATGATTTACCACACTCATCACAGCTAAAGGATTTCTTTCCACTGTGAACCAATTTGTGTCTTCTTAGCGTACCTTTTTGTCTAAATGTTTTACCACATTCATCACAGCTGAAGGGTTTCTCCCCAGTGTGAAGATTTTTGTGACTGTTAAGCTGACTTTTGACTCTAAACGTTTTACCACACTCATCACAGCTGAAAGGCTTCACTCCAGCGTGAACCATTTTGTGTTTGCTTAAATCACCTCGATGTCTAAACGTTTTACCGCACTCATCACAGCTGAAGTGTTTCTCAGCAATGTGAACCTTTTTGTGCATGTTTAGAAATCTTTTTTGTGTAAATGTTTTACCACACTCAGAGCTGAAGGGTTTCTCTACAGGCTTTAGTTTCCTGACTTGATTAATTTTCACATGGTTTAAGCCCTGCCAGCGTTCTCTGTCTTCCCTCCAATCATCACTGTCGTCAGTCTCAGCCTCAGAGGAGTCTTCAGTCTTGACCTCAGTCTCTGGCTGAAAGTGTCTCCCTGGAGCAGGGTTCCTCTCCTCATAATTTTCTCCAAACTCCTCTCCATCAGCTCTGGTCTCCATCTGATGAAGCTGTGTGGACTGAGGTTTCTCTTCATCTTCATTCTCACTCTTCACATCGACATGCTGTTCTTCTTGCATTACTGACAGCTGCTGGACGTCTGCAGGAAAAGATTGAAATAAATAAACATGAGTCGAACTATACACTCCTCAGAACCTCAAAAGTGTTACACCACAAGGAAAACATGGCTGACTGGATGACCTCGTCCTGTACTACTGTTGTTTTCCTGCTGGATCAACCATCTAATATCACAACAGTCCTACTCAGTTGTGTTCAACTGATTCTGTTTACTCAAGCTGCAAGGAAGCAAAACTTGCCATAAGTTATCTGCCGTGAAGGAAATGCCAATGCCAACAACAGAATCAACTGCCATTGGTGATAGATACTGCACTCAAGAAGCATTTTCCCGAGGCTGAAGTAAGGTCCAGTCTGGGAGTACATGCATAACAAGAACATTCATGAGAATTAGACATAACAAAAAAATAAATACAGGAACTGATAATAAATTTAGACACTGAAAAGTCTTTTGATTCTGTCAGATGGGCCTCTTATTCAAACTAATGAGAACATTTCATTTTCAAGAGGCAATAAGAACTACAAAGCACTCAAACAGCGCAAACCTCCACCAAGGTAGTTCAAATATTGCTGTGACTTCTGTGAGCAACAGTTTTATGATATGGTTACCATAATAATATGATTCCTTGACCCTGAAAATCCACACCTAGCACTCCAAATAATGCTGATATCATTATTAGACAGTTATTGAGCAAAACCGATTGTTTGTGAATGGTGGTTATCTGGATCACCACCAAAATCTAATCATTTCTAATCTGGGCCATTCCCTACATTTCCTGAAAATTTCAGAAAACCCCGTCCAGTAGTTTTCCGAATAATCTTGCTAACAAACAAACAGACAAACATATGACGGCAAAATCATAACCCCCTTGGTGGAGCTAAAAATGACTCATGAACAGAAACTCGCTTCATTTGCTGACCGTGTACTTGTTTTCTTTGAGGTGGGGGGGTAAAACACCACAGATATTTATTGTCTCTCAGAGCTCCTCTCTGACCACTCTGGGTGTTTACCTGAGATATCCAAAGAATAAAGACACCAGATCAGCTAGCTGGTTAGCAGGGCCAGATCATTCTGGAGAGGAGACAGCTGACGGGATTCATCCTGCAAAGTCTGATTAAGGTTAGAGATTTTTAATCAACTCAAGAGTTTGAATACTGGAGGCAAAGAGACTTTACAAATGTGAGAGATGACCCCCTGGCAAACCCACACCAGTGGGGTTTGATACCAGAAATGACTCGGAACATGAGGCCTTTTCACACATGGAGCCCTGATATCATCAGGATCATCACAGCTTTACACTATGATCACAATTTACATCCTAACTTCAGTGTTTCATGTTCAAAAGTGTGTAGCATCCATTGAAGAGTCACTGGGGACTCTTTTCATGATTCTTATTGATTTTACTTCTAAAAATACTATCATTACAATCATACAGACATGAGGACCCTCCTGAAAAAGAGATGCTGCATCTCAAGGGCTCAACCTTTAATAAACTTATATTCAGCAGAGAAAAATATGACAAAGACAGGTCTATGACTGGTCCATGGATCTGTCACTAGCTTTAGTTCTTACTTTAGTCCATTTGTCTCCGCCCACCTCCCTTCCTTCACTCACACACCCAACACAGCATAGTGTGGATGGCTGTTCATCATGAGACTGGGATCCACAATCAAGA
Organism: Cetoscarus ocellatus; assembly: GCA_037902135.1. Lineage (NCBI taxonomy): Eukaryota > Metazoa > Chordata > Actinopteri > Labriformes > Labridae > Cetoscarus > Cetoscarus ocellatus. Next base: position 309,033 of record JBAMNC010001124.1, read on the forward strand.
TTTCCTACTGCTAAACAGAGGTTTTTCGTTGCTACCATGATGGATTTATGTTTGGTTTTGGATGTATGTATTTGTATATATATGAACATGTGTATTTTTATATGCATATATGCATATATGTATATCCATAAAATGAAGAATTTGTCTTCAGCCTGCACTATTGTAAAGTGTCTTGCGATAACACTTGTTATGAATTGGAGCTATACAAATATAGATTGATTGAAAAAAGATTGACTGATTGATACTCCTTCAGACTGGTTAATGCAATTATTTTTATACTCATAAAAAATAGATATTTACTCATTATTTACATCCTGTGAAAAATGAAATAAATCACTGATGAAAGACTTTTAAGTTACAGCTGTGATGTCTTTTACTATCACTGTGTTCATTATAACTGTATCTCTATCCGTATCCTTATTTTTTTTCTTATTTTTTTACCTGCTTGTTTTTCTCGGGTGGTCCATAACGCGACAGTTCATCTCCGAGGTTGGCTGAAGCTCTGTGAGAGTGCTTGGAGAAGAAGTCTCTCAAGAGCAGAGGTCACTAATTGGCAGACCCCGGTCCGGGTCGGGACCCAGAAACTGTCCCATTCGGACCCAGACCTATAGCCAAAACAGAAGGAATTTTTTTCAACACCTTCTCTTTTAAGCGGCGCAGCTTTTGTGGTCTTTACAGAAGCGGTTTGGTGGGTGACAAGACATACAGACCAATTACACGCGAGTTAAGCCATCCCACGTGATACTGCTGAGCCAACCAAGTCTGTGCATTTCAGGAAGTAAACACTGACTTTACAATGTACAGAGAAAGATGGAGAAAAGGAAAGAGAAACACTACTACTACTAGAGAGAAATAGTTACCGCTGCACTGGAGAAAGCTGAGTTAAAGATGGAGGAGGACGGATAAAGGGAGAAAATACGGAGCAAATGGCGCCTTCAAAAAAAGAAAAGTGGACAGCGAAAATAGAGAATTTAATCCGGAATGGACAGGCTCATATCTGTTCATACTTCCCACTGGAAGCACTAAACCAGTGTGTCTCATACTGTATGTTCCGAAACTGTGGCATTAAATAAAAGTCCAAATGTGAAACGCCATTATGAGACAAAACAGAGGTGTTAAACAAACATACCCACTCGAATCTGGGTGTTAGGGCACTTTTGGTCCATTAGGAGGGAAGTAGCATCTTTTTTGGCAGAGCTAAGAAGTCAGAAGGCAACTTAGTTTTCTCTCTTTTTACAAAATGAGAAAGAGATGGACAATGTGGCTTTCTTGGTTGATATCACTTCACGTCTAAATGAACTGAAGTTGAGGCTACAGGGCAAGGACAATTCAATTCTTGAACTGATGATAGCCATCCGCTCCTTCCAGAGGAAACTTGAGGTGTTCAAGGAAGACCTGCAAGGAAACTGTGCACACTTCCCAGCGGTGCAGGAACAGGTCCAGGGACAGCGAGATGCGTCTTCTTTTGTTGACTTTGTTGATAAGCTGAGTGTAAACTTCAGCCACCATTTTGACAGCTTCAGCTTTGGACAGCAGCTCACGAAGTTCATTCAGAACCCATTTCTCATCACAGATGTCAGGGAGTTCTCAAAGGAAGTCACACAGCACTTTATATGGTAAATTCTGGGCCTCTCCAGATGCAATTGATTGATCCCCAAGCAGATGTAACCCTGAAAGAGCAGTTTGTAAGAACTGACCCTTCCACTTTCTAGCTCCAAATGGTCCCTGAGACAACTTTCCCAGGTCTGAGGAAAGTAGCCCTACACATCTTGACCATGTTTGGCTCCACACACAACTGTGAGGCATCTTTCTCCACAATGAACATCGTCAAAAATAAATATCATTCCAGACCCAGCAATGAGCGCCTCGACATGTGTACGAGAATGGCCCTGACTCCATTCAAGCCCAGGTTTAAAATCCTGGCAGGACAAGCTAGAGCTCAATTTTCTCACTGAGCAAAAAAGTGGGGGAGTTGAATATAAGAGAAGAAGAAAGTAAAAATCTAAAACAGTTCAGTTGTTAAGATGTGGTGAGATTTATTACGTGCAATTTTGGTCGAGACGTGTTGAGATGTTCTTTTATTTTATTTTTCTGAAGTTAAGCACTTTATTTGAATATGTACAATTTTCACATTTTATTTAGTTGCTGTTATTTTGAAATGCAGCTCTACTTTTATTTAGTAAATGAGAGAACATTATACATATCGGCAGTCAAACATATAGGATCAATTCTGTAGTACGTGACAATTAAAATTGTCAAAAACTTTTGGAGTTGTACTGTTTTCATTTGATTTGTCTGAGGTACTGATTGCATGCAGATGTAGAAACAACTAATAGGCTACTTAGTTATATCACAGCACAATTATGAACTATCATCAGTGAAAAAAATTCACAGACATGATTTATAACAAGCTGTAATATGGACACTATGATTATTTTTGGTCATCTCAGAAACATTGAACATTTTTTTATTTATTTCACCACATAAATCCAGTTGAGATCACAATCTCACTTACGAGGGCAACCTGGCCAAGAGGTCAGCAGCACACGTCAAATATCAATACAAAATTAAAAAAAGGTTTAGGCAATAAATTACAACCAATAAATATATCAAAACAACAACTTGACAATGGAAGAGCAATCATTTTTCATTGTTCATAGGATTCTTGCTGCCTGGTGAGCGAAATGGAACGAAAAGCTTTGAATGAAACCAGTTCAGCCATTTTCAGTTCAGTCTGGATAGAGTTCCAGGATGTGGGGCAGCATAAGAGAAACTATTTTACCAAAATCATATTCATTTACAATTGTTTAGAAAGAAAAGCCTGTTCAAAGTTAAAATCCTTTTTTTCCATTTTCTGTAATTACACACTGTTTTACTCATTAATAATATAGTAATGGCATATACTTGTCAGAATTGTTTACTTTTATTTCTCATGAAGTAAGGTTGAAAAAATTTACACAAAGGACAATTCCTGACAAATTTTTTGACAAAAAAAGACAAAAAAAAGCAGGAAGGCTGTTATAATTGTTGTATTAAATAGGTTCAATTATTTCAGTGTGTGTATCAGTACTTTTTGAACACTTTGAGCACATCGCAACGATACTGCGATAATAATGATAACCGTGATCATTTTGGTCACAATACCCATACCGTTTTATCTTTATCTGGTTCTCATATTTAGATGATTTCATCTATATTATTGCAGGCATAAAGATCATAACATAAGTGTTTCCAATTACTGACATGAGGAATTTAGCCATTCATCTGTTCTGTCTGATCTAATGAACTAACTACTGAGATATAGAACATAGATGTCGCCTTCAAGCCCCTAACGTGCACCATTCTGAAGAAAACGAGTGACTCATGTTTGGGGGGAGACTGAAGATGGCGGCGTGAGCAGTCACTAAGTTTACAGGCTCCAACATAAATAAGAGAAGTTGACGTCCAGACTATTTTCTTTTGACATAACAGCTACCCACAGAGCAACCAGAAGTTGGGCAAAATCCCTAGAAATTGTTCGGTGAACTTTTTGAAGAAGAAAAAGCAAGTTACAAAAAAATGTCTAACACTCAGCTAACAGCTAACATCACTGACTATGAATACAGCAAGTCCAGGCTATGAGAAGCATGCTACAATGACTTAGTCGAACTAGAAGAGATGGAACTGATGTTGACAAAACAACAAAGTGACCACACTCTGATACCAAGCCCTAAATCAAAGAAACTGAAAATGAGAGATGAAACAAAAGAAGTCAGCATGGAAACCCTCCATGATGCTATTCACTCCTTAGCACAAAGATTTGAGGAAAGATTGGATGTGCTTGAAAAAAAAATTGAAAACTTTGATTTGCGCATTCAAAGCAATGAAAAAGAGGTGAAAGAATACAAGGAAAACATAAAACAACGCAAAACGCAAGCAGAGATGCTGACGAAAGAAAACAAGGATCTGAAAGAAAGGTGTAGGGAAAGCGAGCGGTACCGGAGGAGGTGGAATCTCAAATTGACTGGGCTGCTGGAGAAAGAAAGCAAAGACACAAGAGAAACAGTTATTGGTATTCTCACAAGAGTGATTCCTGTGTCAGTGGAAAAACTTCGCGACAAGGTGGACACAGTACATCGACTGGGGAAGAAAGATGATCCAGCCTTTACTAAGAGACTACGAGCAATCATCATACAGTTCAGCATGTGGACCATGAAGGATGAGACACGGAAGGGGACGAAAGAAGCCAGAGTCTGCAAAGAACTGAACATTTAATTCAGGCAGGACTGGTCAAAAGAGGATCGTGAGGCCCGGGCAAAGCTGTACCCTACAGTGGAGGAAGCCTGATGCAACAGGAAGAAAGACCACTTGAAGGAGGGATATGCCATTATAGATGGTAAAAGAGTAAATTCACCTGACATAGGATGAATGGCCTCTTAAGGGGAACTTGCTACATCTATCACCCCAACAGTTAAATAAAGGGGTACTGTCAAAGTTAAGGTTCAGGACAGAATGCTCATTCATGCCTAAAAACAGATGTTATAGCACATTTGTAAGCGTATTCTTCTTTAATCCATAGAAGAATACGCTTCATGTCTGTTCAGTTTAGTTCCTTAAATGTTTGAGGTTTAAAAAATATTGTAAAGAGCAAGGCCTTATTTTTATTTTGTAAGGAAATCAAAGCCAATGTCATTTTTTTTACAAGAAACACATTCTCACAAAGACAATGAAAAATTCTGGAAACAACAATAGGGAGACAATATTTTGTTTTCACATGGAACCTCTCACTCAGCGGAAGTGGTGATTTTATTTTGCATGTTTACAGGGAACATTTTTGATCATAAAAAAGATGAAGATGGTCACTGGCTAATAGCTGAGATAGTGGATTCTAAATTTATATTAATTAATTTGCATGGCTATATTAACAGGTCTCTAAACAAGAACATGATGCTAAAACTATCACAGGCTATTGGGGAATGGGGTGCAACATATGGTACACACAATATAATTGTAGGAGGTGATTTTAACATAGCACCTAACTCCTGGTTTGATTTTAAAAAAAACCTCCTAAAGACTTACAACCAGATTATAATAACATCATCAAGACTTTTTGTTTATATAACAACTTGGTAGATTATTGGAGAATGACAAACCTTAAGACTTTGCAATATACGTGGATCAGCACAGCCGATGCCTATATATGCTCAAGGCTTGACTATTGGCTGGTGTCTCAAAACATAATCGATTTAATTTCAAAGTGTGATATTAAATCATCGCCTCTCACTGAGAATTGTCTTATTGTTTGTAATTGTCGTTAATCAATCAAAAAAAAAAAATCAGACAATGTCTGGAAATTTAATAATACTTTACTACTAAATAAAGAATTTCAGAGTCAGGTTAAAAGAATCAGTATGGAAATTAATGACATGGATTCGTCAAACAATAGTAAATGGGAATGGTTTAAATTTCAAATAAGGCAAAACACTATTGAAATGGGAAAGGAAATATCAGACAAACACAAGAAAAAAACAAAAGGAAATAGTTGGAAAAATAAGTATATTATGTAGCAAGTCCAACATAACTGTAGAAGAGACGGGGGAATTGCACACATATCAAAACTAGGGCCCGACCAATATGGATTTTTTGAAGCCGATGCCGAATACCGATATTTGGCAGGAAAAAATACCGATTACAGATTAAACGGCCGATTAATTAACAAAAATATATACAAAATGATTTTTTTTTAAAAATTTGGTCCCAAACCACTTACAACAATGAATATATGAATTACATGCAGAACATTTTACCATTTTACAATACTTTGTTACTGAGTATTTGTTTAACTTTACAACAGAGAGGAATTTTCAAGTACAAAAACATGCAAAGCATTAAACCTCTGGAAAATTAATTATAAAACCTTAAAAAGAGTCACTCTTTATCTTGTACTTCTTGTTGATGAAAACAATAAGAAGGCAGGTTATAGTTCAGGTAGAACAACTTTTAAAAAGTTGTAAACAGGTCATTGTGAGAGGAAAGCAACAACATTCTTTTCATAAGCCTCTTTTATTTTTCTCCTCTGCAACTTTCAAGAGCAAAGAACTTTCAAATACAAACAAATAGTGGGCAAAACTGCAGTCAATTTCTGCAAAATGAAGTAAATGACCTTATTTAAAATGTAAATATATAGATGAATTATGAACTCTTGTCCTGTCACATCTGCCTTTCAGTCCCAGAGTCCTCATTAGTGTATCAGAAGTAGGTTTTAGTGCAGGTAGAACCACTTTTTTATTGTAAACATGAGGCAATATGAGTGATCAGAATATTTTGATATACATATTGCACAAACTTCTTTAAAAAGGCGTGATTAAAGTTCCCAGCTATGATGAAGGCTCCCCCCCGATGACGTCAAACAGCTCCGAGGGAGCAATGCTAATGCTAGCATAGTTGGCTAGCTAGCTAGCTAGTTAGCTCAACTGCAGCGTCGGGGACAAGCAGGTGAAGCCTGGTTTCCGTAATAATCATCACAGAACAGTCACAAATAAACCGATCCCCTGCCATCAGAAGGTCCAGTTCGTCAGTTTTATAAATGACAGATCTGGTATTGGTCAGCTCATCAGTGTCGGTCTGGCGGCTGCTTCTGTAGCCAAGCAGAGAGCCTGGTGCTCTCGCTATGTCCAGCGGTATACTGTGCGAGTGCTGAAAGTCGGTCGTTATGTCAGACTTGCAGGCAAAAACAACATTCAGAAACTCTGTGTGACTGTAGGTGAGTTTTGCCCCATACGCTCCATCATCCATACACACAGCAGAGCTCAGAGCCGCTTTAACATCGCACTGCCATCTTTCGCAACGTCATCATTCTGCGCAGCTTGGACGCTGAACAGTGTTTACTGTTTTATGACAAATTAAGAATAAATCGGCGTTAAATCGGTAAAACTCTGGCCGATCTTGAATCCTTTGAAAAGGGCTAAAATCGGCCAATTTAATCGGCCGGCTGATAAATCGGTCGGGCCCTAATCAAAACCAACTGAATGATTTATACTTGTAAAGGCAAAAGTTGCCTTTGTAAGGTCTAAAGCCAAGTGGATCAAGCAGGAGGAAAAAATTCATCATACTTTATAGTCTTGAAAAATGAAGACAACCAGAAAAATGTACTAAAATAAACAAAAATGGCAATATTATTCAAGATTCAAATAAAATAATGGAGGAAGACCACTTCTATAGTAACCTGTACAAGAGTGATAACTGCGATAATTTCATGACTAAAATAAAGACCAGCGTTGTCAAATTAACAGAAAATGATAAAAAAAATTCCTAGAAAATGATTTAAATTTGGCAGAAATAGAAAGAGTTCTAAAACAAATGAAAAATGGTAAATCAGCGGCTATAGATGGTTTATTTATAGAGTTTTAAAAGACTTTTTGGCAGGATATAAAACATTTACTTTTAACACAAATTTGAATTGTATAAACAAGGGCCAATTATCCCCAATATGAAAACTGGTTTAATAACATCGCTGCCAAAGCCCAATAAAGATTTACTGCAAATAGACAGTTGGAGACCTATAACTCTTCCTTGTAATGATTATAAATTATTTGCCTTGGTATATGCTAATAGAATAAAGGGTGTCTTGGATAAATTAATTGACGAGCATCAGTCGCCCTTCATTAAAGGTAGACATATTCACAACAATGTGAGATTTATTTTGGACATGTTAGATTACCAGACTCTTATTAACTCAGAACGCCTAATATTATTCATTGTTTTTTTCAAAGCATTTGATTCTACTGAGCATGACTTTTTACTACAATCCCTCCAAATACTGGGTTTTGGCAACAAGTTTTGTAAAATAATCAAAATGATTTATAGTTATATTGTATTAAATTCAGGCATCACTCCACAAATAAATGTATCTTGTGGAATAAGACAAGGATGCCCAATTTCACCAAAGTTATGCATTCTCTGTACACAGCTATTGAAGTATCTTGTAGTAAATAGCGGTGAACCTAAAGGAATGAAAATTTATGACAATGAATTTAAAATAAGTCAATTTGCTGACAATACAGTATTTTTTTAAAGGACAAATCAATTCTTCAAAAAGCCTTAAATGTGATTTCTTTTTTGTCTGAAAAAATGTGAAATACTACCTTTGTATAATTGCACGGAAACAAACTTGGAGCTGATCCCAGTGAAAAAAAGATAATAAATATTTGGGCATTTATCTATCTAAAGATATGGTCATGAGAGAATCCAAGAATATCAAAAAGAGAATGGAAGAAATAACACAACCTCAAAATCACTGGTTAACAAGAGACTAAAATATTTTAAGATGTAACATATTGTCAAAATCAGAAGAAATTTCTGAATTGGTATACCCTAGCTATTCTCCATACATTAGCAAACAAAACATCAGTAAAACAAGCACTATAATTCATCAATTCATATGGCGCAATAAAACACACTACATTAAAAAAATCACAGCTTGTTAAAGACTATTACAAAGGGGTCTTTAAAAACAATTGACTTTGAATCTATGGTCGGAGTGTCCAGAGTTAACTGGATAAAAGCCTTTTTAGATTAGCCTGATTCTTTGTGGTTTCACATCCCCAAAATCATTTTTGATAAAGTGGGTGGCTTGGATTTTCTTTTAAAATGTGACTTTGAGGTTTCCAAATTACCTATAAAATTGTCTAAATATCATAAACAAGATCTTCACTATTGGAAGACGGTGTTTACCCTTAATTTTACACCACATGGTTCCACCTTGTGGAATAATAGAGCTATAACAGCCAACAGAAAAGCGTTATTTATTCAAAATTGGTATGAAAAGGGAGTTACTTTTATCACAGATATATTAGATGAACAAGGCATTTTTCTTAAGTTCACAGATTTTATAACAAAATTCAATATACAAGGTTCATCAAGGGAATACAATAGAGTATGCAAAGCAATACCTATAGTATTATTGAACATGGTGCAAAATTACTTACACCATTCTCAAAGGCAAATAACATTGCCTAAATTACAACTGAACACTATTCCTGTAAACAACAAAAAATGTACTAGTAACACAATCAACAAAATATTCAAAGGTAAACTATTTCATGATTTTGACTTAAATGCTAAAATACGACACTGTGACAATTGGATAACAAATAAATATATCAAATAGGTAAGCCATGACGAACTACAATGTTCAGAAAATGAACTACAAGAAGTGTCCTTGTCATCTGTTTTACCTCACAGCGTTGTTTTGTGTCGGCTTCACCTGTTAATATTAACAATCCATGATCAGAGGATTTACCTGTGACAGGTGTTTTGTCCTTTGGTCATGCAGTGTGTGTTTTCTGCTCTCAGTCGTGAGCTTAGTTGAGAGCAAATGTTGACAGCTTTTACAGGGCACTTTAACCCTGAGGTCTGATAATACATGTTTCAGAAGCACTGTTCTCCCTGTTTCATTCACATATATCATTGTGAACATTGTTCAAATTTGTCATTATATTTGAAGTATAGTAAAATGCCTCATTTGTCCGTCTTATACTGATTTTTTTTTTTTTAAATAAACGTTGTTAAAGACCCTATTGTTTATCGTCTTATTTTTGTCATGATTTGCTTCATAAATGAAGATTGATGGAAACGTGGTAACTAGTATTTAATATTAATATAGGAAACAAGTACCTTAACTGTTTGTTTACTATTCATCAACACTGTAGGCATGTATGGAGAAAAAGAAATGCTTTAAATTAAGTGCTTTATGAATTATAACATGTAACTGTTTATCGGTCCACCAATTTAAAAATGATTAATAAAGAAATAATCTAAAGATTATATTTTTGAAAGCACTGACTTTGAAGCATATATTTTTATCTATACCTGCAAAAAATGTTTACTTAGTATTATATAACCTACATATCTTGATAGTCCCACAAAACTCATCCTTTCCACTTCGTAAGTTTCCGTAAACATTCGGCGGGTGCCGTTTTTAAATACGTCACGTGCCGCAAGGCATTATGGGGCGTTCCTTTCGCCTTTCCTTTCGTAAAGGATGGTCCAGTGTTTCCTAAGCTAAAGGAGATAATAAAGGAAGCAACGACCCTCCTTTTCCTTAACTTTTGGGGTGCGTCCGAATAGTCCTTTTTTCTGAAGGGGCCTTCCTTACTGAAGAAATGACCCGGAAGCATTTCAGCGTCGGCCGTGATAAGAGCTGTTTGAATTCTCTTTGTCACTGAGGCAAGGAAAAATGCAACAGAGATAAAATGAAAACATAAACTGTTATTTAAGAATGTTTGCTATCAACTGAAATTGTAAGGGTGTATGACGAAGAGCCTGGAAACTGTGGCCTTTCAAAATAAAGTGCTCCTGTGGCTCAACTTGCCCCAGGTTAGGGATAAGTTAAGCCAAGTCAGTGGGGAAGTTGACCATGTGACTTAATAACTTTAAATCCAAGTATTTTTATAAGCTAATGTATTGCTGTTGAGAGAGTCATTTCAAAGGAGATTGTTCACTTTACAAATAGTCTTATTTATTTTCTTAAACCTAACTTAAACAACCTAGAAAAAAAATCAGTAATTTCAAATTTTTAATGCCATTAATGGACACATTTTGCAACTTTTTGGGAAAATTAGATACTCATATGAAGTAAAATGAGAGCCAGTAAAGCTTTGAACGACAAACAGAAACAAAATCAGTACTTGGCAGAAAAAAAATATTATTCCTCCTAGAAAAGCTACATTTACTCGTATGCTTTAAAGTTTTTACAAGTTTAGATTTGCTAAAACAAGCAAGTTTGAACAACCATCTTCTTCATGTACCTCCGCAGGGTTGACCTGTCAATATTTCACTTCTTTGCAACGGATCTGATCGACTTTCACCCATGACTTCCTTCATTGCTTTCTCCATCTCAACAAGGGGTGTTGAGCCCCAGTTGGTTTTCCTCTTGTACATTCTTGGCATGATTTTCTACTATGTTTAACATTTGATCAGACAAGTCAGTTGGTTGACATAACATTGAATAGTATTTTATGATTCAGTTCATTAATATAACTTTTCAAACTTTTGGTGGTATAAAAGACACCAATGGCTCAATTTACCCCACAACATATGACTCACTTTGCCCCATAGCCAACATTTTGGAAAAAAATGTTGCTAGCTTTGCTATTCAGGCTAATCTTTAGCCAAATGAGTCATAGTTTCATACATTGGTAAGCAACATATATGTATTAGGGCTGCAGCTATCGATTCTTTTTGTAATCGAGTACTCTATCGAGTATTCTGGCGATTAACACACAAAACACACAAAACAGAAAATAAGCCAGGTCTCTCAAATTAATAACTTGTTTTTCTGTTTTTGAACATGTTGAGAATAAATATAATACCAAAATCAAAATACATATTTTTCTATTGGAAAAAAGTAGTTCCTTCATGAAACTGCTCACAAGGTCTGCAGATTACTTTGAGAAAACATGTCCTGATTTTTAGAATGACACACTGGTTTTGTCTGTTAATGTATTTTGGTGCTTTGAGCATCACAGGACTTTTGCCATTTAGTCCAATTATACCAGAGAGAAGGCAGACATCTCTACAGCTAATATCTCAAAAATGAACAACTCATACACACAGTAAAACCTAAAAGGATAATGGGCCCTTTTAGTTATAATGATAACTGTCTGTAGTGAGCACTAAACTAGTTACAACAAATCAAATGATATTGATATTTACTTCTGTGCAATGGTGAAAAAAAACCCTGACCTTTTAAATTTGTTTTTTTTACATTGCTCTTGCAGTTTTATTTTTTTGTGGGTCCTATCCTGCTTTTTTTTTTAGTTTGGTTGTTTTTATTTTATTTGTTTTTATTCATGCTTATCTTTTTGCTATATTATTGCCTACTGCTCTAACAATGCTAATTACCAGTTTAAGGACCTTATTTATTTTATTTTATTACTAGGCCAAAAATCATACTTAGATACTAAGATAATTCAACTAGCTAATGTACATTTATTTAATTTATGAAAATATGCCCAACATGATCCTTTACTCACTGTCAGTGTGTCCTGTTCTATTCACTGCAATCAAATTAAAGGAAAGTTATTGAACGTGAAAAGTATGTGAACAAAACACACATAATTCAAGGCAAGTTGCCTCCACGTTGATATACGTTCTGAAGCAGCCTTTACACAGAGCTATAATCAAAGTCTGTTATTTACTAGACTTAATCTCAATTATTGATCGCATTAACTGCTCCTGCTAAAGTATCATGAGTGTAATGTTGTCGTGTCCGGTCCGCGGACTTGGCGCACAGACCAGATGTTTACTGCCGAGGTGCTGCAGCATTGACGACGTGCTATCATGCTAAGCTAACTCCGTTTGACTCCCTTCTTTTTGCCCCTCTCCTTTCTCTTCCTGCATGACTTTACAATCCGCACACAACGTTTACAGCCGCGCAGAAGCAGCATGTGTGTTGCGCCACAGAAATGACCATCCGTGGTGCTGTACAGTGGTCCGGATTTAAACGAATCCACGAGGCACATAATTTGCCCCGAGGAATTTTTGTAATCGAATTACCCGGATTATCCGAGGAATTGTTTCAGCCCTAAAATGTATAATACACCATTTTAGACCTGGATAAAGTGGATTTGATACAAAGCTCAATATACCTGTCATGCAGAAAATTTACTTTGACACAGGAAAAAGTGTTTTCTGTGTTAAAAAATACCAACGCTTTATGCCATGTGCTCCTCTTCAACAGGGGCAGGGAGAAATTATAAGGGCTTCCTGAATTAAGGACCACATGACAAGAGTTGTTCACGGTTTCCCAGAAACAGGGGGTGGGTCAACTTACCCACTGACTCAGTTTACCCCACTCTCCCCTACCCCTCCCCAATATGGCGTGTTAATAAACTACACCCATAGCAGTTTCATATATCTATGACCTCCACTCATTTATGGTGGGTACAGCTTGGAGCATGATTGTATGATACTGTGCTCCGGGTCTCGCGGCACTGCAACCAGCCAGGCCCACCGGGAATCGTCCTTGCACCGCTGATTATCCATCCCGGGCCTGGCGCACGGAGACTCTGAGCCATAACGCGGCCGTTTTCAGGAAATGGAGAATGAAAGCAAACTGACCCACTGTCTGGAGCTTTATCTCTGGTGTCTGGATCACAGCCAGCAGTCTCCTCTGTCGCTGCAGCTCCTCTTCATACTCGGAGGTCTCTCTCAGTCCCGACATGTCCCTGATGACCGCAGCGAGCAGCCGCCGCCTGAAGAACTCTCTGAGATCCTGAAACCCTGCCATGCTTCACTTAGACCAGAAGGAGTTGACGCATTGGCCGTCTTGTATTGATTTCCGATAGCACATCCACTTTTCCCCTTCAAAATAAAAGTTACAAAGAAGTCAGTATGAGAAGAATAGCAGAACTTCAACTTTATTTTCACAGCACTTCTGAAAACACACAACTACAAAGTGCATCACAAACGAGAGGGAGAACAGGAACAACAGACTGATGGGCCAGTGTGCATGCATGCAAACATGAGCACAACCATACAAGAACAAATACAAATAAACCCTCATACAGCAATCATTTAAGGCAAACACAATGGGAACAACATCTATAAAAATGTATTAAAATCATTCATAAAAATGCCAATATGACCCACGTGTAATCAAGCCGTCCTCTAAGAATCATTTACTGCAGCCACTCATGTTGTTTGTGACAGTCTTTTATTAAATATGCCAGCCTGCATGTGAAGGAAGACAAACCAGAGTAGAACAACGAATCTCAAAGTAACCACACACACACCAGCCTGGAGTAATTCCTCTGGTTCTGTGAGGAATTCATTATATAATATATAAAAGTGTATGATGTTTAAAAGACATAGTAACGTGATCGAGTGGTGGATATTTTTATATTTACTCATTTCACTGACAGAGTGTGAATAAATACAAATAAACAAAAAGAGTCTGTCATTTTAACTCTTTTTAACAGAACAAGATAAATACTTTTACATAAAATTTTCATGACTGTTTTTAACAACAATATGAAATTATGGAATATTTTTAACATTGCATTTCATGTTTAAACGGTTTTATATGTTAATTTAAATTACAATATGTGTGTGTGTGTGTGTGTGTGTGCCTATTTTGCAGTGGATGTATCCTGGAAAGGATGGAAGGGTTTGTAGGATGTATATATGAGGGGGAAAAGGAGTTGGGAATGAGGAAGTGGTGGTTCTCTGCAGTCATGCTATTCCTCATCCCGTTTATCAGCCTGAGGGAGATGAACAGCAACATGGCTCAAGGGTCGAGGAAGATGAGAACGCAGAGAACTCCCTACTCGAGGTGCAGCTGACAGACGATGCCGAGGCAGCAGCAGAGACAGCAGGGCCATCAGCTGCTGTGTTTTACAGTTGGTAGATGAGTGGTAAGTATAACAGTTGGAATAACATCAGCCAAACATATACATATGAGCTATTTATGGACACACGATGTAACTGACGTGAGTGACGTGATCTTGTTGTGAACACATCTTTCCAGCCATGGATAGACCAAGAGCCTCCTGATGGAACAATGTGATGTGAAAAACTAACGTCCATCCTGCCCCTCCAGAGACGATCACATGGACTCAGGAACTGCTGAGGTCTTTGTTTGGAGTTTGATCCACTGGCTGAGTGTGACGTGTATGTGGGCATCAATTATAACATAAGAATATGGACCATTTGATGTAGTAACCTCTGCTGGTTGTATGTTTCTTGTTCTGGTTTGTTCTCTTTTCATTTCCCTCTGTCTATTTCTGTATTTGTTGTCATTGTGTGCCCTGTGCTGCTGCAACACCTGAATCAACCAGTGATCTTATTCCAAAATATTGATGAGTTTGATTATAAGAGACACACAAGATACTCTGTGAAACTTTGTCAAAGTTGTGTTGAAGGTAGAAAATGACCAAGCTCAGAGTTAGAAACAGAGTCCAGGGGCCGTATTGCTAAAGATTCTTTGTGCAAAGAGTTGCTCCTAGTGGCCAAATTCTAAAAAAAATCTTAGAATCACGATTTTTTTCTCAGAATTTCCCCTAAAAGTGAAGAGTAGATCCTAGTAAAGATAAAAGCTATTTCTAAAGAATCCTAGCTCTTAAGAGAACTCCTAAGGTGAGATCTGTTAAGAGCAGGGAAGAAGACTTTTAAGCGGCTTAGGAGTTCCCTAAGCAGAGGACAAAATGGCGGATGGAAGAAGCGGGAGAGATATTCTTATGCTCATTGACCAGTTGAGCCAGAAGCAAACACTGTTCCTCTGTCCAGTTGGGTCTCCTGGTTTTTTTCTTCTCCATGCAGTTCACTGGTTTGTGGTAGATTTGAAAGCCAACCAGCACTGCCTCTTATAGGCCAGTCAGCAATCACAGAGATTGATGAAAGCTGAGCCATTTTACCCTCGTTAAGACCAAATTGAGTTAAAATGTTGAAAGTTGAAAGTGCAAAAATGACCAGCATTGCAATTAAAATAAGCAAATAAATATAACCTTCACTGTGTGAATACTGTGCAAGTGGGCCTAAGTTTTCACACATTTTGTAGGATAATTTTAAAGTATAGCTTACTTTTCATTTAACAGATATTTTCTTTTATGTAAAATATTATTTACAATTACACAGTCTTCTTAAGATTAGATTCTATGATTAAGTTTATCAATTTGAGGGTCCATCCTTTGCCCATTATCACCAAACGTATAGTTTTTTCCAGCTTTTAGGATCAACCAATCACAGCTTTTGAAATGATGACTCATACCTAGCTACGGGGTCAACCACACCTCCTCACTGTGATAATAGTTTCTGTCCTTTCCTTTGCTCCGAGTTCTCTGAGAATGTTCTGCAATCACTCCTAAGCTAAGACTCCTTGCTAAGAATTTTTAGGTTAAGTTAGGAGCTCTCTGAGAGGATTCTCAGAATCTTTAGGAATACGGGCCCAGGACTGACTGTGCTCTATCATTCTCCTCTCTGGAAAGACTAATGTCCTCATCAGCAGCTCCACTCAGTCTTTGACTGACTGAAGATCAGAGACATTTTCACTCAGTCACCAACACTTTCAGTCACACAAACTGCCCTCAGAACATTTCAGCCCCATCTCTGGACACTTAGCAAGCTAAGTTAAGCTCAGGATATTCAGAAGATTCATTCAGATGTTTGAGGATGAACATGTATTCAGAGAAAGAGTTCCTCACAGGCTCTTCAACCAGGGTCAGAAACACACTGGAATATCTCAGCTCACATCAATCCATCTATATCGCTCTGCAGCTGAGTTCATTCTGGCTTTGACATTAGTTTGAGAGATCAGCTCTTTAGTTACCACAAAGCACAGAGGAAACAGATGCTTCTTCTTCTCTTCAGGTCTGTGTTTGACAAACAAGCATGAGGGTGCAACACTGCCACCTACAGGGGAGTGAATAAATCAATGAATGAATAAATTCTCACTATTTCAGCTCAATGAAGCTGAAAATAAAATCTCACTCTAGTCAACCAGCCTCTCCTCCTTTTTCCCTGACTGGTTATCAACTCTATGCATCTCTCCCCAACCCTCTCGTTCTGATTGGTTATTAACACCATTAATTTATTTCTACCCCACTCTCTGATTCTTCTTGTAATAACAAAATCTTTTCTCGTAATTATGAGAAAGGAACACACAATTTACGAGATCAGATCTCATAATTACGAGAAAAGATCTCACAATCATGTGTTAAAGATGAAGACAAAGGAAATGTCTGTAAATCCTCTGACAGTGGTAATGATGGCGCTATCGCAGTGGTGCTGTGCTCTCTGCGGTGCTGATCCGGTCCATTTGTCAGGTCCTGCAACAGTGCAAAAGCTCTCAGTGCTCAGTGTAGGTCACTTGCAGGTGACGAGAGTCAATTTTTTGGCACAGCCTGTTTATTTGGTAGCTCATGCTGCAACACAATAAAATCACCTCCTCTAAATGCATCATTATGTCTAATTCCACAGCCGTCTGTGTGACTGCAGCAGCAGTTTGAGGGATAAATGCTCAGAAATCTTTAGTGCGTCATTAAACAACCTTATAAGCTTCAGAAAACATACAAAACATATATTTAGGAAAACACAAAGCTCCGTTAAAATCTATTCTTGAGAATTTATCAGAGATTGGTCACGGGTCCAGACAGAACCATCACTTGGTTCAGATCTGGGTTGAGGTCCACCCTTTGGTGAAGCCAGTGTTAGAACTTCTTAATGTTTTATTTGTGTGTAGCTTATGGCAGCCAGTCAGCAGCCTAGTGAGTGTTGATGTGCAACACACATACAGCAGAAAAAAAATACAATGACGTCATTCATTCATTCATTCAGTTGGCAGCCCTCCTGCAGCTGGACATACAGTTCTCTGAGTCACTACCAAACTTGACTGGATGCATTTCAAATGCATGAATTTGTATCTGTGAAAGCATCCCGTGTTGGTTCAACTGCTCCTGTAGAAAGACAGTGACATCCAACACGTCAGACTAGGCTTTCTGCCTGAACAGTCTGAGAGACTTCAGATGCCTGCAAAGTGTTGACATACTAATATTAACACACCCACATTTTTTTTAAAAGCATCAGTATTTCCCAGTGTCTTAAATCGCAAAGATGGTAATAGCAGATTAACTGTGATAGCACCATCATTTCCTCTTTATGAGATAAAGTGTCCAATGCACCAGGCATTGAACCAGGCTTCAATTCAGAAAAAATTGAAGCCTGGGTCCAAAAGAACTCACCACAGACCTTCCTGTGCCCCATTGGGTCCATCAGTAATCTGAGCTGTGGTACAGATGGATGATTTTACCTGCCTAGGGGCCACGCTGCTTTGTCTGGAGAGGCCTCTGAAGTCGTGTGGAGTGAGGGTCTTTCAGGGAAAAATCAATTAAATAACTGGAATATCTAAAAGTAAAAAAAGAGACTCCAAACTCTCTCCAAAAATGTATTGAAAAGTCAAACATATAACAAACTTTGTGGATTTACATCGAATTTAAAACCAGATCAAAATGGTGATAAAAAAACAAGGAAAAAACAAGAATAAAAACTTACGAAAACAGTAAAACCCCATTACAATCATATTTCTGTGAGGCTCAGTCTCACAGATCTTTCAAAGATTCAGGAGAGAGAGGCTCAGACCTAAATGGCCTTTGCTAGATGTCAAAGTGACGTGAGGCTTTCTTAAGGTTACAAGAAGACTCTAAAGCTGGAGTATAAGTATAAGATGGTGCCCCTCCCTCACTGGAAACCTCAGAAAGACCTGTTAGCACTGTCCACACTTTGGTAAACATCCTTTATACTTAGAAAAACCACATCTGTTCTTGGCAAGGTCAGCAGTTCAAGCTGTCTGCACATTTTCCACTTAACTGATAAGACATGTGGAAGAAAAATGTTGATGATTGATGGTCTTAGTCCATTTGATTCGTCTTGACTTTCATTTCTCATTATCAATGTTGTAATCAATGTTTTTACTTTAGCTTTATCAATGATTTTACTTTAGCTTTATCAATGATTTTATTTTTACTTACTTATTTGCAATGATTAAATGTTGGTATTTTAAGCATTCAAGTATATTTCATTTATTAGTTATTGACTATAACACAGTATTTAATCAATTTATTATTTATAGTTAGTCACAACTTTTCCTATATACTTATTTTCAAATATGACTTTTCATTTTTTGTAATTCACAGTATATTGGCAGGTTGTCACATTTTATATTTTCTTAAGTATTTGTGTTGTACATAAGCACAATACCAGTATTTAGAAATGGGCGCAAAATGTATGTTTTATGATTGTTCTAACAACGTTTATGATCCCACAATGTAGAACTTAGAATGATCACACATGATATTCTTTAATTGTTTTTTGTCTTACAAAAGTTATTTTTTATATCCATAACAGTCAAATGTTATTAAACATTTTATTTTCCCTTACATGGGGCCCTTACATGATGATGTCTATTTTAAAGATTAGGTGAATCAAATACGTTTGAGAAGAGGCTCAGAAATTGAACATTTCAGGCCATGTCTGGAAGCTCACAAAGAAGCCACTTTGAATCAGCAGAAAGAACCAGCAGAAGCCATTCTGAGTCTGAAATAATGAAGGAAAAAATGTCGTATTATATATAATGAGTATAAGAAGAAGAAATTCTGGACATCATTGGATCTCTATGAAGTCATAGAGATGGGATTATATTAAGTTCAAGAATAAACGAAAGTAAATATAAAAAGAGGATATAGATCTTTCTAGAAGAGGGGGAGGAGCTCCACCCATAGGGGACAAAGACAATGTTTTACTGCTTTACTGACAGTTGAGGTGTTGGTACCACACATTCAACTCCTCCTCTGGTTTGCTGAAGATTCTCTTTTGAGCTTTAATAAACTCGTTTCACTTGGACTCCATCTGCATTCTGTGCTTTTTTGAGGACAAGGAGTGTAAATTGGAACTTGACATTTTGGACAACCTAAAGTTTCATTTTGGCAGCCATGTTCAGGACAGATTTTTACATGTCAGCTTATTTTATGTCTTTGAGGAAAAAAAGACACAACAGACGACAACATGTTCACTTTAAGTGTGAGGTCTCTCAAAAGGTCACATATGAGTTCAAACATCACTGAAACAAAATATAATGAGTGATTATGGTATGTACAGGTCAAAGGAATAGTACATGTTTGGTCAGAACACTTTTCCTGTCAAATGTGTTTTTCCACAAGCAGAGCAGCCAAACAGCCTCTCTCTTTCTCTCTCAATAGAAATCAGGATGGGACTGAACAGATTCTGTTTCTTTCCAAATGCTTTCTCACACTTGGAGCAGCTGAAGAGTTTCTCTCCTGTATGAGTCAATATGCTGTAACAACCAGATGCTCCATTGGTTACCAGCAAAGTATGAAATGAAATGGACCTGATGGCTGAAACAGAAGAACTCACGGTGAGTCAGTCAGTCCACTTTGGGTTGGTGCTGCTGGGGTGTGAGGAGATGACCTGCTTTAGTGTGAACTGTCAGCCTAGCCTTGTGTGGAGCAGAGTTAATTTTGCTGACTAATTATTTTCATCATAGTTTTCGTCAACAACCTTTTTTCCCCTGACGAAAACTAGACAGTAACTTATAATAACAACATGGGCAAAAACTAAAACTTAATTAACTGACATTTTCATTGACAAATAAAAACTAGATTAAAATGTTTGACAAAGACTTAATTCAATTGGACCTAATTTGGTCATGTACGAAGTAGGGACAAGTTAGGAATATATCCAATCACAGCTACCTTGGTTGTGTGGAAAGGTTAGATGAGTTAAGAGGGACATCCAATCACAGCTGCCTTATTTTCGTGGTGGTGGGATAAGTTGGGCAACGGTACAATCAGAGCTCCTCTCTTTATGAATTGATATATTCATGTACAGCAGGTTCACTATTCGTTGTCAATTCTGGTATTGTAACTGAGATGCTCTGCCAGGTAGCCTAACGAAAAGTGAATACATGTCACACATAAGTTAAATTTCTTTCTGTCAGTTTATACATTCAAACTTCACAACAATTTATTAAAGGGTTATTAGATGTTTCAATTCATCCAAGTGTAAAACATTACAGAAATTCAAGGAAACATAAAAAATGCCTTACACTTTACACTTCATACTTTAAAATGCTGTGAAATTTCATCAACTAAAACTAGTCTCAAGTTAAAACAATTGAAATGACTAAATTAGGACTAAAACTAAATAATATTCTATGTTATAAGACTATCACTTAAACAATATTTAAAAGTACTGTCAAAATTAACACTGACGTGAAGACCAGATCAGGAATTATGTGGAGAGTGGAGTTGGACATTAAACAGAGTCTACAGCAGATGATGGTGGAATAGATGAAGTTCTCCTCACTCGTTTACTCTGTAGACTTTTGGCGTTCGTCTCCTGCCTCTCTCTGGTCAGACTGGATGAGTTTTATACAGAGGGAGAACTGTGCTGCATTCCAACTCGGAAATTTTCTGGTTGAAATCTCCGAGTTCTGACCTGAAAGCATTCCAGACAAATTAAACTAAAGTAATTATGAATTAAATTAATTAATAAACTAAATTAAATCAAAACTTCAGTTTGAGCGCAAGGAATTCTGGTATGTAAACAAACCAACATGGCAGACATTATGAGATTTATGCTTAATCATTTCAATCACTAAAGAAGCCTGCAACTTGATCATTTGAGTGAAATGGAGGAGGGGAAACAGCGCAGAAGGTAACGGAAGCTTATTCTTTAAATTTTACAGTATTTGTCGTTATTTAGAGGCTGCCATATTGTTTCAGCAGTGATGTGACGTCACAAGTCGTAACTCGGAGTACATCGATCTGGTACGAGTTCACGGGTGGGAAGTTATGAGTTCGACTGCCGTTACAGTGCACTTTCATGAGTTGCAGGTGGGAAAACCACGAGTTACGGGTTGACTGGAATGCAGCATGAATGGTGGAGTAAACTGAGACAAATGGGTGAGTGCACAGAGGGGAAGGGGTGAGAAGGAAGAGGTTTCAGGGTATTTGGAGGAGCTAGCCAATGGGGTTCGATGGTAATACAAACAATTGTAGATTAAAAAAATGTAGTTGTAAAGTGAGATCCTGGACTAGGCTCTATCAAGATGAAGAACTAAAATGTCTTTTAATTTTTCTGCCACGTTTTTATCTTATCATCTCGTGTGCACCATATGTTCTTGGCTCTTGTCAGGTTCTATTTCAGGTTTTTCTGCTGCGGCACTTTGACACAAACTCTGTATTTAAAGTGCTCTATAAATAAAGTTGATTGATTGAATAATTGAACTATCTCCATTCCTGTTCATCGAAACAGGTCAAGATCACTTAAAACAAGTAAAACCACTGAGAGGGGATATGTTGTCAGATATTCTGGATCTGAAAAGTATTCTGTGGGACACAAAAGTTAAAGGTGACAAAAGTCTGAGTGTTTTGCTACCAGTTGTCATCAATGAAGGGGTTTCTCTCTGACATGAGTCAACTGGTGTTTCTTCAGAAATTTTTTACATCTAAAAGTTTTCCCACACTCTAAGCAGATACAGGGTTTCTTTCCAGTGTGAATCAGTTTGTGGATATAAAGACTATGCGCACGTGTATATGCTTTTTCACACTCATCACAGCTGAAGGGTTTCACTCCAGTGTGAGTCATTTTGTGTTTGTTTAGACTACTTTGACACTTAAATTTTTGACCACACTCATCACAGCTGAAGGGTTTTTCTCCAGTGTGAATCACTTTGTGGTTGTTCAGACCACTTCTGAATGAAAATGTTTGACCACACTCAGAGCAGCTGAAGCGTTTCCCTCCAGTGTGCTCCATTTTGTGAATCTCAAGGTAAGATTTCTGTCTAAATGCTTTACCACACTCAGTACAGTAGTGGGATTTTTCTCCAGTATGATTCAACTTGTGATGGGAAAGAGATCGTTGATATGTAAATTTTTTACCACAGTCAGAGCAGCTGAAGGGTTTCTCCCCAGTATGACTCAACATGTGACCGTCCAGAGACTTCTTGCATCTAAACGTTTTACCACATGCATCACAGGTGAAGGGTTTCTCTCCAGTGTGAACCATTTTGTGTTTGTTTAGGTTACTTCGATATCTGAAATTTTGACCACAGTCATCACAGTTAAAGGGTTTCACTCCAGTGTGAACCATTTTGTGTCTGTTAAGATAGCATCTATATCTAAATGATTTACCACACCCATCACAAGTGAAGGGTTTCTCTCCACCGTGAACCACTTTGTGATCATTTAGGTTAAACCGGTATTTAAATTGTTTTTCACACATGTCACAATTAAAGGGTTTCTCCTCAGTGTGAACCCTTTTGTGTTGGTTTAGAAGTTTTTCATATTTGAATGTTTTACCACACTCCTGACAGCTTAAGGGCTTCTCCACACTGTGAACTTTTTTGTGTTCATTTAGACTACCTTGAAATCTAAATGCTTTTCCACACTCATCACAGCTGAAAGGTTTAACTTCAATGTGAACCCACTGGTGCATGTATAGAGTACCTTGCAATCTAAATGTTTTGTCACATTTGTCACAGCTGAAAAGTTTCACTCCAGCGTGAATTGGTTTGTGTTTCCTGAGATTACCTTTGTCTGTAAATGTTTTACCACACTCATTGCAGCAGTAGGGTTTCTCCCCGGTATGAATGAACTTGTGACTGTCCAGAGACTTCTTGTGCTTAAATGCTTTACCACACTCAGAGCAGCTGAAGGGTTTCTCTCCAGTGTGAACCATTTTGTGTTTGTTTAGAAGTGTTTTTTGTCTAAATGTTTTACCACACTCAGAGCAGCTGAAGGGTTTCTCTCCAGTATGAATAGACTTGTGACTGTCCAGAGACTGCTTTTGTCTAAATGTTTTACCGCACTCTGAGCAGCTGAAGGGTTTCTCTCCAGTGTGAATTAATTTGTGTTTGTGCAGACTACTTTTATAACTAAACGTTTTACCACACTCAGAGCAGCTGAAGGGTTTTTTTCCACGCTTTAGTTTCCTGACATGATTAATTTTCACACGGTTTAAGTCAGGACAACATTCTCTGTCTTCCCTCCAATCATCACTGTCATCAGTCTCAGCCTCAGAGGTATCTTCAGTCTTGACTTCAATCTCTGGCTGAAAGTGTCTCCCTCTAGCAGGGTTCCTCTCCTCATGATTTCCTCCACACTCCCCTCCACCAACTCTGGTCTCCATCTGATGAAGCTGTGTGGACTGAGGTTTCTCTTCATCTTCATCCTCACTCTTCACACGGACAGGCTGTTCTTCTTTTATCACTGACAGCTGCTGAATATCTGCAGGAAAAGATTGAAATAAATAAACATGAGTCAAACTATACACTCCTTAGAACTAAACTCAAGATGTTTAAGTGCTACACAACCTGGAAAACATGGCTGAATGGATGACCTCCTCCTGTATTATTGTTGTTTTTCTGCTGGATTAACCGACTAAAATCACAACAGTCCCACTCAGTTGTGTTCAACTGATTCTGTTTGCTCAAGCTGCAAGGAAGTGAAACTTGGCATAAGCTATCTGCCGTGAAGAACAACAGAATCAACTGCCATTGGTGATAGATACTGCATTCAAGAAGCATTTTTTCGAGGCTGAAGTAAGGTCAGGTCTGAGAGTATATGCCAAACAAGATTTGTTCAACCACTACAGCCCCAAAGGACACAAATTTGGGTCTGCTGGTGTTCAGGAGAAAAGCTCTGAACACTTTAAAAATATTTTAAAGACTTTATTTATTTATTTATTTATTAAATTTGCCTTTTATTTGACAAAATACATATATTTTTGACCTTTGGCTCAATATGCACTGTTTTTCAAAATCCTGACCATATTGTTATAAAACCTTTCTAATTTTGCTCTGCATCACTTTATAACAATAATCCTTTGCAGAGAAGATGTAAAAATATTTTATTAATTTTTTTTTTTTTTTAGTTTTACAGCCACTCCAGCATCATTTCTAAGGGAAATTCAAATTAAAAAATTGTTTCTTTTTCGGCAAGAATGAAATTTTCAACTTGTTCTGACTTCTATCTTCAATTACTCTGTCCCAGTAACTCATATACTGATAATTACACAGTTGGACAAATCCCTCAAGTGTTACTTTTATTGTGACACCAAAATTATTCAAATAGACCTTGTGGTTGCAGAGATATACTATTTTGTTTATGGGTATGTCATTTTCGAACAGAAGGCTTAAAAAGGGGCTGGGGATGAGCAGACCAACACAGGACAGCATTAGAAGAACATTCAAGAGAAATAGACACAACACAAAACTAAATCCAGGAACTGATAAGCTTAGACACTGAAAAGTAGGGGTGGGCAAAAATTTCGATTCATCAGTGCACTGAAATATTTGCCCTCCAAAGTCAATACCGATTTAGCAAATCCTCTGAATCAATTCACCTCCAGGCCAGTGGGGGGCGCTGTGCACTTTTTCAGTGTTTATCCAGCTGTCACTGGTGACAGTGCAAGACTGAACATGTAAGTGATTCAATTGTGGTTTATTATTATTATCTGTGTAGATAATGAAAAGTACTGTAAACAAAAGCATTAGTGTCATTCTGAAGTGTTTCTTTCTGTTCTGTTGCCGTATTTTCTCTGTTTTGCCGTATTTCAAACATATTTTCCCTGTGTTATACTGTCTTTTTTGTCATTGCTTATCTTTTCATCATATTTTGTTTTTTATGGATTCCATAAATAGTAATTTTAGAAATATTGGAGGAAGAAATGTTGAGATCTCTGTCTTCAGCTTGAAAGGAACTACTTCAGGGACTACCATCAGTATAAAAAAATTTGCCAGGACATGGTCTAATATAACAGGCTGTAACATGGACACTAAATGCTGCAGTCAAACAAAACTGTTTGAATTTATGTAAAATGGGTGAAGTTTATTTTTGGTCATCTCAGATAATTTCTAAATGTTCATTTACAATTGTTTATGAAGAGAATCCTGTTGAAAATTCATAATCCATTTTTATTCTCTTCTAGTAATTGCACACCGTTTTAAGCACTTTTTAATATAATATTGACAAATAACTGCCAGAATTGCTTAATTTTATTTCTTGTGAAAAATGCATTCAAAGGACAATTTCTGACACATTAAAACATAAAAATACAAAAAAGACCAGGTGGACATTCATGATTACAGTATTAACTATCATCAATCAATCAATCAATCAATCAATCAATCAATCAATCAATCTTTATTTGTATAGCGCCAATTCATAACAAGTGTTATCTCAAGACACTTTTCAATAGAGCACAAAGCTCTTCATATTATGGATACACATATATGCATAGATACATGTACACATATATAAAATACACATATACATATATATACAAATATATACATCCAACACCCAACATGAATCCATATAGCCAGTCATGAATCCCTCCATCATGGCGGCAAGAAAAAACCTTCTGTTAAGCAGCAGGTAAACATGTTAACCCTTTTGTTTCTCAATAATTGAATGAAGCACCCTAGATGTTCTTTACTATCATGTTTGTACATGTGTACTCCATGTGCACAAATAAGTTAATATCATGCAAATCTGTATTTTCAGATGTTTGATTCCTCAAAAATATGAGGTGACGATATGTAATGTAACACTATATTATATATATACACACACACACATATATATATATATACATATATATATATACACACATATATACATATACATATATACGTACATAAATATATATGTGTATATATACACATATATACATATATATTTGTATACATATATACATATACATATTTACATATATATACACATATATGTATATATACATATATATACAAATATATATATATATATATACTTATATATATACAAATATATATATACATATATGTATATATGTATATATACATATGTATACATATATACATATATATTGATATATACATACATATATACATATATACACATACATATATACATATATACACATATATTTTATATATATATACACATATACATATATACATACATACATACATATATACATATATACACACATATATATACATATATATCTACTTATATATACATATATATACAAATATATATATAAATATATATAAACTTATATATATACAAGTATATACATACAAATATATATATATACATATATATACATATATACATATATATATATATATATATATAACCCAAAACCAGTGAAGTTGGCACGTTGTGTAAATCGTACATAAAAACAGAATACAATGATTTGCAAATCCCTTTCAACCTATATTCAATTGAATACACAGCAAAGACAAGATACTTAAGTTCAAACTGGTAAACTACGTTATTTTTTTCAAATATTAGCTCATTTTGAATTTGATGCCTGCAACATGTTTCAAAAAAGCTGGCACAAGTGGCAAAAAAAGACAGAAAGTTGAGGAATGCTCATCAAACACTTATTTGGAACATCCCACAGGTGAACAGGCTAATTGAGAACAGGTGGGTGCCATGATTGGGTATAAAAGCAGCTTCCCTGAAATGGTCAGTCATTCACAAACAAGGATGGGGCGAGGGTCACCACTTTGTGAACAAATGCGTGAGCAAATTGTCGAACAGTTTAAGAACAACATTTCTCAACGAGCTATTGCATCATCTATTGATTCCATCATCTACGGTCCGTAATATCATCAAAAGGTTCAGAGAATCTGAAGAAATTACTGCACGTAAGCGGCAAGGCCGAAAACCAACATTGAATGTCCGTGACCTTCGATCCCTCAGGCAGTACTGCATCAAAAAACGGCATCACTGTGTAAAGGATATCACCACATGGGCTCAGGAACACTTCAGAAAACCACTGTCAGTAACTACAGTTCGTCGCTACATCTGTAAGTGCAAGTTAAAACTCTACTTTGCAAAGCGAAAGCCATTTATCAACAACACCCAGAAACGCCGCCGGCTTCGCTGGGCCCGAGCTCATCTAAGATGGACTGATGCAAAGAGGAAAAGTGTTCTGTGGTCTGACGAGTCCACATTTCAAATTGTTTTTGGAAAGTGTGGTCGTCGTGTCCTCCGGACCAAAGAGGAAAAGAACCAGCCGGACTGTTATAGGCGCAAAGTTCAAAAGCCAGCATCTGTGATGGTATGGGGGTGTATTAGTGCCCAAGGCATGGGTAACTTACACATCTGTGAAGGCACCATTAATGCTGAAAGGTACATACAGGTTTTCGAGCAACATATGTTGCCATCCAAGCAACGTCTTTTTCATGGGACGCCCCTGCTTATTTCAGCAAGACAATGCCAAGCCACATTCTGCACGTGTTACAACAGTGTGGCTTCGTAGTAAAAGAGTCCGGGTACTAGACTGGCCTGCCTGTAGTCCAGACCTGTCCCCCATTGAAAATGTGTGGCGCATTATGAAGCGTAAAATACAACAACGGAGACCCCGGACTGTTGAACAACTTAAGCTGTACATCAAGCAAGAATGGGAAAGAATTCCACTCGAAAAGCTTCAAAAATTGGTCTCCTCAGTTCCCAAACGTTTACTGAGTGTTGTTAAAAGGAAAGGCGATGTAACACAGTGGTAAAAATGCCCCTGTGCCAACTTTTTTGCAATGTGTTGCTGCAATTAAATTCTAAGTTGATGATTATTTGCAAAAGAAAATAAAGTTTCTCAGTTCGAACATTAAATATCTTGTCTTTGCAGTGTATTCAATTGAATACAAGTTGAAAAGGATTTGCAAATCATTGTATTCTGTTTTTATTTACGATTTACACAACGTGCCAACTTCAATGGTTTTGAGTTTTGTGTGTATATATATATATATATATGTATATATAAATATATATATATATATATATATATATATATATATCCAAAACTATTCGCTCATCCATCCAAATAATCAGAATCAGGTGTTCCAATCACTTCCATGGCCACAAGTGTATAAAATCAAGCACCTAGGCATGCAGACTGCTTTTATAAACATTTGTGAAAGAATGGGTTGCTCTCAGGAGCTCAGTGAATTCCAGTGTGGAACTGTGACAGGATGCCACCTGTGCGACAAATCCAGTCGGGAAATTTCCTCGCTCCTAAATATTCCACAGTCAACTGTCAGCTGTATTATAAGAACGTGGAAGCGTTTGGGAACGACAGCAACTCAGCCACGAAGTGGTAGGCCATGTAAACTGACGGAGCGAAGCCAGGGGATGCTGAGGCGCATAGTGCGAACATTAGCTCAAGAACAGTGCGCAGAGAGCTTCATGGAATTGGTTTCCATGGCCGAGCAAATGCATCCAAGCCATACATCACCAAGTGCAATGTGAAGTATCGGATGCAGTGGTGTAAAGCACGCCGCCACTGGACTCTAGAGCAGTGGAGACGCGTTCTCTGGAGTGACAAATCGCCCTTGTCCATCTGGCAATCTGAGTCTGGATTTGGCGGTTGCCAGAAGAATGATACTTAGGGATGAATTAGAGCGGAGACTGAGAGCCAGGCCTTCTCTTCCAACATCAGTGTGTGACCTCACAAATACGCTTC
The DNA here is from genome assembly GCA_037902135.1 of Cetoscarus ocellatus. NCBI lineage: Eukaryota > Metazoa > Chordata > Actinopteri > Labriformes > Labridae > Cetoscarus > Cetoscarus ocellatus. The sequence goes on from JBAMNC010001124.1 coordinate 338,040, forward strand.
TGGAAGAATGGTCATAAACACACCCCTAAACCTTGAGGACAGCCTTCCCAGAAGAGTTGAAGCTGTTATAGCCACAAAGGGCGGACCAACGTCATATTGAACCCTATGGATTAGGAATGGGATGACACTTAAGTTCATATGCGAGTCAAGGCAGGTGAGCGAATACGTTTAGCAATAAAGTGAAAAAATAAACAAATAAATAAACAAACATATATATATATATATTTATTTATTTATTTATATATATATACACACAAACATACTTATATATACAAATATATGTATATATATACACATACTTATATATACATATATGTGTATATATATACACACACACACACACATACATACATATATACACACACACATACTTATATATACATATATGTGTATATATATATATATACATACACACACACATACATATATACACACACACATATATGTATATGTATATATACAGATAGAACATATATATATATATGTCTATGTATATATACAGATAGATAGAATATATATATATATATATATATATATATATATATATATATATATATATATATATATATATATATATATATATATATATATATATATATATATATATAAAGATATAGATAGATAAAAAGACAGATAGGTGTGTGTATAAAAGTGACAGGGACAGTATCTCTCTCACACACATAAATACACACACATTTAAATGCTAATACATGATACAGAAGAGGGAGCAGATTATGTACTACTTAGCCATTTTAATAAGTTGAAAAATGAAAAAACAATACATGAATACTTCATATATATAGAATATATTTCACAACAGGTATACATAAGTCATACATCAGAAAAAATTAAATTCTATCTACCTATGGATATACAGTTAAACCAGAAGTTTACATACACTACATAAAAAAGCACATTTTTTTTTCCCCACCGTCTAACATTAAATCAGATTAAACTTTTTGTGCTTTTGGCTAATTAAGATTAGCAAAATTATTTCTATTTGCTCAATGCCAGAATAATAGGAGAAAGAATTTTTTAGATATTTTTTTAGTATTTTCTTAAGAGTCAGAAGTTAACATACATTTCATTAGTGTTTGGTAGCATTGCCTTTAAACTGTATGACTTGGGTCAAACATTTTGGATATGCTTCCACAAGCTTTTCACAATAGTTTGCAGGAATTTCGGCCCATTCCTCCTGGCAGAACTGGTGTAACTGAGCCAAGTTCGTAGGCCGCCTTGTTCGCACATGCCTTTTCAGCTCTGCCTATACATTTTCATTGGGACTGAGATCAGGGCTTTGTGATAGCCACTCCTAAACATTGATTTTGTTATTGTTATCCTTAAGCCATTTTGTAACCAGTGCTAGAATCCAATAGGAGCCTTCCAATGTCCTTGTAGACACACCATGAACACAGGTGCTTCAGCAGCAACATCGGTTTAATTGTTGCCATCACCCATGTCTACAAAGCCACACATTGACTGGTTGTGTGGATTATACTGGACATGTTTTCTGATGGCCATGGCATCCAACATGAGTGCAAACCATCCATATTTAGCCTACATCTACTGATGTGTGCAATATTGTTGGTACCCTTGTGTTAAAGAAATAAAAACCCACAATGGTCTCTGTAATAACTTGAAACTGACAAAAGTAAGAATGAAAAAATTCTGAAAATTATCTCATGAAAATCAGATATTGATTTTGAATTGTGGTTCAACAGAATCATTTTAAAAAACAAACTAATGAAACTGACCTGGACAAAATGATGGTACCCTGGTCGTACATTGATGGTAATCAAGGTCTGATTTTCATTATTTAATTTTCAGTAAATTTTTATTTATTCTTACTTTTGTCAGTTTCAAGTTATTTCAGTGACCATAAAAAAATCAGGAAAATAACATGAAATCTACATGTTTGAGTTGTATTTTCATCTCTACAAAAAGGGAACTTTCAACTGGTATGATTATTTTCTATCATGTTTGAGGTTTTGGGTGTTTTTGGTGGAAGGCCGCTTTTGATGGCAGGCCACATTGTGCTGACAGACTAGCAACATTGGACTACCTGGAATTTCAGCAAGAAAGTTGTTTTGTGTGTTACCTTCTCCCTAACTACTGTCTTAATTAGCTAGAAGACATGGCTACAAAGAAATTAGGAGAAGACAAGGAAGAGGTCAAAAAATCTCTGAACTTCATGTCAGAGGAGCTAAGTAAGATGGCAAAGCAACAGATCGGCCTACTGGAGTTAATTGAAAGAGTGAAACAACTGAAGGCTGTGATCAAGGAAAAAGATAAGACAATTGAAGAGCTTCAAAGAAGAGTAGATGATTTGGAGCAGTACACAAGGATGGATGATCTTGTGATATCTGGACTTGAGACAACCCACCTATGCACAGATTACAGCAGGTGACAAGGAGGGTGAGGATGCACCAAGAGGTGAACTACACACACTTGGGCAGCAAGTCATCAACTTCTTCCGCAGCAAAAACATTTCTATAAATAGTCTAGATATAGCTGTATGCCACACTATACCTCAAAGACGAGACAACAGGCCCAACAAGTCTAACATCATCATTCGATTTGTGAGTAGAAAACACAAACATGAGGTGCTAAAGCAGGTGAAAAAACTGAAGGGCACTGGGGTATATGTAAATGAGCATCTGACAAAGAGAAATGGTGAAATTGCAAGACAAGCTAGAATCCTGAAAAAGGAAAAGTGAATTCAAGACACTTGGACAAGGAACTGCAAAATAATGATAAGACTAAATGGCACACCAGAACAGGCTAGAGTGATAATGTCAGAGACATTACAGAGTTGGGCCGATACAAATGAAAATGATGACTTACATGGTACAGAGGTGGAATAGTGGGGGAATGGCAAACATGTATTTTGCTATGAAATACAGGCATATGTGAAATATTGCTTGTGAATGGCAAATATGGTAAAAATGAGTGGATACACAGATTTTAAGTCTTTTGACTTCCAAGATCACAAGCTTTCTGAGCTAGAAAATGACAATGATCCAGAGATCCACTTCTACAAGAATACAGATATGAACTTTGAATATTATTCTGAGTAAGTTTAACACCTGTATAAAGATGGAGGGGTTTTCAGTGATTCATTTTAATAGTAGAAGTCTATACAGTAACCTCTCCAAAGTTAAAGATTATCTTCAACAGCTCCAACAAAAGTTTACTGTAATAACAGTTTCAGAGACTTGGTTAAGTGATGACAAAGATCTCCAGGATGGATTAGAGGGTTATGAAATGTTCTGGAGAAACAGGGCCAATAAAAGGGGAGGGAGTGTTGCCCTGTTTGTGATGTCTGCTTTTAAATGCAAAGTTATTGGGGATATGACCATTGTTATTACCAATTTGATGGAATGTATAACCATTGAAATTGAAGTAGAAAGATCCAAAAACATATTGATTAGTTGCATTTATAGAACACCAGGGTCATGTATTGATCAATTCAATGAGAGGATTTCTGAACTATATGAAAAACATAATGAGAAGACTATTTTGGTTTGTGGCGACTTCAACAATGATTTGTTGAAATCTAATGATCATATGAAAACCGCAGAGTTTGTTAATATTATGTTTAGTTTGAGTTTACATCCGTTGATTGCAAAACCTAGCGGAATATCCAAAGATGCTGCAACACTGATTGATAATATTTTTACAAATGTAAGCGATGTGAAAATAGTTAGTGGATTATTAGTGACTGATGTAAGTGATCATTTGCCTGTCTTTGTTGTGTTAGAAATAAACAAAAAATTGAAAGTAGGAATAAATGTACAGACTAAAAATTTAGTTAGAATAAAATCTCCGGAGGCAATTACGGCACTCAAGGCAGACCTTCTAAACCATGATTGGCAGGAGGTTTATGTAGATGATGCCAATCAATCATATAATGCATTTCTTAATACATTTTTGTTATTTTATGACTGCCCTGTCCACTGAAAGAATATAGACAAAATCCAAAAAAGAAGGGAAAACCGTGGTTTACAAAAGGACTAGAAAAATCTTGTACAAAGAAAAATAGGCTCTATATGGAATTTATCTTATACAGAACAAAGGAGAAGGAGGACAAGTACAAAACATATAAGAATAAACTGACATCTGTCATGAGATTGCACAAAAAAGACTATTATAATCAATTGATGCAAAAACACAAAAATAATATTAAGGGTACCTAGAGAGGGCTTAATGGCATAATAAAAAAACTGTAATAAAAAAATAGATTATCCAACATATTTTCTAAATGATAATTCAATTATTGAAAATACAGAGAAGATTGCTAATGAGTTTAGTGACTTTTTTGTTAATGTTGGCCAAAATTTAGCAAGAGAAATAAGTGATGTAGACCATAATTATGACTTTGCATTCAACAGTAACAATTCATTGTTTCTCGGAGGAGTTTGTGAGAGTGATGTATTAAAAGTGGTTAGGAAGTTTAAGAGTAAAAAAATCTACAGATGATAATACTATTGATATGTCAATAGTAAAGGAAGTAAGAAACTGTGTCCTCAAACCGTTTACTTACATATGGAAGAAATCCTTCCAAACAGGTATTTTTCCTGATATGATGAAAATGGCTAAGGTGGTACCAATCTATAAAAGTGGTGACAAACGTGTGTCAAATTACAGACCTGTGTCTTTAGTACCTCAGTTTTCAACAATACTCAAGAAACTGTTTGTAAATAGACTGGATGATTTTATGGAGAAATAGGAGCTACTGAGCGACCATCAATATGGGTTTAGGAGCAACCGATTAACATCCTTAGCAGTGATGGAATTTGTAAAAAACATAGCTACAGCTATAGATAACGAACAATATGCTGTAGGTATTTTTTGTTGATTTATGTAAAGCATTTGACACAATTAATCATTCCCTGCTACTGCAGAAATTGGAGCATTATGGCATAAGAGGCGTTACACTAAACTGGATAAGAAGTTATTTAAATAATAGGTTATAGTATGTAAAAATTATTAATACTGTTTCATATTTTAGAAAAGTAACTTGTGGTGTTCAACAAGGTTCAGTATTGGGACATTAGTTATTTATTATTTGAATGATATTCGTACAGTATTTAATAAGTTGAAATCTAGTGTATTTGCGGATGATACAAATTGATTTTGTTCAGGACAAGACATTAAAGAATTGTTGACAACAGTAGAAAAGGAGTTGATCATGTTTAAAAAAATGGTTTGATATCAATAATTTATCTTTAAACAAAAATAAAACAAAATGTATGGTGTTTGGTCGTGTTGCGACTAACTGTGAAACTAAATTAATTCGAAATGCAACTGAAATTGAAAAAGTATATGAAACCAAATTCTTGGGAGTAATTTTAGATCATAAATTCATTTGGAAGCCACATATAGAGTATATAAAACAGAATTATCTAAATCTATTGGTATTATTTGATAAATAAGAAATGTCTGCACATATTGCATTTCTCACTTATATTGCCATATGTCATATTGTGTTGAGGTTTGGGTAAATACGTACAAAACATATGTAGACCCTATAATTAAACTCCAGAAGAGAGACATGAGAATAATAAATAAAGCTTCCTATCGTGAAACCACTAATAAATTATTTATAGAGTCTGGCACATTAAAATTTCTCGATATTGTATACTTAAAAACATTAGAAATACTATTTCAAGTAAAAAATAAAAGTCTTCCCACCAGTATTTAATTTCTATTTAAATTAAGAGAAAAGACATACAATTTAAGGGGGTTGAGTGTCTCTGAAAAAAGCAATGTAAGACCAAATGTTAAATACAGATTTGTGTTTCAGTTTTGGGAGTTAAGTTATGGAATAGACTAGATGATGAGTTGAAGTTGTGTATATCTCTGTTGAGTTTCAAAAAAACATTAAAAGGTAAAATAATAAGGGATTATAATTTAAAATGACTTAAGTGTGTAATTACTAACAGGAATAATTCTGAGTAAAACTTGTTATGTTTTGACTTTCCTTGTATTACTGATATTCTGGGTAATTTCATGGATTGAACAGGATAGGCAAAAATAAGCCTCGGCTTCAGCCTATTCCTTTTTTGGTTACAGAGTTTGTTAATTATTTTGTTTTGTTTTGTTTTTTGTTTGTTGTTTGTTTTATTTATGTTTATACGTTCTTTTTTGTAAGTTAATGCACATAATTTAAGTTCTGTACTGTATACTGTAACCAAAATAAAATATTCATTCATTCATTGTGGGTTTTCTGTCTTTAACAGAAGGGTACCAACAATTTTGCACACGTCTGTATAATTAGCCTGGTCTTCCTGGCATCTTTTCTCCAGCATATCCAGCATCATCTTGTTCAGGCCAGGCTTGTCATCCACTGAACACAGATACCTGCAAAAATATTGAGAAGTAGCTATTTAATGTATTTGTCACAGTGACTTCCAAAAATTCAACTTTTGCATTCCGGTTCCGGGTTGAGGGCGGATGGCGGCTTAGGGAAGAAACCCTCGACGAGTGAAAACAAAACTGCCCCAAAGTAGAAAACTAAAAGGTGAATTGAGTGATAAAGTGTGGATAGGGGCTAAGACGTCGTCTCTCAAAAAGAAGGAAAAGCTGAAAGTCAGGCAGCGTGTAAATGAAGTTGACGAGTCGCAGCTAACTGAGGTGGCTAGCATTAGCTCTCTTGGACCCGACGCGGCTAACTCCCCCTCGCCCCAGCCATGATGACGGTGATATGGAGAATGATGAGGAGCCGGCCAACCTTCCTCTCATACTGAACGAGTTAAGAGGCGTTAGTAAAGAGTTGAGGGATTTTAGAAAGGACAATAATCAACAACTGACAGACCTAAAAGAAGAATTGATCAAAACCAACGCGAGAATTGAGGAGGTAGAAAATAGTTTGGCCAAGCACAAAGATAAGTTTCAAAAGTCGGATGAAGTGCTGGCTGAGATGCTTACAATGCAGGAGAAGCTCCAATCAAGACTAACC